>JARQOC010000003.1:775506880-775583661 GCA_033576535.1 Allobates femoralis
CCATCTATGGAAACGTGATGACCCAACGGTCTCCCACTTGTCGACCTTTCTGGAGACATTCTGGAGGGTCTTCGATAAACCCAGTCGGGTCGCATCTGCTATGGAGTCACTCTAACCTCCGTCAAGGGACACTCACCGTTGGGCAATACGCCATTTGTTTCCGCATCCTCTCCTCCGAGATGAGATGGAATAACGAAGCGCTGACCGGAGTTTTCTGGCGTGGCCTGTCCGACAGGATAAAGGACGAACTCGTGGGTCGGGATATCCCAGACGAGCTGGAGGACTTGATCTCACTAGCCACTCGCATCGACTTGCGTTTCCAAGAGCGCTCCTGTGAAACTGCCAGGGAAAGGAGATCCGTCTGGTGCCAATATTGTCCTGAAAGACCAGGAGAAGTCCTGCGCCTAGGTCACGTAAGAGAGACCGTCCTAGGCGAGAGCGATGCCTCTAAACCCCTCACTCTGCCTGTGCAGGTGATACGTCCGCAGAGACGCTTTTCTGAGCTAGTCTACGTGGATTCTGGGGCAGCAGGAAATTTCATTCAGCAAGAAGCGGTGACTCGACTTGGAATCTCTGTAATACCTATGGTGACGCCTTGCGTGATTGCATCGTTGGATGTCAGACCGCTGCAGGAGATCATCACCAAAGTGACAGAGGAAGTGGAGGTGCAGATCGGGGCTCTACACCGTGAAAATATTGCCTTCTACGCCATGCTTCGTCTCTCCCATGCCCTGCTCCTCAGGCTTCCCTGGCTTCGGGTTCATCAACCTGTCCTGGACTGATGCTCAGGGGACGTGCTGCTGTGGGGTCCTCTCTGCCATGAGAGATGCCTGAAGTCTGTTCTGCCACCCGGTTCCCCGCAACCGGCTTCTGTTCTTCCTGGTTTACCAACTGCCTATTGGCAGTACGCGGATGTCTTCAACAAAACGGAGGCAGAGGTCCTCCCGCCTCATCGGCCGTATGATTGCCCTATTGATCTGATTCCTGGTACTACTCCACCCAAGGGACAAATCTACCCGTTGTCTCCAGCCAAGTCACAAGCCATGTCTGAGTATATCACAGACAGCTTGGCTAGGGGCTTCATTTGAAAATCCACGTCCCATGCTGGCGCTGGGTTTTTCTTTGTGAGGAAGAAGGAGGGCACCCTTCAACCCTGCATAGATTACAGAGGCTTGAATGCCATCAGCGTCAAGAACAAATACCCCCTGCCGCTGATTCCAGAGCTCTTTTACAGAGTCAAAGGGTCTCGCATCTTCACGAAATTAGACCTCCAAGGAGCATACAACCTGATTCGCATACGTGCCAGAGACGAATGGAAGACGTCTTTCAACAACAGGGACGACCATTATGAGTATTTGGTCATGCTGTAAGGGTTGTCTAATGCTCCCGCAGTGTTTCATGAGTTCGTCAATGACATCTTTCGTGATCTGTTGTACATGTGTGTGGTGGTATATCTGGACGATATCTTTATCTTCTCCCTGGATTTGTCCTCTCATAGACGGGACATGCGTCAAGTCCTTTGTGACTGAGGAGGAATCGATTGTATGCCAAGATGGAGAAATGTGTCTTTGAGCAGACCTCTTTGCCTTTCTCGGATACATAATCTCTGACTCCGAATTACGGATGGATACTGAGAAGCTCTCAGCCGTGCTGAAGTGGCCCCGTCCTGCGGGGACTAAGGCTACTCAGTGGTTCCTTGGTTTTGCAAATTATTACAGGCAATTCATTCCCCATTTCTCATCCTAGTTCAAGCCCATCACGGCTCTCATCTGTAAGGGAGCAAAAGCCTGCAACTGGACCCCACAGGCCGAGAACGCCTTTTCCACCACTAAGCGCTCCTTCTCCGAGGCTCCTGCCTTGCACCGACCAGAGGTAAACAGACAGCTCATTGTAGAGGTAGACGCCTCCTCCATAGGAGCGGGGGCTGTCCTCTCCCAGAAATCCTCTTCAGGTCGGTTAGTCACCTGCAGGTTTTTCTCCAAAGCATTTACCTCATCGGATCACAACTACTCTATTGGGAATCGTGAATTTCTGGCCATCAAATTGGCATTGGAGGAGTGGCGACACCTCCACAAGGGTGCCGTTCATCCGTTCATTATCTTCACTGACCACAAGAACCTGGCTTATCTCCAGTCCATCCAGAGGCTCAACCGCCAGTAGTTTCTGTGGTCCCTGTTCTTTGCCCGTTTCAACTTTGAACTGCACTTCTGGCCTGACAGTAAAAACGTCAAGGCTGATGCTCTGTCAAGGTCCTTCCAGCAGTCGGATGTGGAAGAGGAGACCTTCCATATCGTCGATCCTACCAAGATAATCACCGTGGCTCCCTTACTTGTAGTTGGACTTCTGCTGGGGAAGACCTTTGTAGCACAGTATCAGAAGAAGGCGGTCCTGGCATGGGAACACTCGTCGAGAATTGCCGGTCAGGTAGGAGTTAAGAAGTCTCTCTCTTTGATCTCTCGTCACTATTGGTGGCCTACTATCCATCAAGACATCCACAACTTTGTTGCTTCATGTCCGTTCTGTGCTAGAAATAAGGTGTCCAGACAGTTACCGGCTGGACATCTACTGCCTCTCCCAGTCCCATTGGCTCCTTGGCAACACATAGCTATGGATTTCATTACGGATCTACCCTGCTCCTCTGGCTGTACGGTCATATGGGTAGACGTGGATCGCTTCTCTAACATGGATTGCAAAGTATTCACTGATCTCAGGGAGACCAGTCCAAGAAAACACTGCGGGCAGCTGGCTAAAGCGCTCAAACACAGTGAATTCCTAGGCACATTGCCCCCTGGGAAATATGAATATGCAAATAGAGTCTGTGGAGCCTCGGTTGGGAGTCTCAAACACAGGACTAGCCATATATCCCTCCAGGGGAGGACCCAGCCAATGTGGATGGATACCTGGCCTTGGTATTCCCTTGTCATATCTGTAAACTTGTAAAAGAGTTGGATATTGACTTAAAGGGCCACTTCATATGGTGGTTATGGTGTTCTCCGCAAGGAGCCACCCCTTGGCTGGGTCCTCCCCTGGAGGGATATATGGCTAGTCCTGTGTTTGAGACTCCTAACCGAGGCTCCACAGACTCTATTTGCAGCTTCTCTAACATGGCTCATTTTGTTCCTTTGCTCGGTCTACCATCCGCTCCTGCGTTAGCCAAGATATTCATCAAACAGATCTTCCGGCTCCACGGATTTCCTCGTCATATCGTGTCCGATAGGGCAGTTCAGTTCACTTCCCGGTTCTGGAGGGCGCTGTGCAAGCATATGGACATCACGTTGGACTTCTCCTCGGCTTATCATCCGCAGTCCAACGGGCAGGTGGAGCGCATTACCAAGTCCTCACCACCTACCTCCTGCACTTTGCCAATGCTCATCACGATAGCTGCACCAGTCTCCTTCCTTGGGCGGAATTCACTTACAACAATCACTCTAGTGAGTCGTCAGCTAAATCTCCCTTTGTTGTGGTATTCGGGCAACATCCTGGTTTACCTCTTCCATTCTCCTCAGCGTCCGGCAACACGGCGGCCGATGCATTGTCCGTGGACTTTACGAAGATCTTGAGTGAGACCAGAGATGCCCTTACACAAGCCTCTGGCAGGATGAAGAGACGCTTAGATGCACCATCTTATCTCCCGGGCGATAAAGTGTGGCTTTCTTCCAGATACCTCAGGCTGAAGGTGCCATCCCACAAGTTAGGGCTGTGTTAAATTGGTCCTTTCGAAGTCCTTGGACGCATCAACAACGTTGCCTACAAGTTGAGACTGCCTACCTCACTTTGCATCCCCAATTCCTTTCATGTCTCATTGTTGAAACCGGTGGTGCTTAATCATTTCCATCCATCCTCCGGCACCATGCCACGGACTCTCAGCTCCGAGAATGTCTATGAGGTCAGGGACATCCTTGCCATGAAGAAGAGTAAAGGCAAGACCCTCTTCTTGATTGACTGGGTTGGCCTCGGTCCAGAGGAGAGGACCTGGGAGCCACGGGAGAACATTGATGCGCCACGCATTCTGGTCAGGTTCTTAGTGTGCCTTCGGATGAGGGGGTGTGGGGGAGGGGTACTGTTAGGTCCCCTGGTACCGCTCCCCAGCTCACCTCTCCTGGGTCGGCATCCTCTGCTCCTCTGCCGACCGGGCATTCGGCGTCCAGGTGTACTGTGTCTCGGAGACGTCGCCAGGTTCCCTTTCTGTCAGCTGACCACCGGGCTCACACATGAGCACATTACAATAGTCGTATTCATGTTACCAATCAGCGGTGCACTGGGTGCACTCCTCCCCTGTGACTCTAGGGGCCGGCACGGTCCAACCTGACACTCCCCTTGAGCAATAGCTGCTCTTTCTCTGGTATACCAGGCCACCTCCACTGACGGGAGGTGCCTGATTATTAAGTTAGTTGGCTTCTGCCTTGATGACTGTTGGTCAGGCCTTCCTTGCACCATGTTACCTGGAACCCTAGCTGTGCTCTTCCCCGGTAGCACCATTCCTGTTCACCTAGCCTTGTACTGTTACCCGGAATCCTTAGCTCTGCCGTAGCATAGGCTAATCTTACGAGCCACTCCCTGGTACTAGCAGCCGTGGTATTTAGACCTACTGGGCTTGCCCCTGACAATCCCTGTATAGGGGTTGGTTAAACTAGGTCCAGCTCACCCAGGGAAGTTCGGTATCACGGCCCAGGGGGTCCACTCTAGGGCGCCTTCCCACGGAAGCGTGAGAGAATACACTCCTTTAATAGTGATGATACCTTAAGTATATATGTCTCTTGTGATAGCTTTTTAAATAATCTTTTTGGCAACATTTGTATTATCTACTAATTTTAATTGAATAATTAAATGCTATATTTTAATATTTCTTTCACCATGCTGCTTTCCTTTGAATGTGAGGTTTACTTCAGAGGTGGAACTTATTAAAACCTCAAAACAGATAAAATTTTTGCTTTCTTTACACTTGAAACAAAGTTGGCAATATTATGTTTATTCTTATTTTGTGAGCAGGTCACTAGGAATTATTTGAAAATATTAATAATTTCCCTTTGGGTATTTGGAGCACGCTCAAAAGCTGAGCCCGGTCTACAAAGGGCAAATTCTGACTTTGTTGCAGTCAGCACCTGCCTCTTAGGCTGTTTTCACATTACAATTCTCTTGCATCTGTTACTGTCCGACTCTGCGCATGCGCAATGCGCTTATTGAAGCCGGCCCGATCACGTGATCAAGCCCATAATGCACCGGGGCTGATCACGTGATCTGCCCCATAATGCACCGCACCGGATGTGACGTAGTGGCCGGTGCATGATAGGCTTCCAGAGGGCGGGAGATTCCAAATAGAGCGGCGGACATGAAGAAAGAATAATGCCACCCAACGGGGCGTGCGCTGCAGCATCAAGGAGTGCTGCATGGATCCTGGTGCCGCCTTTTCATTCCCCCAGCCTCACGGACTTCTGTAAGTTACAAGTTATTTTTCAGATCTTTTATAGGGCGGATTTCGCTCAGATAGGGATAGATAGGGAGCAGCTAGGAAGGTGTAGGGACAGGTAGTGATAGTGTAGGGGCTTAGATCCAGGTGACCGGTTCCCTTTAAATACCCTGTTCATCTCACAGATGAAGATCTCTTATGGTCATGCATAAAATAGTTCAGTACAAACATGGCAGAACACAATGTTCACAACAAAACCCACATTTCAGGGAGTGACACCCCCTGAACTGCCCAACCACGGAGGAGATTTTGTAGTCTCCATATGAGGAAAGAGAACATTAGACATTTTGCCTGTAAAGTAAAGTACTAAGTTTTATCAGAACTGCTGTACTTCTGGCGCTGTCAAGGAACACTTGGGATCTACAATGATGTCCCTGTTGTTATTCGGTTTAAAAAAAGAAGAATTTCATATTTCTGAGAATAAAACCCAGGTGGTCAGGATATATGGTGCTTTTTCTTTCATAAATACATGGTAAAATACAGATTTTCTGTTCTTTGTGTTCTTTTTTTTATCATGGAGTCAACAACCAAAGCCAAACCCTGCAATCATCTAAGCACTGCTACCTGTGTTCTCTATGTATGTCATTAGTATATACTGTATGTAATTAGCTTATTTTGTGATATTAGCAGGGGGGCGGCTAAAAATGTGCTGCCATACAATGCCTTTTCAAGATGAAGCTTGGCACCATTGCAGTAAATGAGGCTTCACTATAATCAAGTCATCAGTGCGAAGTCCTGAATTACATGGCAGAGAGCAGGAAGAAAACACTTCTGTATCGTTTTCTTTTTTTGTTAATTGTTCAATCAACGACGCCCCACTGATAAAGCCCGGAGAATGGTGGGGAAAGGGTTATACTCAACGAATGAATGTCACCAGTATAATCATTTCAAGCACAAGGCGATACTATGGAATTCAAGTAATTCTCACAAAAAACGTGCACAAGCCAATATACGTCTTCATCATAGTGGAATATTATACTGAAACCTGAGGTCGTTGCCTACAGATAACTACTTGTCCTTCAAGGCTATTATCAAGATACTAATCACCTAATACACAAGCATCTTGGTAAATTCTCCTGGAAAGGGATGATCTTATGATCACCTTGTAACTAAGGAGGCAGCAGGTATCTGATTACATCATTAGTGCGATGACAGATGCTGTCACTCATCAGCGGCAGGTACAATGTATACGTGTCCAGAAGAAGGCATGGTGGCATGTCATTATGTCCAAGTGGGGTAAGATATGCAGATTACAACACTGCTAATAAAATGTTACCGTGGAATAGGATTACATAGTTTGGAAATCCCATATATTATTCAGTATTTAAAGAGACTCTATCACATGGCTCATACTGCCCAAATCGAGACCAAAGTGACTCCGGCTCCTGCATTACAAACATGTATGTTATACTCGGAGATTCTGCTGACACACTTCCATATATGTTTTTCTCTGAAATTCTGCAGGATGTTTGTAATGTAGTAAAAAAAGAAAACTGTTCCAGCTCCAGGATTGTCTAAAAATGTGCAAGGTTTATTCCAGACTCCTTTAGAATGTCATAGTGAAAAACCATCTTAGAAAGATCTTATAGAATAAAATGGGGGATAGGGGATCTGATGACGCGTTTCGTACATAGACTGCAATATTCTCTACTGTCAGCTTTACCTTGTCTGGTTATTCCAAATAGAAGGGACTCCACACTACACGGTATTTTTATTATTATTTAGTTCTACATAAATAAATAATTAAAAAAATGTGGGTCACCTCTATTTTTGATATCCAGACAAGGTGAAGCTGATAGCGGGGGCTGGTATTCTCAGGCTGGGAAGATCTGTCGTTATTCGGTCCTTCCCAGCCTCAATATAGCAGCCCGCATCCACCCTAGAAATGGCGCCTGTATTAGATGAACTAATCCTGGCACTTTGTCTCAGCTCTTCACTTTGCCCTAGTTCGGCGACATTCGGAGCAATGGTAGCTAATATAATATATATTTATTCATTTATATAGCGCTATTAATTCCATAGTGCTTTACATACATTTGCAATACACTGTCCCCACTGGGGCTCACAATATAAACATCGTATCAGTATGTCTAGGGTTGATATCAGCTGTGTAATGTCAGCTGGCATCAAACCCTTGGGTTAGTGATGTAGAGGCATCTATCAGATACCCCACATTACTAATCCAGTTAGTAAAAAGATAAACACACAAAAATATTTTATTTGGAAAAATATTGCCAAACACTTTCCCTGGTTCACCAATTTATTAAAAAAACACAACCAACATAGTCCATGCTTAAAGCTTACTAATGGGCGTAACTAATTTAGTTGGTGGGCGTGGTGGGCAGCCATCAGCGTGGCATCAAGGGGGCAGCATTTGGGATCACATGACACCAATGGAGGATTTCCTCCTTCAGGGACGCCGTTCGTGGCCACGCCGCTGTCAACACTGAACAACGGTTATGGAGCAACATGTGCCCCTATTGGCTAGAGGACTAATGAGGTCCTTATAAAACCTGGTTCCTGTCTCCCACACACTCACTACAGCACCCTGAGGAAGAAGTGAAACACATGTCGGGGCTCCTCTCTGACACTGTGGGTGCCGCCTTACAACATATGGGTATGCAACTTTAAAATCTGTGTGACTAATAGTCACTTTCAAAGACTGGGAACACTTTAGTGTCCTTGTGGATATACAAGGGTGACTCCATGTGTCTGTTTTGACGATGAATGTATAGTGATTTACACTGAGTGCAATATGGTAGCCAACCATTGTTAGTATATACCACAGCTGAACTGTTAACATTTCTGTGTCCCAACTATGTATATATCTGTGACAGTACCATAATTGTAAATTTTACCCATTGTTATTTTTGGTATATCCTCGCACCTCCTGTGTCTTTGTCTCCCTTAATTTGTCTGGTTAATCCTATGTAACTTGACTGTACAATGTGTTGGATCCTGTGTCTCTTATGCTGATTTATGTATTAAACGTTTATAATTGCATGGAAACACCAGTCTTCCTTCCATTTTTTATTTGGGTACTGTTACACTTAAATTTTGGTTTGTGATTGTTTAGTGATATATTGAGTGTTGTTCCCTTTACCGATGAGGTCCAGTACACCCCCCTCTAATTTGGTTTCTATCAGTGCGCTTTGATGGATAATGCAAGGGGGAGACCCCTTGCATCCACCCTCCACTAGGGGGTCTTACACCCCTGACCTCCCACTTGTATTATAATCAGGTGAAAGACCGCGTTGATTTAAAAATTAACATTTGTTCCCTTGGTGTAGCGCCGAGCCATGCCCACCGACAGCAAACCACGCCTGCCACCTGAGCTGCTCCCGCCCCGCAACTTCCAACCTTTTACACAGCAAGTTGGCCAGTTGTGTCTGGTATAGTAGATTGGTTCCACTGGGGTGAGGATGAATTGCAATACTTCCTCTTCCTCTTCCACTTCCTCTGGTCAGAAGTTGCAGTGTTCTTAGGAGAATCCAGCCATGTTTTTCTACTACCTGTAGCCATCTGACTCAGAGCTGTTAAATGTGATGTGTTAGTATACCATTAAGGGGGGTTGCCTGGCTTATTATTTTTCTCATTCTTTCAATTCAATAGGAACTGATATGCCGTTGTCAGTAGCAGCCATTACACAGTGAATAGTCACCTACCCCCAACAGACCTGAAAACAGCTGATATTTGGGGCTGCCAGGTGTTGAATCCCTACTGATTGGATTAATATGACCTACCTTAAGGATTGCTCCTCAATACCATAGGTTCAGACAACCCCTTTACGGCATGTCAGTCATCAGGATAACAGGTGTAATTGATTTAGTTAGGGTGGAAAGTCATAGCTAGATTTAATTATTCCAACCCTGACATTTTATAGGTCTTATTTCCCATAGAGAGACGCATTGACCTATAGAAAGCAAAGTTTAGCTGCTCATATTTTAAATAAATTCCATATACATTGTTTATAGATGAATGGCCACATTTTACATATGTACTAGACTACAGATGGAAATCCAAGAAAAGCTATGGGCAATAGACTTAACAGATGAGAAGACATGAGGAAGCAAAGAATAAATCATGGTTGCAGCCAACATACAGATCATGTGTCAAAAATCTGTTGAATATGACTGTAGCCTATCCTAATTTACTAGACAGTTGGGTTCTACAGACCCTGCTAAAATCAAACTCACCAATTGACTCAGTTTTTTTTCTTATACCAATTTCTCCTTCACACCGTCATGTGTTATTCACAGAGCCTGAATGGTGTCACATGGAGTCCCCTACATAGTCTCAGTATTGGCAGATGGAGCTCTATATATTATAGAAGTTCCATGTTTTAGATGTTTATGAATTTGAAAGGAAAAAAATAGTATAACTCCAATGAAATTTATATAATCACCGATTTTTTAGGTATAGAGATATCCAAACTATTTAATTCAAATACTACAGGAATATCTATTAAAAGGTATTTTTTATTGCATATTAAAATGTCCAGTGTGGACCGTGTATTAGTGTTACAGTGTTAGACATACACTATACATACAAATATAAACCTCCCCCACACCCAAGAAAACACAAATCTATTGTATTCTGAACAAATGTTGATTTCATAAATGTCACCTATGTAGTGTTTGTGCAACCTAGCGGGTTGTCTGGATGATATTCTCCAGACAAAAACCGCATAGGTATCACCAGTCCGTCCGTCACTTTTTAGTCACTATTTAGAGTATCACAGGCGGAGTCCCTAATAGCAATTGTATAGGGTCGGGTCTCCAATGACACGTGACATCTATTAGTCATGCATTTAAATTCATAAATAACAACAGATGATGTATGAAACATATGTGACCACTGGTTGTGATCTTTTAATGCCCGACGCGTTTCACCTTTCTTATATTATAAAGGCTCTTCAGGGGCTTATGCATCGAGATATATGATACGATACACCTCCAGTGATGCTGACCGAGCCAGGGATTAAAGCATGAAGCTGGACAGCCAGATTTAAGTCTCCATAGATAAGAGACAGGGTTCGGGTGGCCCTAGTATAAGAGGCCTAATAGGACCTAAATAATAGGAGATATCTGGGGCTTCTGGTGACCATACTAAATCTCTACTAACCGTGAAACCATCTATCTAATGAGGGACATAGGATCAATACAACAAGGACCACAGAGTCTATATCAATAGGGGTCTAATCTGTTGGGGGACATTTGGAACATCTGGAGGTTCCCTTGTGAAATACAACAAGATCTAAACTGATCAGCTATCCCCTGGGAAGGGAGATGGAATAAGGCGATGTGAAAGAAAGAATACTCTGTGGACGTGAGATCTCCACATATATACATGTAAGATCACACTCCGTTTCCAACTGAGATAAAGAAAAGTAACCTGGGAAGAGATCTCACAACACGGGCTACCTGAATATCCTAAGGAACCCGTCCATCATCTGATGTATCGTATCATATATCTCTCTCGATGCATAAGCCCCTGAAGAGCCTTTATAATATAAGAAAGGCGAAACGCGTCGGGCGTTAAAAGATCACAACCAGTGGTCACATATGTTTCATACATCATCTGCTGTTATTTATGAATTTAAATGCATGACTAATAGATGTCACGTGTCATTGGAGACCCGACCCTATACAATTGCTATTAGGGACTCCGCCTGTGATACTCTAAATAGTGACTAAAAAGTGACGGACGGACTGGTGATACCTATGCGGTTTTTGTCTGGAGAATATCATCCAGACAACCCGCTAGGTTGCACAAACACTACATAGGTGACATTTATGAAATCAACATTTGTTCAGAATACAATAGATTTGTGTTTTCTTGGGTGTGGGGGAGGTTTATATTTGTATGTATAGTGTATGTCTAACACTGTAACACTAATACACGGTCCACACTGGACATTTTAATATGCAATAAAAAATACCTTTTAATAGATATTCCTGTAGTATTTGATGTACCTCCAATGAAATCAGATTAAACCAAAGATGCAGTAAAGATACTCATGAACATGGGCCAACATTCCATTCCTGCAAACTGTGCGACCGCATAGGGGCCCAAGAGGTAAGAGGGTCCATTTCTACCTCCAAAGCCAGGGAAATTGTGCATTTTTAAGAGCTCTTGGGTTGCAAAAGGCTTATATATTGTTCTTGCACAGGGACCCTATTCTGTATGTGTTCGCCAGTGTTCATATAAATATGGTAGTTGACAGTCAAGAGCTCATTTGGACATTGGATATCTTTTCCACCTCCCCCTTACACATAAACGTTCTGCTTGGTACTTCCAATTGGGATAAAGGAAAGAACGTGGCCAAACAGCTCGGTCAACCTAGACTAGCAAATAAAACTGTCATTGACATAAATGTTGGCTGTGTCATTACATTGTTTTACACAACATAAGACCCCATAGAGGTTAATGGAAATTACGATTGTTGTGTAACAACTGCTTAGGTGTCACAACTACTACTACTTATTACTATTGCAAAGTTTGAAACTATCATAATTTGTGAAATTATATGCTGCCTGCTCCAGCTATCCCACTGATACTACAAACCACCAACACATAATCAAACTCAGTATAGTGGGATCACTGGAGCTTGCATTAACATAAGCAAGTCTTAATTAGGCAGCTGCTGATAAGTCTCTGAGATTGCTGTGCTTCCAATCTCTATGGTACAGGATAACTGGCTGATTATGGTTGCAGACCTAGTGCTTGCCTTCACACTTATTTAAGGTAGGGAAGACTCTAAACTAAATGTATAAGTTCTTAAAACTATTTATTACAAATATCAAAAAACGTGGTTTAAAAAATGTGTACATAAAAGTATATTAGATGCTGAGTATAAAATCTGTAATAGCAGCTTGTGTTCAAATTTGCTGTGTGGTGTCCTGGCAGTATACAGTGCCTTCTCCTAGTGCTTCTGAACAGTTGATGCAATAGATGATTGTCGCTAATTCCACTGAAATATGAACGAACTCCTCATTTGCTGTGAAAAATAGAGGAACTGTGTTACTAATGTGTACCGGTCCACCTAACTAAAACTAGTAGTAATTGTAGTGTTGCTCTTACCGGTTACTGTGCTGTATGATATATGTCTTCCAGCTTGTTTGTTCCTCCTTCCTGATTCCCTTCTCCCCTGGAGGTGTGATTCGCTCTATATGACGGTGGTATATAGTCTGAGGGGGTCACGTAAAGAAAAAAAAAAATTACCAAATATCTCACATTTAATAGTAATCTTGCTTACTAGCACTAGGAGAAGGCACTGTATAAGGCCAGGACACCACACAGCAAATTTGAACACAAGCTGCTATTACAGATTTTATACTCAGCATCTAATATACTTTTATGTACACATTTGTTAAACCACGTTTTTTGATATTTGTAATAAATAGTTTTAAGAACTTATACCGTACATTTAGTTTAGAGTCTTCCCTACCTTAAATAAGTGTGAAGGCAAGCACTAGGTCTGCAACCATAATCAGTCACATAATCAAAGTGTAGCAAGAGAAATCGGCATACGTGGGCACTACTACCGTATTTAGGGAGATGAAGCCCAGCAGACATGCCGTAGTCCATTTTCAGCTCATGTACAAGAAATCCTCACAGTGGTGCACGTCCGACAAACCCAGAGACGGGTAACAGCAAGAATTCAGAATGGGAGACATCAATGGCACACTCCCAGGGTAAAAATATCTTCATTTATTTCAATACAATATAAAAACTGGTGCACAACACCAGTAAAGCATGAGGGGAGAGTGACCAAATTGCAGGCTGCACAAGGATAACAGCTGTTTTGTGCTTATGCGCTTCAACAGGTTGGATTGAAGTGCACATGCGCAAAACAGCTGTTGTCCTTGTGCGCCCTGCAATTTGTCTCTCTTCCTCCACGCTTTCCTGGCATTGTGCACCAGTTTTTATGTTGTATTGAGATAAATTAAGATTTTTTTTACCCTGGGAGTGTGCAGCTGACGTCTTTTATTCTGGATATATAATCAAAATGTTATGTGAAATATCTGAAGAAAAAAGTTAAAAATGGCATTAACCATCATGCACAGAGTCATATGAGAGATCTGTATCTGTAACACGGCACAAAAACAGACGGGAATTTGTGCTATGTGCCATCACATGTTATATGGTGTTGGTATTCTCACCTAGACAAATTGCTTGTATTGCAGAATGCCATTCTGTAAATAGGACCACACTGTGGAGTTACATATAACTTCTTACAAAAATACCCATGTGCCTATCATGTGGCCGAGGGGTACAGAGACACATTCATCAACAGAGACAGAATGCTCTTGTCTTTTACACAGGGTCTTCTGTTTATATATTGCAGCGAGATCTCATAATTAAAGAAATATGGAAACAGAATGGCCTCACATTCCTGCTCTTAATGTTGGATGTCTTTCCAAAAAAGATTGATAAGGAGCTCATTTATTTACTTCTTATTGTATATTAATCAGCTGGTAAGGCTTGTTATATGAAATCAAACATTGACATCTATTAGACAGACTCTCGACTAGGATCACACAACCACATTTTCTCCATATCCAAGAAAATCGGTCTGATTATGGCCAGGGTCACATCTCCGTTTTGACCCTAGCCTGCCGGATTCCGGTTTTAACTTAGAACTTTTTCCAGCACCACATAGCGTTACCGCTATGCGGTGCTGGAAAACGCTGCCCTTAGTTACCCTATGTTTACCTTAACTACCTGTCACACAGGCAGCTGCTTGGAGTGCGCTTTACAGCGCCGCACAGGAAATGCTGTCTGCAACGGTTTCCTGTGCGGTGCTGTAAAGCGCACTCCAAGCAGCTGACTGTGTTACAGGTAGTTAAGGTAAACATAGGGTAACTAGGGACTGCGTTTTCTGGCACCGCATAGCGGTAACGCTATGCGGTGCTGGAAAAAGTTCTAAGTTAAAACCGGAATCCGGCAGGCTAGGGTCAAAACGCAAATGTGACCCTGGCCAATGGTAATCTCCGATCTAAACTTTATCAGAATGAGATCCATTTTTTTTCAGATGTGGAGAAGAATAACAATAAATGTCTCTATGTTCTCTACTCTTTCAGTCCATGAAAATGTGGCGCCCCTGCGGACTGGTTGCCACAGTGACGCTGCACCTATTCCACAGGTGTGGTATCACCGTTCTCAGATGATAGGGATTGTGATCCCAAGACACAGAGAATTGCACACAACACCATACCAAATTCAGACAGGGGATTCGGGCAAACTCTTTTTGGGGAGTGCCCCATCTCCTGGCTGGACGAGGGGTTAGCAAGAGTTAGAAAGGGAGAGAGAAACAGGAAGAAAGAGTTCAGACTACAGGAGACGTCACGTCCTTGGGGACTGGAGCCACCGTAAGGCTTGTCCCAGGACAGGAAGGAACCAGAGAAGAAGTTAGGATGTCGAGCAGGCAGGACGCCTGCTGCAGAGCGAGGGAGTCCTAGGGGGCATGGGAGTGGAGGAACCACCCATGGCGCCACAAATCCATTGCCAGTTGCTGGTGTGTGGAGGCATTGGGTCACAGAAGGGGACCGGCCACGAACTGATGGAAGTGCTGCAAACCTTAGCCAGAAAACCAAAGGCCGCTGTATCTGCAAGAACAGTGGCCAAAGACCATGGATACTCGCTGCGAAGGTGACGAGACCTAGGGCCAGGGGACTCTGAGCTTTGCCCGACAACGCCCGTGTGGCACCCTGCCCTTACAGGTAGCGACACAACACCAAGTGCATGGAGGGATTTCCACAACAGGTACCCTTACACACACACCTTCCACCCCAGACCTGTAGGGGAGACTCCACTTGCTGCTCTTAAGCAAGATCCCCTGTAAATACCGGTGCTGGGGGAGGAGTTAGTCAGTCCGTGCAGTATGGTGTAGTACTGTGAAGACCATCTGGTGAAAGGTGCTGCATTGGGCCCATACCAGAGACCAGCCTAGCTAGTGTGAGGGCCCGAGATGATAGGGATTGTGATCCCAAGACACAGAGAATTGCACACAACACCATACCAAATTCAGACAGGGGATTCGGGCAAACCCTTTTTGGGGAGTGCCCCATCTCCTGGCTGGACGAGGGGTTAGCAAGAGTTAGAAAGGGAGAGAGAAACAGGAAGAAAGAGTTCAGACTACAGGAGACGTCACGTCCTTGGGGACTGGAGCCACCGTAAGGCTTGTCCCAGGACAGGAAGGAACCAGAGAAGAAGTTAGGATGTCGAGCAGGCAGGACGCCTGCTGCGGAGCGAGGGAGTCCTAGGGGCATGGAGTGGAGGAACCACCCATGGCGCCACAAATCCATTGCCAGTTGCTGGTGTGTGGAGGCATTGGGTCACAGAAGGGGACCGGCCACGAACTGATGGAAGTGCTGCAAACCTTAGCCAGAAAACCAAAGGCCGCTGTATCTGCAAGAACAGTGGCCAAAGACCATGGATACTCGCTGCGAAGGTGACGAGACCTAGGGCCAGGGGACTCTGAGCTTTGCCCGACAACGCCCGTGTGGCACCCTGCCCTTACAGGTAGCCACAGAACACCAAGTGCATGGAGGGATTTCCACAACAGGTACCCTTACACACACACCTTCCACCCCAGACCTGTAGGGGGAGCTCCACTTGCTGCTCTTAAGCAAGATCCCCTATAAATACCGGTGCTGGGGGAGGAGTTAGTCAGTCCGTGCAGTATGGTGTAGAACTGTGAAGACCATCTGGTGAACGGTGCTGCATTGGGCCCATACCAGAGACCAGCCTAGCTAGTGTGAGGGCCCGAGACTGAGGGTTGTAGGCAAGGCAAAATGACAAGTTAAAGAGCAGATTGGGGGCAGGGGAGCCATACTAGTTCACCCCAGGAAGCAACCCGGACACCAGAGTCCGAGTCTGCAGGAGAGCAATAAGCCCAGCAGAAAACACTGGTTCACCGAGGAGACTCCAGTCTCCCGGACACCTTTAGCACAACCAACTAGAGAGCCAGGAGCCGCAGGAGAAGTCATAGCGGTAGCCCACAAAAAGGTTCTCAACACTACAATAAGGGTGAGAGAGAGACACAGAGGAGGCCAGGCCTAGTTCTACACAGATCAGGGGCTTCACCAAGGGAAAAGAGACAAGGAGGCCTACAAATCACTCACTGTGGAAATCCTGAAGTGCTGCCCGACCACCTGGAGTGTATCCTGGACCCTGCCTGCAATAACATCAGTCATTTCAGCCCTGGTCCTGTCTAGCCCAGAGATTGTAGCATCAGCCCGGCTGCCAAGCCAACTCTCTGTGCAAACTCCCCATCACTGCATCACTGCCCCGGGGACCCCTCGCTCCACCTACGGGGAGCGTTGTCAGCTGGCTGCCCACCATCATCCTCGGAGGTCTGCAGCAGCGGCAGTGTCTTTACCGGTCACTGTAGGTGGCGTCATGAGACTTTATTTATTTTTCTTTCATTTTTATCCCTCAAACAATTCCCCCCTTTTTAAGAGACCACTAGGGCCATGGTCCCGGGCAGGTCCCCAGTGACATCCCCTTACATTAACCACCCGGGCACCGAGTCCCCACAGCTTTGGGGCGGGTCACCCAGAGCCACCGGATTGGGATACTGCCTATGTAGACACAGACAGGAGAGGAGGATAGCCAGCGTGGTGAGACGGCCCGGCTAGGCTTTAGAGTGGTGTCTTGGAGGAGCAACCCTCATCACCTGGGGGCTAGCCTGGCTGCACATTGGAGGAGTACAGCACCCGTCTGGGTGGCCTTGAGTGATCGTCAGGTAAAGGTAAAAAGAACTGCAACCTTGGTCTCCTCTAGTTATTACCCGCACAATTACACAGATTCCATCATCCCCTTAATAGACTACACCTGTTGCCCTGGGGCCCCGCTCTACCTGTGGGGAGGGATACCATCCAGGCTGCCACTCCATAGGCCCCAGAGGTCCCACAGCAGCACTGGTCACCCTGACCAGACTAACCACAGGTGGCATCACAAACTTATCACTTGCACATATTCCCCTTTATTGCACGCCCAGGGTCATGAAGCAGGGTCACTGCCACCGTACACAACCCACCGAACCGACCGGCCCGGTTACCGAGTACCTCCAGCCCTGCCGGGCATTGCAACTGGTGTCACAATCAGGAGTCGGACCCCCAACAACATCGGGTCCTGTGCACCTAAAAAAACTGTTTATAAAGAGACTGTTTAAAAGACTTGAGTAATGGTGGCTGCAGCGCCATGACATCATGTGCTGGCCAGTGGGAGGGTCCCAGCTGCCCATCGTTGGATGAACTGGCCAGCGGCATGAAAAACAATCCCCGCTGTATTGAGTGTGAGCCAAGGGGGTATGCCAATCAACACTGAAACACCACCTCCGGATGTGCGTGCGAAGTGGAAAAATCAGGACAGAAGAGGAGCAGAGACCAATCTGGGAGAGACAGTAGGCAGAGCGATGGTGGGACGAGGTGAAGAGGTCCCCACGTCTGCAAGGTCCGAGGCCGGTCCACCAGGTCAGCTCTGGATGTCACGAGAGCCACTGCCGGCGATGGAGGAAGACCTCCTTGAGGTGGAGTTCAAGGAGCTGAGCTGACAGCTCCTAGAGGTGCAGCTGGCCATGCTGGGCAAGTGGCGTTAGGGACTCAGAAAAAAAGTGGAAAAGCAACCAACTCCCTGGGATCAAGAACCTGAGGTGTGGGACACCACAGTATATGAGGCCCCTGAGACCAGCAGAGTCCACAGCTCTGGTGGATCCTGTAGGTGCGCCTCCCCCCAGTATTCCTGGCCAGGGTGTGTCACTAATGGACAGAGAGAGTTGGGTAGCCAAACTGAGACTCCCAGCCCTGCTGCAGCCAGAGCTCTCCTTCATGTTAGAGGGAACCGAGGCGGAGATGGTCTATTTACGTTGGGTCCACTGGGAAGACTCTCTAATGGAGTTCCAAGAGGGCAGTACCGACGCGACAGGGGACCTGTTGAAGGTACTTTCAGAGAAAGAGTACCTGCGGCATCAATGGCAGTGGGAGGAGGAGAGGGAGCGAGAGGTCCAGTCCCGGCGAGAGAGGGAGCGGCTTGAGAAAGAGAGAAAGAGCAAGGCTCACAAAGCCCCGGCCGCTGAACTATCACGGTGTAGTGAGAATGCTGATGAGGGAATGGCAGTTATGGGCATGGTGACCAGGGAAGACTAGTCTGACCCTAGCCTAGGAACCCTGAATGGCCCTGATCCCGAAGGTATCTCTGAAGGTGAGAAGGCTCGGGCCTCCAGCCTCTAACTAAAACTCCTCCACCTCTCTCCACAGAACTGGGTTACAGCAACTCCAAAGGAAAGGACTTCACCAACACATACACACAGGTCAGCACAGCACGGCTTTCAGGCATAGAGTGAAACTCCATCAGCAGCACCACCTGGTGGAAAGAGAGGCTACTTAAAGGCTAGGGGGAGGGGAGCCAAGGTGGGTCACACAGTAACCCCTCCACCAGCAGCTGAACCTCATAGTGAATGCAGTTCTGGAGCACAACACAGGAGGCCCAGGACCTTCACAACTATCAACCATGCAGCTCTTAAAGACAAACACTTAGGGTACCGTCACACCTGGCGATGGCACCGGAGATGTCGGCGGCGACTGGCGTGAGCACGCACGTTTTTGGCGCCCCACCAGCGTCGCTGTCCCCCATTTACATGGGGCGACACCTCCGGTGGTGCACCGTCGATCTGATAGGCAGCATCGCCGGCAGGGTGTCTCAAAACCCCAGCGGCGATGCAGTACAATGGGAGCCTATGGCTCCCATCGCCTGTCAGGTCGCCGTCGGCCGTTTACATGGGGCGATGTGTACACATTGCCCCAGATCGGCCGCCTGGTTTCACATCACTGATGTAAAACCAGGCGAGCACTCAGAGGCGCCGACATCACCCCTTTACATTAGGCGACGCAGGGGCGATATCGGCGTCGATAGGCCACGCACCTACGTCGCCTATGAAATCGGCGGTGCCGTCGCCAGGTATGACGGTACCCATACACAGCAGCATCCAGAAAGGTCAGCGCCAACTAAGCACGTGACAGGAACCCAAAGAACATAAACCAGCATCTGTGCTGGAGTTCAACATCAGCAAGGGCTATGGGTTCATCAAGGAGCCCCACCTAATGAGCCATGTCTTCGTAAATTGCCATGACATAGAGAGTCATCTACCCCGGGGGACAACAGGCCGCGATCTATACTCCGGAGAATGGGTGGAGTGTGAGAGACAATACAGTCCCCATGGGTGGTACGCGGTTAGAGTGAAAAAAATCATGGCGGAGTCACAAACCCCAGGCCCCATAACACCTAAATCTACTGCTCCGGCTGCAGTAGTACCACCACATACGCTACCACCCTCGGCTACTAATCCTGACAGTACCATGTGTAACATATACAGATACTGGATTGTGCACCGAGACTATGCCCCCTGCTACGCTGACAGGAGTACCGGCAAGCCGAGCAACTAGAGGTGCTAGTCGGCAATCACTTCACTGACCAACTTTTGGTAGAGGCATCCTTTGGAGTGGAGATGAAGGAGGTCGGATGCAGGTTTTACCAGGACAGGGAGGTTGCCCTTGCTATCCTGTTGCCTTGGAAGCAACCAAAATAATAAGTATACTGTTAAAGAAAGATGTATATAGTTAGAAAGAAATATGAATATCTATACCTGGCTGGGTATTGCTTATACAGTTGATGATGTTTTATATTGTTTTATATTGTTTCATAATATGTTAGTTAGCCGGCTAGGCAATGACAGTTATAGTTAGGAATGTTTGCATATGGACAATTAGATGATTGGACAATGATATGGTCTGAACTGTGTTGTATATAGGTAGCACTTCTCATACGTGCTTTTTGTTGGTTTTTAAAGCCAGCACAATTAGGTGCATCATGAACACTATACACTCTACACCCTTGACCACTAAATGACCGTCTGGCGTGGCTGAAGCACTTGGTCCAACGAAAGACCTGCGTTCCCTGTAGTCAAGCCCAGAGACAACATTCGGGAGTAGTGGCGGTCCCCCCTTACATACACTAAGTTTGTGAGACTCAGAGAAAGACACCCCGGCTAGGGACTCAATTAAACCTTGCCTGGACTGGTTAATACTGTTTGCACTTTTTGAACTTTTACACTTTTTCTACTTTTCTACTTTTATATCTGTTTTTATATGCAACATTTAAGTCGGAGCCTCCCATAAAGAGAAGAAGTTGTTGTTGTTTAATATGCACATTAAAAAGTTTTTGCATGTTCTCTTAACATCTTGTACCTATTTCAGCCCGTTGACGTGCTGTGTTTTGCCAAGGGGGAATGTGGCGCTGCGGACTGGTCGCCACAGTGATGCTACACCTCCTTCTCAGGTGTGGTGTCACCATTCTCAGGTGAGAGGGGTTTTAATCCGAAGACAAAGAGAATTGCACACAACACCATCTCAAATCCAGGCTGGGGGATTTGGGCAAAACCTTTTTAGGGAGGCTCCCATCTTCTGGCTGGAGGAAGGGTTAGGAAGAGTTAGAAAGGGAGAGAGAAACAGGAAGAAAGAGTTCAGACTTCAGGAGACGTCCTGGGGGAGTGGAGCCACTGTGAGGCTTATCTCAGGACAGGAGGAAACCAGAGAAGGAATTAAGATGTCGAGTAGGCAGGACACCTTCTGTGGAGCGAGGGATTCCTAGGGGCACGGGAGTGGAGGAACCAACCATGGAGCCCCAAATCTACTGCCAGTCACTGGTGTGTGGAGGGACTGGCTCACAGAAAGGGACCGGCCACAAATTGGTGGAAGTGCTGAACGCCTTAGCCAAAAAACTGGAGGCCACTGTGCCTGCAAGAACAGTGGCCAAAGACCATGGATACTCACCAAGAAGGTGGCCAGACCTAGGGCCAGGGGACTCTGAGCGTTGCCCAACAAGACCCCCGGCCATCAGATTGGGTCACTGGCCACGTAAACGCAGGCAGGGGAGGAGGATAGCCAGCATGGTGAGATGGCACGGACAGGCTTTAGAGTGGTATCTTGGAGGAGCAACCCTCATCACCTGGGGGCTAACCTGGCTGTGCATTGGAGGAGTACAGCACCCATCTGGGTGGCCTTGAGTGATCTTTAAGTAAAGGAAAAAAGAACTGCAACCTTGGTCTCCTCCAGTTATTACCCGTGCCCTCCTGCACCACTACACAGATTCCATCATTCCCTTAATAGAATACACCTGTTGCCCTGGGGGCCCGCTCTACTTGTGGGGAGTGATACCATCCAGGCTGCCACTCCATCGGCCCCAGAGGTCCTGAAGCAGCGCTGGTCAGAGACTCACTGTGTCCGGGACTCCGGTTTAGACAGGCAGTAGCTTCTTCCTCCTTGTCACGGGTGGACCGCGGCCTGCCGGTAGTGGTACCCGGTTGAGTGCAGATCAAAAGAGAGAGACGTCTTAGTGGAACAGATTAAGGGGTTAATTGTTTCGTGACGCCACCTATGAGTGTTTCGGTAATCCTTACCGATGCTGCGGGGGCTCCGGGGGATGGATAGCAGCAAGATGGAAGGCTCCCCACAGGCTAAGCGGTGATCCCAGGAGGCTGGAGCTGCTCAAGATGTTGTGCGGCAGTTGCGGTTACCTTGTGTGCAGACGGACGTAGTCATAAGGAAGCACGGACACTGTAAGTCTCTGTAACGGGTCTTTACTGTAACCAGCAGGCAATACATGGCATACAGTTTGTGGGTAGCAGACCGGGTGGACTCAGCAGTGATAGGTGTCCCTCAGAGATCCGCGGTGTTCCTCCATTCTATCTAAGTAGGTTGCCGTTGTCGCCCAGGAATACCAGGTCGGGTACAGGGAGGCTGCTTGAATGCCCTATCCAAAGTATACGTGATGAATGTTTTGGGGAGCCTTGGGTCCCTTGGTGGGTACACCGCTGGTTAGACGACTGGATTTGGCGGTGGTGGGGTGCTCCTGTAAAGCGGTCCCTCCACTCCTCTGGTTCGCATAGCAGAGCTGAACTGCTGCTAGCTTCGGTACCAGCAAACCGGCTGTAGATGGGCACGGGATGATTTTGGACCCGCATGTTGAAGCCCGTTGGTCGGTTGGTAATGCACTGGGAGTAATGGTGCTCAACCGTGGTAAAAGTGAGGAGATAGCCGGTAGAAGGTGGCCAGGGCGCTGCACCGACTGTGCAACCCCCTCTCCTAGGTTGCAGAGCTGGGAATCTGCAGAGGTTTTCTAAGTTGCTGTTGCTTCTCCAGACCCAAGACTAGAACTCTCTAAGCTCGACTAAACTTCCACTACACACTACCCTTGCACTCCGCCCACCAGGACCTTGATTGGCCCTCTATGCTAAGTGAGGCATGCAGGATATGGATCTCTGAGTTAACCACATAACCGCTGGGTCAGAGAATATTGCTGCTGCATTTGTGGCTGCAATACCCTCCTGTGACGCACTCGTTGCGGGGCGCCATATCAGCCTAACCAGACTAACCACAGGTGGCATCATGAACTTATCCCTTGTACATATTCCCCATAATTGCATGTCCAAGGTCATGAAGCCAGGTAACTGCTACCATGAACAACCCACTGAACCGACCGGCCCGGTTACCGAGTACCCCCGGCCCTGCCGGGCGTCGCAAAAATCTGACCTATAGTCTTGTATGGCCATCCGATGACCCTTCATCCTCCCTATTTTAATTTACTGAGATAATGACTTTTGGGTTTTCATTGGCTTTAAGCCATAATCATCAAGATTAACATAAATAAACACTTGAAATAGATCACTCTATTTGTAATGACTCTATATAATATATGTGTTTCACTTATTGTATGGAATTTCTGAAATAAATTAACTTTTGATGATATTCTAATTCATTGAGATGCACCTGTAGGTCTTCTCAAGCAGAAGGAGCTGCACCCCTATAGCCTGTCCTTCCTTACCAGGTGGAAAGAAGTCATACCCTGTCTGAAATACTTTACATTTTTCCTTGGTTTGGATAACGTTCGTTGTTACTATACAACAAACTGTCTCTATGTTCCAGAAGTCTTGTTTGGTCACATTTCTTGGTTGGAAACTTCACACACGTTGTTGAATCATCATCTGAGAATCTTCTTGAGTATCAGTCAAAGCTTCCTCGTATTTCTTAACCTAAAGTGTTAAAGTCATACAGATACCTGACTGAAATCATTATTGTTCAGAAAGGGAAAAATACTTTTCTAAATTTGGCGCATTCTACACATAGACGATGTATTGAGTCAGGTGACCGAGGTGGAGACATATTTAACATTTCTGAAGGAATACAACTGTAAATTGTGGGGCCCATCCTGCTATATCAGCCATTATCTTAGGTTAGGGTCACATTTAGGAGCTTGTATCCGTTTGAGGGATGTATTAAAGGATGCTTTTTTTCCCCTGGCCACTTCCATGACATGTGTGGTTACTTTTAACGCATGGTACATACATGTACCAAGAAATGAAAACACATGATACTAACCTAACAGACCCCATTTCAGACATTGGGGCTACTGATGTCAGTTTTAAGACAGATTCAATCATTTGGTCATTTTTGTTTTCTTGTAATTGAGCATAACAATAGAAACAAGGAACATAGATGTCAGACAGGGACAGGTATCTACCAATATCAGTTTTAATACACAAGTATTAACATACAGCTGCATCTCAATGTCTTAGGCTAGGGTCACATTTGTTAATGAAATTGCATTCACCGCATCCAGATCTGGATGCGGTGAACGCAATTGGCTTCCCACACATTTTGCAAGCAAAATGTGTGGATGAAGCCACAATGCGGTTACCGGATTGCTCAGGATGTGTAATCCTGAGCAATCTGGTTACCGTACAGTTTGCTCACCCCTGTTGCTGCTGGGATAAGCAAAGTGTTAACACTGTTAAAAAAGCTTAAATATTAATAATAATTATGGCCATCATGTCTCTAGGGGTGCCCACCCCCCCTAGAGACATGCTGCCCACTCAGGTGGGCATGTAATGTGTTAATTACTGCTGTACAGTAAGCCGGCTCCTGTCGGCTCTGTACAATTTTCTGAATGAAGCCGTGGCTCCACTGACAGCTGTGCGCTTACTATACGTAATGTACGTATAGTATGTGCCGCTGTCCGAGGTCCTGTAGGCTTTTACAGTAGATGTATGGCGGTGCGCTGCCCATAGATCTACTGTAAAAGCCTACAGGACTTCGGACAGTGCACATACTATACGTACATTACGTATAGTATGCGCACAGCTGTCAGTGGAGCCGCGGCTTCATTCAGAAAATTGTACAGAGCCGACAGGAGCCGGCTTACTGTACAGCAGTAATTACCGTATATACTCGTGTATAAGCCGAGTTTTTCAGCCCAAAATTTGGGCTGAAAAGTCTCCCCTTCGGCTTATACACGAGTCAATACGGGTGGGGGCTGTGGAGGCTGGAGAAGGCGGGGGAGGCTGCTGTATGAGCGGCCCCGTCACGTGGGGCCTCTCATTATATATGCACTGCTTCCCCCTGTCAATCAGCGGCAGGGGGAAGCAGTGCATATATGCCCCCAAATACTGGCACTCTCCCCCCTTTTAAGGACCCCCCCGCTGGTTATATTACCATCCCGGTCTTCTGATCAGCGTCGCTCCTCGGTGCTCCGTCCGTCCAGCTACATCCGGGATCCCCGGCCGTCGCAGGCATATGACGTCATCGTGCGACGGCCGGAGATCCCGGATGCAGCGAGGACGGAGGACGGAGCATGAAGAACGGAGCACCGAGGAGCGGCGCTGATCAGAAGACCGGGATGGTAAGATAAGCAGATGGGGGGTGAGTGCCAGCATTTGGGGGCAGCTGGGTACCCCCAGGGGGCTGCTGGGTACCCCCAGGGGGCTGATGGATACCCCTTGGGGGCTGCTGGATACCCCTTGGGGCTGCTGGGTACCCCCAGGGGGCTGCTGGGTACCCCCTGGGTGCTGCTGGGTACCCCCAGGGGGCTGCTGGATACCCCCTGGGGGCTGCTGGATACCCCCTGGGGGCTGCTGTATACCCCCAGGGCTGCTGTATATACTGCTGGGACCTGTATACCACTGGGGCTGCTGTATACTACTGCTGGGGCTGCTATATACTACCACTGGGGCTGCTGGGGCTGCTATATACTACCACTGGGACTTCTGGGGCTGCTATATACTACCGCTGGGGCTGCTATATACTACCACTGGGGCTGCTATATACTACCACTGGGACTGCTGGGGCTGCTATATACTACCACTGGGGCTGCTGGGGCTGCTATATACTACCACTGGGGCTGCTGGGGATGCTATATACTACCACTGGGGATGCTATATACTACCACTGGGGCTGCTTGGGATGCTATATACTACCACTGGGGCTGCTATATACTACCACTGGGACTGCTGGGGCTGCTATATACTACCACTGGGGCTGCTGGGGCTGCTATATACTGCCACTGGGGCTGCTGGGGATGCTATATACTACCACTGGGGCTGCTGGGGATGCTATATACTACCACTGGGGCAGCTGGGGCTGCTGTATACTACCACTGGGGCTGCTGTATACTACCACTGGGGAGGCCTGTATACCACTGGGGGGGGCCTGTATACCACACTGCTGGGGGCTGTATACCTGTGCTGGGGTCCACCCTCGGCTTATACACGAGTCAATAGGTTTTTCCAGATTTTTGGGGCAAAAGTAGACGGGTCGGCTTATACACGAGTATATACGGTGACACATTACATGCCCACCTGAGTGGGCAGCATGTTTCTAGGGGGGTGGGCAAATTAATATTTAAGCTTTTTTAACAGTGTTAACACTTTGCTTATCCCAGTGGCAGCCGGGATAAGCAAAGTATACAGTAACTGCATTGCTCAGGATTACACATGCTGAGCAATGCGGTTACCGCATTGAGGGGCTTAGAACCACTCCAAAAACTGCAGCCTGCATGATTTTTCATGCAGGCTGCAGAGCCGGATGCGGTAACCGGATTGCATGTAATGCAATCCGGTTGTTATAATGGGCTCCTATGAGGAGCGTTTCCTGATACGGTTTTGATGTGACGCCCCGCAACGAAAGCTTCACAGGAGGGTATTGCTGCCAAGACAGCAGCAGCAATATTCTCTGACTCAGCAGTCACACGGTTAACTCAGAGATCCATACCCTACATGCATCACCTAGCATAGAGGGCCAATCAGGTCCTGGTGGGCGGAGTGTAGAGGTAGTGTGTAGTAGTAGTCCAGCCTAGTTTTAGTCTAGTCTGGGAAGTGTAACAGCAACATAGAAGAACCTTCTGCAGAATTCCGAGCTCTGCAACCTAGGAGAGGGGGTTGCACAGTTCCGTGCGGCCTCCTGGCCACCTTCCCTGGCCGTCTCCCTGCCATCACCCCGGTTGAGCAACATCACCCTCGGTGCCTAATCAACCGATCAACGGGCTTCAACATGCGGGTCCAAAATCATCCCGTGCCCATCTACAGCCGGTTTGCTGGTACCAAAGCAAGCAGCAGTTCAGCTCTGCTACACGAACCAGAGGAGTGGAGGGACCGCTTTACAGGAGCACCCCACCACCGCCATACACAGTCGTCTAGCCAGTGGTGTACCCACCAAAGGACCCAAGGCTCCCCAAAGCATCCGGAAAGTATACCCTGGATAGGGCATTCAAGCAGCCTCCTTGTACCCGATCTGGCATTCCTGGGCGACAACGGCATCATACTTAGTTAGAATGGAGGAATACCGCAGATCTCTGAGAAACACTGGTCATTGCTGAGTCCACCCGGTCCACTACCTGTCACTGTATGCCATGTACTGCCTGCTGGTTACAGTAAAGAACCTGTTACAGAGACTTACAGTGTCCGTGCCTTCTTATGAACTGCTTATCTGCGCATTAAGGTAACCGCAGCTGCCTCACAACATCTTGTGCAGCTTTTGGCTCCGGGGATCACCGCTCAGCCTGTGGGGAGCGTTCCATCTTGCTGCTTTCCATTACCCAGAGGATCCGCAGCGCCGGTAAAGTTATCGGAACTCTCATAGGTGGCGTCACAAAACAATTTAACCCCTAAACTGTTCCACTAACGACGTCTTCATCATTTTGATCTGCACCACCGGGCCCCACTACCAGCAGGCGCGGCACCCCATGACAAGGAGGAAGAAGCGAACGCCTGTCTAAACCGGAGTCCTGGCCACGGTGAGTCAGAATTTGGCATCACAAACAGAATACGAGCAGGCCCGTTCCTTAACGGGTATTATGTGCTTAAAAGACTTTATTTCTTAAAAATGGACTTTGTTCGTCCCAGAAAGAACTTTTCCCGCCTTTTCACATTTGGGCCAAGATGGCGCCCAAGATGGCGTCCCCGCCATGAGGATCCGCCACGTGCAAGCCCAGGGGTGA
Organism: Allobates femoralis; assembly: GCA_033576535.1. Lineage (NCBI taxonomy): Eukaryota > Metazoa > Chordata > Amphibia > Anura > Aromobatidae > Allobates > Allobates femoralis. The sequence goes on from JARQOC010000003.1 coordinate 775,534,680, forward strand.
GCCACCTCCCCTCTTCGTGGGAGGGCTAAAGGCAAAGGCGCCAAAATCATTGTCCGCCCTGATTGCTGGAAACAACCATGGGGGCGGACCAAAGACTTTTTTTCCCACAATTGGACTACAAAAGCCCCCAAGGAAGTGGAAGTGTCAGACCTCTTTTTTACCAGCTCTTCACGAGAACGGTTACCGTGTGGAGACGGGTGTGGTTCCTCCAAGAAAGATGACCAGCACAAGACTCCATGACCTGATGCGGCAAACACGCCGACCACCTGTCCTGCCTCGTCTCCGGAGCCAATAGACTGCGTCATCCCTGTAGAGACCACAGCTCATCCCGTTCCAGAACCTGAAGCCGAATCCGTGTTAGAGCCGGAGCTTGCAACCTGCTCCATAGAAGAAGTAGACATTTACCTGGTTTCCTCCGAGGAGCCCGCGACTAGTCTTACCACCACTCTAAAGACTGTCGCTTGTTTCTTCCTCGAACCGGAGGCCTCCTCTACTACTGCCGAGGCCTGCCTGGTGACAGGGATTGAAACATCATTCCCAGCTGCAACAGAAGAAGAGGCAGGCAGCCTGGAAGCCCTGCAGGACGACCCCGAGGAGTATTTTGCAGCACAGCCGCCCATCGACCCGGAGGTCCTCGTTCCAACATCTCCGTTTGCCGAGCAGCCCGATGTGATCGTTGAGGGAGAGGAGGATGATGATGACGACGACGAGACCCACAGCACCGCTGAGGACCTCTACACCGGGTTCGCCTGGGGAGATACCGTGGTTCCTTCGGCCGAGCGATCTGCTCGGGTGTGTTGGTCGGGTGCTGCTGCGGCGCCTTCTCCGGTGCCGTTCAACCGGGTTCCGATCCAGACTGCCCACCAAACTCAAGCCGTTCAACAGCTAACACGTCGTAGTGACTTTATCCACACTCCGCACCGCTCCGACGAAGATATATGTCGCATCCGAAGGGAGGAGTGGCGGGCTCGTATGCGCGCCAACATGGAGGGTCATGCCGAGGCTCGCCGCCAACCCCCGCTACCTGATGAACTCCGTAAGAAAGGAAGGGTGAGCACTTTCAACCTATCCACCGGGTGGGGTTTTGCCAGGGAGGAGGGCGTGTATGAGGAAGTGTTTGTGGGACGCCGTGATGTAGAGTCACACTTGCCACGAGAACACCCTGATCGTGATCTGTATAGAGGGTACATTATTACCTACGAGCGATATGCATGCTGCGATGGGTGATTCGCTATACGGGTCCGGAATGCTGCCCTCCACAAGTGACTTGTTGTTTGAACTTTGCAAGAGACTTCTTTCTGTTTGGTCGACAACACCGCGACTTGGCGGCTATAGCCTGGACTCATAGTAAGGACAGTCGACCGCCACCGGGTCCGCAAAGTGTTAACCTGTTATATACCAGTTATAGTGAATACCTGTTATTAATAAAAGTGTACTTTTATTACTGTTATAAAATATAAAATCTCTCTGTAATGTTGGTAGTGCAACGCTTGGGGACAAGCGTATTTCACCAAGGGGGAGTGTGGCGCCCCGCAACGAGTGCGTCACAGGAGGGTATTGCAGCCAAGACAGCAGCTGCAATATTCTCTGACTCAGCAGTCACACGGTTAACTCAGAGATCCATACCCTACATGCATCACCTAGCATAGAGGGCCAATCAGGTCCTGGTGGGCGGAGTGTAGAGGTAGTGTGTAGTAGTAGTCCAGCCTAGTTTTAGTCTGGTCTGGGAAGTGTAATAGCAGCATAGAAGAACCTTCTGCAGAATTCTGAGCTCTGCAACCTAGGAGAGGGGTTGCACAGTTCCGTGCGGCCCCCTGGCCACCTTCCCTGGCCGTCTCCCTGCCATCACCCCGGTTGAGCACCATCACCCTCGGTGCCTAATCAACCGATCAACGGGCTTCAACATGCGGGTCCAAAATCATCCCGTGCCCATCTACAGCCGGTTTGCTGGTACTGAAGCTAGCAGCAGTTCAGCTCTGCTACGCGAACCAGAGGAGTGGAGGGACCGCTTTACAGGAGCACCCCACCACCGCCATACACAGTCATCTAGCCAGCGGTGTACCCATCAAAGGACCCAAGACTCCCCAAAGCATCCGGAACGCATACCCCGGATAGGGCATTCAAGCAGCCTCCTTGTACCCGTTCTGGCATTCCTGGGCGACAACGGCATCATACTTAGTTAGAATGGAGGAACACCGCGGATCTCTGAGAAACACTGGTCATTGCTGAGTCCACCCGGTCCACTACCCGTCACTGTATGCCATGTACTGCCTGCTGGTTACAGTAAAGAACCCGTTACAGAGACTTACAGTGTCCGTGCCTTCTTATGAACTGCTTATCCGCGCATTAAGGTAACCGCAGCTGCCTCACAACATCTTGTGCAGCTTCTGGCTCCGTGGATCACCGCTCAGCCTGTGGGGAGCGTTCCATCTTGCTGCTTTCCATCCCCCGGAGGCCCCGCAGTGCCGGTAAAGTTATCGGAACTCTCATAGGTGGCGTCACAAAACAATTTAACCCCTAAACTGTTCCACTAACGACGTCTTCATCATTTTGATCTGCACCACCGGGCCCCACTACCGGCAGGCGCGGCACCCCGTGACAAGGAGGAAGAAGCAAACGCCTGTCTAAACCGGAGTCCCGGCCACGGTGAGTCATTGAGCTTTTTGAAAGCTCAAAACCGGATCAGGATTTAAAAAAAAAAACACAAGTGTGACCCCAGCCTTAGAATATCATCAAAAAGTTCATTTATTTCAGTACATCAATACCAAACGCATATAGAGTCATTACACACAGAGGGATCTATGTCAAGTGTTTATTTATGTTGATGTTGATGATTATGACTTACAGCCAATGAAAACCCAAAAGTCATTATCTCAGAAAATTAAAGTAGAGAGGGTGAAGGGTCTGAGAGATAAAATATCACATAAATAGATATCAGAGGCTTCACCTTGTGTGGATGTGAGAGTCACAACCACTATAAAAGCATATCACGGCTGCTGCAGTACCCAGTGTGGTGCATATAGAGTAGGAAGGATTAAGGGTTAAAAACCACACTGCCATATTCCACGAGACATCGAAGGGTGAATATAATATTGATTTATTATTCAACGTGTTTCAGGGCTCCCTGGCTCCTTCCTCAGGACAAATCAATATCATATTGTCATGTTTTAGGGCGTTTCATGGAGCCTTGAAGCACGTTGACTAATAAATCATATTATATTCACCCCTTATTGCCTCATAGAATACCGCAGTGCAGTTTTTAACCCTTCATTCTCCCTACTTTAATTTTCTGAGATATGACCTTTGGGTTTTCATTGGCTGTAAGTCATAATCATCAACATTAACATAAATACACACTTGAAATAGATCACTCTGTTTGTAATGACTCTATATATTACATGCATTTCACTTTTGGTATTGAATTACTGAAAAAAAATAACTTTTGGATGATTTTGTAATTCATTGAGATGCACCTGTCTGACAGAAAATAAAGATCAATATGTCAAAGTGTGTAGCGTAATTATTTTGGTTCAGATAATTTCATCTTTTGAATGAATCTCCCTGTAGTTTTGCTACAGGGCCCCTCAGCTCTAAAGTACGGTATCAGACCTGTAAGCTATCAGACTGGAGAACTTTAATCTATCAGACTCTGGACCCCTAAATTACCAGAGTCTCCTAAATGTTAGATCTCAGACCCAATAATTATCAAACCCCAAACCAGAACTCAATATTATTATACCTCTAAATTAGACTCCATACTTTTTACCTCTGTTATTAGACTACATATCAGATCCATAAATATTTAAACCACAAACCACAGCCCTGGGGACTTTCTGACTCCAGGCCTCCACCATGCTGAAGCATAAATCACTGGGCTTTGTCGGCATCTGAAACATACAAAAAGCTAAAACTGGCCAGAACCCAGATCTTGTATGAACAGCTGAGCACACCTAGTGCCAGGACATTGTGTGCGGGGTCCAGTCATACCTAACAACATGGGCCTCGTGGGGAAGACCATTGGGCACAAGCAATCTAATATATGAAGCTGAGTGTATGTATGTATGTACAGTTATGGGCAAAAGTATTGACACCCCTGCAATTCTGTCAGATAATACTCAGTTTCTTCCTGAAAATGATTGCAATCACAAATTCTTTGGTATTATTATCTTCATTTAATTTGTCTTCAATGAAAAAACACAAAAGAGAATGAAGCAAAAAGCAAAACATTGATCATTTCACACAAAACTCCAAAAATGGGCCAGACAAAAGTATTGGCACCCTCAGCCTAATACTTGGTTGCACAACCTTTAGCCAAAAATAACTGCGATCAACCACTTCCGGTAACCATCAATGAGTTTCTTACAATGCTCTGCTGGAATTTTAGACCATTCTTCTTTGGCAAACTGCTCCAGGTCCCTGATATTTGAAGGGTGCCTTCTGCAAACTGCCATTTTTAGATCTCTCCACAGGTGTTATATGGGATTCAGGTCTGGACTCATTGCTGGCCACCTTAGAAGTCTCCAGTGCTTTCTCTCAAACCATTTTCTAGTGCTTTTTGAAGTGTGTTTTGGGTCATTGTCCTGCTGGAAGACCCATGACCTCTGAGGGAGATCCAGCTTTCTCACACTGGGCCCTACATTATGCTACAAAATTTGTTGGTAGTCTTCAGACTTCATAATGCCATGCACACGGTCAAGCAGTCCAGTGCCAGAGGCAGCAAAGCAACCCCAAAACATCAGGGAACCTCCGCCATGTTTGACTGTAGGGACCGTGTTCTTTTCTTTGAATGCCTCTTTTTTTCTCCTGTAAACTCTATGTTGATGCCTTTGGCCAGAAAGCTCTACTTTTGTCTCATCTGACCAGAGAACATTCTTCCAAAATGTTTTAGGCTTTCTCAGGTAAGTTTTGGCAAACTCCAGACTGGTTTTATTATGTCTCGGGGTAAGAAGTGGGGTCTTCCTGGGTATCCTACCATACAGTCCCTTTTCATTCAGACGCCGATGAATAGTACGGGTTGACACTGTTGTACCCTCGGACTGCAGGGCAGCTTGAACTTGTTTGGATGTTAGTCGAGGTTCTTTATCCACCATCCGCACAATCTTACTTTGAGATCTCTTGTCAATTTTTCTTTTCCGTCCACATCTAGGGAGGTTAGCCACAGTGCCATGGGCTTTAAACTTATTGATGACACTGCGCACGGTAGACACAGAAACATTCAGGTCTTTGGAGATGGACTTGTAGCCTTGAGATTGCTCATGCTTCCTCACAATTTGGTCCTCAGACAGTTCTGTGGTCTTCTTTCTTTTCTCCATGTGTGGCGCCCCTGCAATGAGTGCGTCACAGGAGGGTACTGCACCCCTGACCGAAGGTGCAGTATTCTCCGTCTCAGTGATGAATGAGTTAACTCCAGAGCTCCATACACCACATACAACATCCAGAGACAGAGGACCAATAGGGTCCTGGTGGGAGGAGTGTGAGATGTTGAGTGTGGGGAAGGAGAAGAACAGAAAGTTAGAACGTGGGAGAGACAAGTGCAAGGTAGACGTCAGAACTAACAGGGAGGGCACCGAGAAGCGGTGACCCAGACGTGAACGGGGCCAAGTACCAGTAACCAAGTAACAGGTCCAAAACGCCCGCGCCCAGTCCAACTGGAGACCGGTTCCGAGGCAGAATAGAAGTCCACCTCTGTACTGTAAACTGGAGTGATAGGAGGCTTCATAGGAGCACATCACGTCAACACCATCACTGCGGCTGTGCCGGAGGAGTACCCACCATTGGGGTTCAGGGGACCCATAAGGAGTTGGAAGGCCACCTGCTCTGGTCCTCACTAAAGGCTCCCCAATATCCTGGTCCAACACAAGAGAACAAGCGAAGAGTAACTAGGGACAGTAAGCTATAGAAAGACACAGTGGAGCTTTGGAGAGACACCATCCATCACTGGGACCACCCGGTCCGGTACCTGAAGGTCTGCACCGTTTCAAGTGTGTACCTGTTGACATGCAAGAACAACAGTAAAGACTCATGCAGAGGAGCGCTGTGTCAAAGTATTCCTTTTGAACTGTTACTACCCCATTTACTTAATACCTCAACCGAGCTGCCGTATTCCACCAGTGCAGCCCCCGGTCCCTGGGGATTATCGCTCATCCTGTGAGGAGCGGTTCCATCTAAGCTGTAGCGCATCCCCCGGAGGACACTCACAGGTGGCATCACGAAATAAGACTTTACTACTACCTAACCGTGCAATTGACCCCTGGGCCCACACAGCTCTGGGCACCGAACCGTGACTGTAGCCAGCGCCCGAGAGCTGAGTACCCGGCAACGGTGAGTCACATGCTCAATGTGGTACACACAAGGACACAGGACAGAGGTTGAATCAACTTTAATCCATGTCAACTGGCTGTAAGTGTGATTTAGTTATTGCCAACACCTGTTAGGTGCCACGGGTAAATTACAGGTGCTGTTAATTACTCAAGTTAGAGAAGCATCACATGATTTTTCTAACAGTGCCATTACTTTTGTCCACCCTCTTTTTTATGTTTGGTGTGGAATTATATCCAATTTGGCTTTAGGACAATTCTTTTTGTGTTTTTTCATTGAAGACAAATTAAATGAAGATAATAATACCAAAGAATTTGTGATTGCAAATGTGGCACCCTGGCACCTGTTGGGCACCACAGAAATCCTTAGGGCATGACTGGAGTAACAGCAAAGCATCACTCACCAAAACACCAAACAACACAACACCTTAGAACACCTGGTTTCACCCCGAGCCTCTAGGGGGAGCTCCACTGGTCACTTTGAGCCAGTTCCCCCCAGGCCCGGACTGGTAGGCGGGACTACCGGGACTTCTCCCTATGGGCCGGTGGTGGGGGTGTGGCCGGGGGCCGGTGCTCCTGCTCCTCCGGCTGTAGGTCGGCTGTAAGTCATTGTGCGGTGGCCATTATGCACAGATGCAGGCCCGGAGTCCCCAGCCCTGTCACTGCCTGCCTGCACTCTCTGCACCCTCTCCTCCCCTCTATTAGACAAACTAATCTGTCTTTTCAGAGGAAGAGGGGAAGGGGTGTGTGCAGGGGTCGGGGGCGCACCTCCATCCATGTAGACACAGGGAGCTGAATGACCCCGGAAATACCAGCACCTGCATTTCCGGGGTCAGAGGAGCTGTAATCAGCTCCCTGTGTTAGAGAGGAGCAGAGAGTCGGTGCAGTGCAGTGACGTCCTCATTCTCAGCAAACTGCAGGTGCAGGACGTCACCACAGAGTGAGGAGGAGGATGAGATGGGGGCCAGGAGGAGGACGAGCCTGGTGCCAGCAGGAGGACACAGGAGGAGATCGAGCCTGGTGCCAGCAGGAGGACACAGGAGGAGGACGATCCTGGAGCCAGCAGGATGATGACACAGGAGGAGCAGTAAGTATACACAGCTCATGGCCCTGAAGATGGGGGTGGGGGGCAGGAAGGCTAATTTCTCCCTCAGTGAGGAATAGCAGGCTCTCCTGCCCTGCACAGCCTGCAGTAATCACTCCCACATACACATCTGATTGCCTTCTACCTATATGTGCTTCATTATTAATGCACATAACTGCAGCCAGACCTCAGTGTAAATATGATCCCTGCAGATACATGTCCAGAGGGCAGTATATACACCCTGGACTCTATTAACTCTCTGTGACCATTGTTCTTACACCTAGGTGAAATCTTTCATGGCTGCAGGAATAATTCTGCTTCATAGACCAGTCTAAGGCTGCCTTCACATTAGCGTTTGTGAACGCTGCGTATCGAACGCAGCCAAACGCTTGCGCACTTGTTTAACATGGGAACGCATGTGCCTGCGTTTGGCTTCGTTCGGTCGCGTTTGCGTTCAGATGCGCTCAATTTGTGCGCCCTCCGAACGCAGCTTGTTGCATTTTATGTGCGGTCGCAGGCGCTTGTTTTATCTGCAAGCGCCCGCAAACGGACAAACAATGCATGGATCTCAATGGTCCGCAGTGTCCTCCGCAAGACAGCACAGGAGAACGCTGCGGATCTCATTGAAATCTCTCCCAGTGGCCGCCGCTAATCAGCGGCGGCCACCGGAAGATCATGCAGAGCCACAGCTGATCTCCCGCTGGTGTCAGCGGGGAGAAACAGCTGATCTGACAGCTGTTTAAATCTCCCGCACTGACACGACTAGGTGATGCCGGCGCGGGAGATTTGAAGCAGCGATCAGCTGCGACTGTACAAAAAATGCAAAAGGCTGCGTTCGGAGGGCGCAAACGCAACCGAACGCAGCCAAACGCAGGCACATGCGTTCCCATGTTAAACATAGGAACGCAGTGCTCAAGCGTTTGGCTGCGTTCAGTACGCTGCGCTTGCAAACACAAGTGTGAAGGCAGCCTAAGCATTGGGAATATGAGTATAACTACAGACCATGATTTACATACCCGAACCTAGGAGGAATAGCTCATGTATCACATAAAGTCACATTTTACTCTGTACCCAGGAGCTTCAATCTGTCTGTGTGCCTGAGCACAAAAGTTATTATAAGTATATAGTGTATAGGATAATACATCTAGTATGGAAAATATGTAATGTAATATGGAGTAAATTAAATAACATACACTATATTGTATATAAACAGTATAAGGGATAGTAGTGTACAACATCTATTAATATCAAATGTGCAAAGTGTAACAAAAGATCAATAATAATAAAAATTACGAAATGTCTATTATATAGCATAGGATACATTATATAATACAATCTATGTAATGCCTAGTAAACAGCATATAACATAGTAAATAATATATGGTAGTATACAAGGAAAAGTACAGTACTGTACAACACGTGGTATAGTAATATGGAGAGTGTATAGAGTAGAGCAGGGGTCTCAAACACGCAGCCCCCGGGCTTCAAAGTGTGGCCCGCGGCACCGTGGACAATGTAAGGACGCCGGGATCCACTGTGCAGGTGGCCACCACGGTGCAGTGTGCTGGGGACTGCGACTTTATTATCACTTCCTGCGGCCGCTACGACAAGCTCCGAGACTCCTTCCCTCAGCTACATCAATGGAAGCTGGCGAGCCAATCGGATCACAGACTCGCAAGTGACGTCATCCAATCAGAAACCTCAAGTGACGTCATACACCAACGTCACTTGCGGGTCTGTGATCTGATTTGCCCGCCTGCTTCCATTGATGTAGCTGAGGGAAGGAGGCTCGGAGTTTGTCGTAGCGGTCGCAGGAAGTGATAATAAAGCCGCAGTTGCCGACACTATGCAACATGGCGGCCCCTTACACAGCGTGCCGCGGTGGCCCTTTACACAGCGCACCGTGGCGCCCCCCTGCACAGTGGATCCCGGCATCGTTAAGGTGTGTGTGTGTATGTGAGGGAGAGTGTGCCTGTGTGTATGAGAGTGTGTGTGTGTGTGTAGAAAGTGTGTGTGTGTATGAGAAATTGAGTGTGTATGTGAGTGTGTATGAAAAAGTGTGTGTGTGTATGAGAGTGTGTGTGTATATGAGTGTGTATGAGAGAGAGAGTGTATGAAAGTGTGTGTGTATAAGAGTGTGTATGAGAGAGTGTGTGTGTATATGAGAGTGTGTGTGTATGAGAGAGTGTGTGAGTATGTATGAGAAAGTGTGTGTGTATATGGGTGTATGTATGACTGTATGCATGTGTGTATGAGAGTCTGTAAAAGTGTGTGTATATGAGTATGAGAAAGTGTGTGTGTATGTGAGTGTGTATGAGAAAGTGTGTGTATAAGTGTGTGTGTATGAGAAAGTGTGTATGAGAGTGTGTGTGTGTATGAGAGTGTGTGTGTGTGTATGTGAGTATGTATGAGAAAGTGTGTGTGTATATGAGTGTATGTATGAAAGTATGCATGAGTGTGTGTGTATGAGAGTCTGTGTAAAAGTGTGTGTATGTGAGTATGAGAAAGTGTGTGTGTGTGTGTGTGTGTGAGTGAGTATGAGTGAGTGTGTGTGTATGGGAGTGTGTATGAGTGTGTGTGTATGAGAGAGTGTGTGTGTATGAGAGAGTGTGTGTGTGTGTATGAGAGAGTGTGGGTGTAGAAGAGTGGGTGGGTGTAGAAGAGTGAGTGTATATGAGTGTGTGTGTGTGTTTGTGTGTATGAGAGTATGTATGTGAGAGTGTGTATGTGTGTATGAGTGTGTTTGTGTCAGTGTGTATGTGCGTGTATGAGAGTGTGTGTATGAGCGTGTGTGTGTGAGTGTTTATGAGAGACTGTGTGTGTGTGTGTGTGTGCGCAAGAAGAAGCACGACCAGGTTGGGACATCACTACAAAGTGGCATCAGGATGGGGACATTACTACAAGAGGACCAGATGAGGACATTTCTACAGGAAGAGGACCAGGATGGGGACATTACTACAAGATGAGTACCAAGATGGTGACATTACTGCAAGAATGACCATAGTGGGGGACATTAATATAGGATGGGGACCAGTATGAGGACATTATTACAAGAAGGGGACCAGGATGGGGACATTACTACAAGGGAAGACCAGGATGAGAACATTACACAAGATGAGGACCAGAACGGGGACATTACTACAAGAAGGGAACCACGTTGGGGACATAACTAAAAGGAGATCAGGATTTGATCATTACTACATTAAGCGAAAAATTCTGGAATTACTAAAAATGTCACTTAGTAATGCGGCCCTCCGATATCAATTTTTATCTATGTGCGGCCCACCAACCCAGCCGAGTTTGAGAACCCTGGATTAGAGTATATCATGTATAGCATCCACTGTAACGTATTGTAGTGCAGAAGACAAGGTAAAGTACATAGTCATATAGAAAGTGTATACTGTGCTATGTATAATGTATGGTATATAGAGAATACATGCTGATATATATTTTATGCTATGTAGTATATAATGAAATCTATCTAGGGTAGGTTGTGTATACAGTGTACACTATGTCCTGTATAACATGCAGTGTATGGCGTATACTTTGTAGTTTATAGTGTATGCTCTGTGGTGTGTAGTATATAATATACCATATCATGCATAGTATGTATTATACCACTATCTGCATTGTTATATATATATAACAATGCAGATAGTGTGTGTGTGTGTATATATATATATACAGTTAGGGCCAGAAATATTTGGACAGTGACACAATTTTCGCGAGTTGGATTCTGCATGCCACCACATTGGATTTGAAATGAAACCTCTACAACAGAATTCAAGTGCAGATTGTAACGTTTAATTTGAAGGGTTGAACAAAAATATCTGATAGAAAATGTAGGAATTGTACACATTTCTTTACAAACACTCCACATTTTAGGAGGTCAAAAGTAATTGGACAAATAAACATAACCCAAACAAAATATTTTTATTTTCAATATTTTGTTGCGAATCCTTTGGAGGCAATCACTGCCTTAAGTCTGGAACCCATGGACATCACCAAACGCTGGGTTTCCTCCTTCTTAATGCTTTGCCAGGCCTTTACAGCCGCAGCCTTCAGGTCTTGCTTGTTTGTGGGTCTTTCCGTCTTAAGTCTGGATTTCAGCAAGTGAAATGCATGCTCAATTGGGTTAAGATCTGGTGATTGACTTGGCCATTGCAGAATGTTCCACTTTTTTGCACTCATGAACTCCTGGGTAGCTTTGGATGTATGCTTGGGGTCATTGTCCATCTGTACTATGAAGCGCCGTCCAATCAACTTTGCAGCATTTGGCTGAATCTGGGCTGAAAGTATATCCCGGTACACTTCAGAATTCATCCGGCTACTCTTGTCTGCTGTTATGTCATCAATAAACACAAGTGACCCAGTGCCATTGAAAGCCATGCATGCCCATGCCATCACGTTGCCTCCACCATGTTTTACAGAGGATGTGGTGTGCCTTGGATCATGTGCCGTTCCCTTTCTTCTCCAAACTTTTTTCTTCCCATCATTCTGGTACAGGTTGATCTTTGTCTCATCTGTCCATAGAATACTTTTCCAGAACTGAGCTGGCTTCTTGAGGTGTTTTTCATCAAATTTAACTCTGGCCTGTCTATTTTTGGAATTGATGAATGGTTTGCATCTAGATGTGAACCCTTTGTATTTACTGTCATGGAGTCTTCTCTTTACTGTTGACTTAGAGACAGATACACCTACTTCACTGAGAGTGTTCTGGACTTCAGTTGATGTTGTGAACGGGTTCTTCTTCACCAAATAAAGTATGCGGCGATCATCCACCACTGTTGTCATCCGTGGACGCCCAGGCCTTTTAGAGTTCCCAAGCTCACCATTCAATTCCTTTTTTCTCAGAATGTACCCAACTGTTGATTTTGCTACTCCAAGCATGTCTGCTATCTCTCTGATGGATTTTTTCTTTTTTTTCAGCCTCAGGATGTTCTGCTTCACCTCAATTGAGAGTTCCTTTGACCGCATGTTGTCTGGTCACAGCAACAGCTTCCAAATGCAAAACCACACACCTGGAATCCACCCCTGACCTTTTAACTACTTCATTGATTACAGGTTAACGAGGGAGACGCCTTCAGAGTTAATTGCAGCCCTTAGAGTCCATTGTCCAATTACTTTTGGTCCCTTGAAAAAGAGGAGGCTATGCATTACAGAGCTATAATTCCTAAACCCTTTCTCCGATTTGGATGTGGAAACTCTCATATTGCAGCTGGGAGTGTGCACTTTCAGCCCATATTATATATATAATTGTATTTCTGAACATGTTTTTGTAAACAGCTAAAATAACAAAACTTGTGTCACTGTCCAAATATTTCTGGCCCTAACTGTATATATATATATATATATATATAGCTACACGGCACAGTACCAATTCTCCTGTCCTGTATACTGGCTGTAATCCTCAGTATCTGTATTATTCTGTATATATATACACTACACAGTACCACTTCTGCTGTCCTGTATACTGGGTGTAATCCTCAGTATCTGTATTATTCTGTATATATACACTGCACAGTACCAATTCTCCTGTCCTGTATACTGGGTATAATCCTCAGTATCTGTATTATTCTGTATATATACACTGCACAGCATCTCTTCTCCTGTCCTGTATACTGGGTGTAATCCTCAGTATCTGTATTATTCTGTATATATACACTGCACAGCACCACTTCTGTCCTGTATACTGGGTGTAATCCTCAGTATCTGTATTATTCTGTATATACACTGCACAGTACCACTTCTCCTCTCCTGTATACTGGGTGTAATGTTCAGTATCTGTATTATTCTGTATATATATACACTGCACAGTACCACTTCTCCTGTCCTGTATACTGGGTGTAATTCTCAATATCTGTATTATTCTGTATATATACACTGCACAGTACCACTTCTCCTGTCCTGTATAATGGGTATAATCCTCAGTATCTGTATTATTCTGTATATACACTGCACAGTACCACTTCTCCTGTCCTGTATACTGGGTGTAATCCTCAGTATCTGTAATATTCTGTATATACACTGCACAGTACCACTTCTCCTGTCCCGTATACTGGGTGTTATCCTCAGGATCTGCATTATTCTGTATATATACACTGCACAGTACCACTTCTCCTGTCCTGTATACTGGGTGTAATCCTCAGTATCTGTATTATTCTGTATATATACACTGCACAGTACCATTTCTCCTGTCCTGTATAATGGGTATAATCCTCAGTATCTGTATTATTCTGTATATACACTGCACAGTACCACTTCTCCTGTCCTGTATACTGGGTGTAATCCTCAGTATCTGTAATATTCTGTATATATACACTGCACATTACCACTTCTCCTCTCCTGTATACTGGGTGTAATCCTCAGTATCTGTATTATTCTGTATATATATACACTGCACAGTACCACTTCTCCTGTCCTGTATACTGGGTGTAATCCTCAGTATCTGTATTATTCTGTATATATACACTGCACAGTACGACTTCTCCTGTCCTGTATACTGGGTGTAATCCTCAGTATCTGTATTATTCTGTATATATACACTGCACAGTACGACTTCTCCTGTCCTGTATACTGAGTGTAATCCTCAGTATCTGTATTATTCTGTATATATACACTGCACATTACCACTTCTCCTGTCCTGTATACTGGGTGTAATTCTCAATATCTGTATTATTCTGTATATATACACTGCACAGTACCACTTCTCCTGTCCTGTATACTTGGTGAAATCCTCAGTATCTGTATTATTCTGTATATATACACTGCACAGCACCACTTCTGTCCTGTATACTGGGTGTAATCCTCAGTATCTGTATTATTCTGTATATATACACAGCACAGTACCACTTCTCCTGTCCTGTATACTGGGTGTAATCCTCAGTATCTGTATTATTCTGTATATACACTGCACAATACCACTTCTCCTGTCCTGTATACTGGGTGTAATCCTCAGTATCAGTATTATTCTGTATATATACACTGCACAGTGCCACTTCTCCTGTCCTGTATACTGGGTGTAATCCTCAGTATCTGTATTATTCTGTATATATACACTGCACAGTACCATTTCTCCTGTCCTGTATACTGGGTGTAATCCTCAGTATCTGTATTATTCTGTATATATACACTGCACAGTACCATTTCTCCTGTCCTGTATAATGGGTATAATCCTCAGTATCTGTATTATTCTGTATATACACTGCACAGTACCACTTCTCCTGTCCTGTATACTGGGTGTAATCCTCAGTATCTGTAATATTCTGTATATATACACTGCACAGTACCACTTCTCCTGTCCTGTATACTGGGTGTAATCCTCAGTATCTGTAATATTCTGTATATATACACTGCACAGTACCACTTCTCCTGTCCTGTATACTGGGTGTAATCCTCAGTATCAGTATTATTCTGTATATATACACTGCACAGTGCCACTTCTCCTGTCCTGTATACTGGGTGTAATCCTCAGTATCTGTATTATTCTGTATATATACACTGCACAGTACCATTTCTCCTGTCCTGTATACTGGGTGTAATCCTCAGTATCTGTATTATTCTGTATATATACACTGCACAGTACCATTTCTCCTGTCCTGTATAATGGGTATAATCCTCAGTATCTGTATTATTCTGTATATACACTGCACAGTACCACTTCTCCTGTCCTGTATACTGGGTGTAATCCTCAGTATCTGTAATATTCTGTATATATACACTGCACAGTACCACTTCTCCTGTCCTGTATACTGGGTGTAATCCTCAGTATCTGTATTATTCTGTATATATACACTGCACATTACCACTTCTCCTCTCCTGTATACTGGGTGTAATCCTCAGTATCTGTAATATTCTGTATATATACACTGCACAGTACGACTTCTCCTGTCCTGTATACTGGGTGTAAGCCTCAGTATATGTATTATTCTGTATTTATACACTGTACAGTACCACTTCTCCTGTCCTGTATACTGGGTGTTATCCTCAGGATCTGTATTATTCTGTATATATACACTGCACAGTACCACTTCTCCTGTCCCGTATACTGGGTGTTATCCTCAGTGTCTGTATTATTCTGTATATACACTGCATAGTACCACTTCTCCTATCCTGTATGCTGGGTATAATCCTTAGTATCTGTATTATTCTGTATATACACTGCACAGTACCACTTCTCCTGTCCTGTATACTGGGTGTAATCCTCAGTATCTGTATTATTCTGTATATACACTGCACAGTACCACTTCTCCTGTCCCGTATACTGGGTGTTATCCTCAGGATCTCTATTATTCTATATATTATATACACTGCACAGTACCACTTCTCCTGTCCTGTATACTGGGTGTAATCCTCAGTATCTGTATTATTCTGTATATATACACTGCACAGTACCACTTCTCCTGTCCTGTATACTGGGTGTAATCCTCAGTATCTGTATTATTCTGTATATACACACTGCACAGTACCAGTTCTCCTGTCCTGTTGTCAGAGAGGTGGTATTGGACTTTGTGATTTTTAGCATTTAACTTGTTTAAATTGATTATCCCCAATATGGTGTCCTCACTTCTCTTCTGTATCGGTGATGACTTTGCCTTCGCTGCGGATTTGACCGCTGGGACCCCACAATCCTGAGAAACGTGGCTTTGAACAGTAACATGTGAATGGAGCTGTGGTTGATTATTCCCTCTGTTGCACCATTCACATGTTGCTCTTCAGATAACTCCTTTAAGAAAGTGATGAGGCCATGACAACGTAAAAGCAAATTTCACTGATCTGGGCTGATGGGTGATATAGTGTGTGGGCTGCTGGGATCTTTTTTCCAGGGCTGCTTTTTGGTCCCAGTCCGGCCCTGGTTCCCCCTATAAATAGAGTCTTGGAGGGAGAAACACGAGAGTGTGTGCAGACGCTACAAGAGCTGCAGGTTGTGAATGATCTCAAGCTTATGAGATACACACCAGGCCTAGTCAGCCTAGCTACCAGTGAGGAAATCCCTGCAATTGGGATAATAGGAAAGGAGAAGCACCTCTCAAGGAATACCAGAGTTACACTAACTCTTCCCTCATCCTCCGGTTACTGGAACCGAAGCTGTGAGAGCTACCCAGCCATCACAGAGAACCAGCACGATTAACAGGAGGTTTAGCCACCTGTTCCACCTGATGCACCTACCCACGAGAGCCCAGGGAAGAGTACTGATCCTGCTCAGACACTTTTACAGTGCCCTCAGTGCTGTTAACCAGGTGAAGCAAGTTCCATAGAACACACCGCCCTGTCCGGCTGGATTCCACATCCACCCGACCTTAGCACAAGAAGTATAGAGAGAAGGAAGCCTACACAAACTGCTTGCTGTGAATCTCCAGGATTGCTAAACTTCACGAACCCGGTCTGGCGTACCTAAAAACCACCAGTAAAGGTACTCAAAAGACTCTGGCATGTCTGTGTCTGACTCCTGGGCCTAACAGCAGCATTACCGCAGCTGCCTCACAACATCTTGCGCAGCTCCCGGCTCCGGGGACTCCCGCTCATCCTGTGGGAAGCATCCCAACTTGCTGCCTACCATCCCCCGGAGACCTAGCAGCGCTGGTAAAGTTACCAGAACACCCGCAGGTGGCGTCACAAAGACAAATCATCCCTACTGTTCCGCCATTTCCGCTATTGATCTGGACCACCGGGCCTCACAGCCGCAGGCGCGGTTCCGTGACAAGAGAAGCAGACGCCTGCGACGTGAACACCCCGGTCACGATGAGTCACAATCATTTTCAGGAAGAAACTGAGTATTATCTGACAGAATTGCAGGGGTGTCAATACTGTTGGCCACAACTGTATGTCCATAAATGGCCATGCTCCTTCATAGTCCTGCCCCCTTCATAGCCCCATGCCTTCCATAGCTCCATCCCTTCATGATGCATCAATTGATGTGCAGGATACATATGTCTTTGCCCCCAGGTTAGCCCCACAACTTTATTGCGCCGCATTTATTCTTGTAACCCGAGCAACGACCCCTTCATAACTCTGCCCCTGGATGCATATGGCACCATCCCCTCTGGGTACCCTCCTGTTAGCCCCACCCCTTTATTATGTCACCTTTATTATTGTAACCCAGGCAACGCCCCCTTCATAACTCTGCCCCCTGAAAGCATATAGCTCTGTCCTCTCCGGGTACCCTCCTGTTCTTTCTTCCCCTTTATCATGTCACCTTTATTATTGTAACCCAGGCAACGCTGGGTTCTACAGGTAGTCTATGGAATAATAATATATATATTCATTTTTATTGCACTATTAATTCTATAGTGCTTTACATACATTTGCAACACGGTCCCCATTGGGGCTCACAATCTAGACATGCTATCAGTATATTTTTGGTGTGATAATCCATGTGATCTTGATGATTTTTTTAACCTGGATATAAGTGAAGGTGGCAGACCAGACCGACATATCATTGCACCCTCTATAGTGTATACTGAGCATGCAGTGGCTCCCCAACAGGAAATCAAAAGATAGGAACAGTTCAGTGTGGCTGTACTATTTGTGGTTGCATTAATTTTAGGACGTTGCAGAACTTGAACAGATTACCATTAGGACAGCTTTCTTTCGGGGCACCAGGGAATGCGCCACCACCTGCACATTGTCACAATTTGTACACCGGTCTCAGTGAGGCCTAATGTCTCATACATAGTATTTACAGCAGTTGTCTCTGTGCAAAAGCCCAGCATCCTTCTGGTTCCTCCAAGGCAGCTCCATTGGGTGCCTGCCCACCTCACTTGGTCTCAGATGGCCCTATACTGTCTACTGTCTCCTTCCAGAACCTGGTTTTGCTTTGTCCCCTGCTTTCATTGCACAGTTCTGTACGCTCTCATGTAACATAGTAATAACCTAACTGGTGAAAGGTTGACTCTAGTTCACCTTTACGCTCTTACAAGGATAGAAGTAAGGTATTCCAGGAGTGCATGGAATCTTTGACTCGCCGTGAGTAATGGGGGGCCACAGACAAGGTGCCCCGTAACGGCATATGACTATGTCAGTGAGGATAACGAACATACATGAATTTCAGAAAGTGAGAGAACATTTTATTCATTTCAAGAAAACTTGGAATAACTTTGGAAAGATGAGTCTAGTGAGTGAGCAGATCCAGAGACCACAGACCTTCAAAGAGAATCAACAGTACAAATAAACATCCCTAGAAATGAAGCAATGCTATTGTTCAGGGATCCAGGAATTCAGGCCCAAGGGGGATTTTTGGCCAGTTGTTTGTTTCTGTGCTTATTTATGTTTTTCAAGCACAGATCTCAATAGATTGATGGCTTTCACCTGACTATGCAGCTCCAATTATCCTCCGATTACCAGAAAGGTCTACAGTGTTCAGAGCTTCGTCAGCCCCATGCAGAGATGTGACCTGTTTCCCCTGACATTGCTAAACTGTTGTCATGAAAGCCAGATGAATTACAGTGCTGTTTGATTACAATAAACATAGGGCACAAAGGAAAGCCTTCCTGGGCCATTGTCAGGTGAGCTTTAGATGTCGATTTAGGAAAACACCTATTATTGACAAAGGATTTGACTGGATCAGTATTATACATAATGTGGGGCTCCCAGCACACCCCTGGTGTTTGGAGACAGCTCAACAAGTCCTTTCTTTGGACTTGTGGTAAGTTTTCTTTCACATCTCGTCAAGCATACAATAAAGCAAACGTGAAATGGGAAGCCTATATTTTATTGCTAGGCAATAAGCGCTGCAATTTTTTGGTGACCCTTTCCGTGCACGTAGCAGAAATGTTGTTATAGCAACATTAGTCCATAGGGGGTGCTGGCTAGTCTGTCTGGATAATCTAAGTAAACAATAAGCAGGTAAACGCAGTGAAATGAATCACATACAATAGTGTTCATGAGAGATAATGTCCTGTTTGGTGCATAGATGGTGCAAAAGGACAAGCTCGGAAATATTATTTTCACCTTTGTACCCTGGACCCGATTATTATTATTTATTATAGCACCATTTATTCCATGGTACTTTACATGTAAAAAGGGGTATACATAGACAAGTACAATAAAGATGAACAATAGAAGGCACAGACAGGTACAGGAGGAGCCCACAAGGGCTCCCAGTCTACAGGGGATGGGTTAGGATACAGTAGGTGAGGAGAGAGGACCCTACCCACGAGGGCTCACAGTCTACAAGAAATGGGTGAGGATACAGTAGGTGAGGAGAGAAGACCCTGCCTGCGAGGGCTCACAGTCTACAAGGGATGGGTGAGGATACAGTAGGTGAGGAGAGAGGACCCTGCCTGTGAGGGCTCATAGTCTACAGGGGACGGGTGAGGATACAGTAGGTGAGGAGAGAGGACCCTGCCTGCAAGGGCTCATAGTCTACAAGGGATGGGTGAGGATACAGTAGATGCGGAGAGAGGACCCTGCCCTGAGGGCTCATAGTCTACAGGGGATGTGTGAGGATACAGTAGGTGAGGAGAGAGGATCCTGCCCATGAGGGCTCCCAGTCTACAAGGGATGGGTGAGGATACAGTAAGTGAGGAGAGAGGACCTTGCCCATGAGGGCTCCCAGTCTACAGGGGATGGGTGAGGATACAGTAGGTGAGGAGAGAGGACCCTGCCTGCAAAGGCTCATAGTCTACAAGGGAAGGGTGAGGATACAGTAGGCGAGAAGAGAGGATCCTGCCCAAGAGGGCTCCCAGTCTACAAGGGATGGGTGAGGATACAGTAGGTGAGGAGAGAGGATCCTGCCCATGAAGGCTCCCAGTCTACAAGGGATGGGTGAGGATACAGTAGGTGAGGAGAGAGGTCCCTGCCCGTGAGGGCTCCCAGTCTACAAGGGATGGGTGAGGATACAGTAGGTGAGGAGAGAGGTCCCTGCCCGTGAGGGCTCCCAGTCTACAAGGGATGGGTGAGGATACAGGAGGTGAGGAGAGAGGACTCTGCCCATGAGGGCTCACAGTCTACAAGGAATGGGTGAGGGTACAATAGGTGAGGAGAGAGGACCCTGTCCACAAGGGCTCACATTCTATAGGGGATGAGTATAGATACAGTAGAAGGGGATAGAGCTGGGCATATGGTGGTTTAGTTGACTGAGGCTCACTGCAGGTTGTAGTCTTGTCAGAAGAGGTGGGTCTTCAGGTTCCTTTTGAAGGTTTAGACAGTGGATGAGAGTCTGATGTGTTGGGGCAGAGTATGGGGGATGCACGGGAGAAATCTTGTATGTGGTTGTGAGAAGAGGAGATAAGAGAGGAATAGAGAAGGAGATCTTGAGAGGATCGCAGATTGCGGGTTAAGAACCGGGATACCATTTTCACAGATGTATGAAGGGGACAGGTTGTGGATGGCTTTGTATGTCATTGCTAGGGTTTTGAACTGGAGCTTCTTACCAATGGTCAGCCAGTGAAGGGCTTTGCAGAGAGGAGAGGCAGGGGAATAGTGAGGAGACAGGTGGATTAGTTTGGCAGCAGAGTTTAGGATAGATTGGAGGGGTATAAGAGTGCTAGATGGGAGGTCAGAGAGCAGGAGGTTGCAGTAGTTGAGGTGGGAGATGATGAGTGCATGCACTAGTGTTTTTGCAGTTTCTTGGTCGATGAATCTACGAATCTGGAAAATATTTTTGAGTTGGAGTTCACAGGAGGTGATAATAATAAATAATGTCCTATTTAGCATATGGTGCAAAACTACAAGCTCGAAAATATTATTCTCATCTTTGTAGACTGGACCATATCTATGGAACCACCACACCCCCAATAACTGTGTTATTTAAAAAGTGAGAAACTTAAAGAGAATGCGTCCTCTTAAAAATCACATATACTTTAAATCAGAATTTTGAGATAAACAATTTTGGCAATATTTTTTCCCGTTATCACAATATTCATTAAAAAATAAGAAAAGAGAAATCTTGCAATACTCACACTTGCCTGTGGGTCTTTCTTAGACTCTAACTTCCTGCTAATTCAGGAAATGCACATGTACATTAGCAACAATAGACTGACTCGGACCCTATCTTTTATATTGAGGCATTTAATGAGCATGTGAAAATGTCATTGTGCAGAAAGGGGGAGGTGGATCAGCTTTGACATCATGGTGGATCCTGTGTTATTAGCTGTGTATAGAGGTGTTATCATGTAATCCTGCCTCTGATGATAACGATCCTGCTGAAAATTCTCCCAGAAAGGACAGGGAGACTTTTTGTTTTTTAATAAAGTTCTTGATATGAAAAAAAACACATTTCCAAGATTTTTTTAAAAATATGTGTTACAGAAACTTGAATTAAACAAAAAGCCATTGTTTAATGACACATTTCCTTTAAAGGAATTGTTCAGTCTGGAATACTAATTCTGAAATCAGCTAAAGAGCTCTGAAATAACAAGCAAATTGCCTCTTCAGTGAGGAAGAGGACCTAAACTCTATTGCCTCCTATTGAAAATGGCAATCCTGAAAGTCAATATTGACCCTTTAGTGAGCCTTGCTATATGACTTTGGATAAAAGGTAAACTAGAATCTCAATTTGTAGACATAGTGTTTCAGGGTGTCCCCTTTCTAAGTGCAAAGAATGAAATCTGATTTGACTATATGAAAACATGAAACACCATGTTTGCAAATTGTCATTCTGGTTTGGCTTTTATCCTAATGACACTCCCCTCCAGGGCCTTAGGATTCTCGGACCTGAACTTTGAGGCTTCATCACGGGGATCACAGGGAGTGTTAGTGAGTTGCTAGTCGTGTTTCTGGTGCTGTTGACGAGTTAAGAAAGTACACAGACACAGCGGGTTGCAGTCTTCAGTTCTTTTACTCACAGTTTCTGAACACCAACCTGCTGAGCACTGTGTTCTCAGAGGCAGGGATCCAGCTACTCCTGGGTAGTAGGATGGTATGTAACTGGCACCCTTCTCTGTCCTTTCTCAGCCTCTTTACACTGCACTTGCCTCGCCCGTCCTGCCATGCGCCTCGCCACACAGAGCTCTGAGCCAGAGACTGTGGGCTTTTCTTAGGGGTTACCCTGCAGTGTCTCCCCTTAGCCCTATGGTTGTCACCTTTTCAGCAGATGTGCATGGAAGTAGACTGTGTTCCCATAGAAGTACCACAGCATCCGGGTTGCTAGCTGAGCCTGGTCTGTATTCTCCACTAGTCGTGGGATTCCTGGTGACCCTGTTCTTTGGCTTGGGCCCTCCACTTGCCTGTGCCTGACAATGGATTCGAGCCCCACGGGTGGATTGCTCACTTCTCTAGGACCCTCTCTTCCTCCTGTAGCCACCTAGGTGTTGTTTCCGCTCCTTGGTCTGGGCTTAGGACGAGGTCCCACTTGCTCCAGTCCTCTGGACACTTAAGTTCTTTCTTTTTGTGACAGGCGTTCTTGCTCTAGCTTCCCTCCAACTCGATCCTTGTTGTTCAATGGTCTCTCCTTAGCTGTCTAACCGCTTCACCTCAGCTGGTCAACTCTCTCCTCAACTGTTCAACTGTCTCTCCTGCATTCTAGATCTTTCCTGCTCTATCTATACCCCATGTCCCACGTCATCTACGTGTGTTCTTCCTGACTTCACTCCTTCCCAAGTGCTTACTCTAACTACTTCCTCTCCACCCAGCCCCACTACAATGGTTCCTAGTGGTGGCCTGAGTGTCTCAGTACCCCTCATACCCATTAGTGGAATACTACACCCTAACATGGCTGCAGTATCTCTGTGGCGACTGGATCCGCAGGGGCGCCACACTAAGTCATATGGGCTAGGCTCATTAAAGGGTCAATTTTTACTATTATGGTTGCTATTTTCAATACGTGTCATTACAGTTTAAGTCCTCTTCCTCTCTGAAAAGGCAATTTGCGTATTTAATTTCCCAGAGGAGTATGGCTTATAAGCAGGGATGAGCGCACCTGAACTGTAAAGTTTTGGGTTCGTACCAGACACCTAGCGTCCAGCACCGAGCCCCAAACACGGACTTCTAACTGTACATGTGTATTACTGTTTGAGTTCAACACCCAGATAAAGCTTGTTGAAAGGCTGTCAGTCTTCTGTATTTCCCGGAAGCTAAAACAACAGAGCTAGGGGGTTGCAAAAAGAAGCAAAATGGGTATTAAAGCAGGACAATTATACATACCTTGTTTACCGTAACATAAAAAATGGTCAGATTGTTTCTGTGCCCACTCATTAAACCTTTTGAATATTCACTGCATCCCCTGCCCACCCTCTGTGACAGTATCTGTGATTGGTTGCAGTCAGACTGCTATGTATGCTCCCCCCAATCTGTGCCAGCATCCATGATTGGTTGTAGTCAGTCTGCTATTTCCTGTTTATCACACACCCTAGCTGTGTGTAGTGTAATAATAAATAACAAAATAATATAAAGTGGGGTCCCACCTATTTGATAACCAGCCAAAGTAAAGCCGTCAGCTTGGTGCTAATATCAGTCTGGCAAGGGGCTGACATCCATGGATCTTCCCGCACTGATAATAGCCCACTGCTATTATGAAAAATCACAGCTGCTATCAAGCCCTGATCAGTAATGAAGAGGTGTCTGTAAAACACCTCCATTACTAATCCTCTAAATCAAAAGAATAAACACAAGCATGGAAGAATCCGCTTCCATGACACCCTCTTTCACCAAATTAGTAATCCCAAAGCAGCCCTGCAGTTCTGACGTAATCCACATGACATCCCATTAAGATCCTCGCTTTGCTACATCTGGAGGCTGCAGTGAGCAGTGACATTATAAAATATGACCCCTCACCGTGGCCTCTGGAACACTCTGGCAGCACTGTGGGAGCCATGACTTTGAGAGTAGTGAGGTCACCAGAGATCACAGCTATGTGGTTCCCATGGTATCTTCTGTGAACACCGGTGAACTCACTGCAGTACTGTCAAGCTGTGTGATACAGCATCAGAGTAGTTTGGTAATCCACCAGTGAGTTCACCGACAGTCACTAAAGGTACAATTGGAATCGTTTAGCTGTTAATACCAGTGATCTCACTGCCATCACCGCTTTCACAGTGGCAGCTCTCACAGTGCCATTAGTGTGTTCCAGAGGCCGCAGTGAACGGTTACGTTTTGTAATGTCATTGCTCAATGCGGCCTCTGGATGTAGCAGAGCCCAAGATCATCTTAGGACATTGTGTGAATTAAATCGGAACTGAAAGGGTGTATGGGGGTTAATAAATTGGTGAAAGAGGTTGTCTGTGTTTTTTATTTCAAATAAAGGATTTTTCTGGCTTTGTGTTTTTTCTTTTGATGTATAGGATTAGTAATGGGGTGTCTCATAGACACCTCTCCATTACTAATTCAGGGTTTGATGGCAGCTGTGGTTTTTTTTTTACAAATCACAGTTGTCATCAACCTTATACAGGTACATTTCAATGAACTAGATTATCATCAAAAAGTTAATTTATTTCACTAATTTAATACAGAAAGAGAAAAGCATATGTTATATAGAGTCATTACAAACAGAGTGATCTATGTCAAGTGTTTATTTCTGTAAATATTGATGATTATGGTTTACATCCAATGAAAACAAAAAGGTCATTATCTTGGAAAATGAATGATTGGTACCACTGATATATATATGAATATGCCAGTACACACAGAGTACCATCATTAGTGAGGGTTCGGAAAAAAGCATAGAAAAAACTAGCTGTAAATCGAATATCACGTGATATTTATAGTTGAACTTTGCGTTTTTGATACTAAGACATGGGTTAAGCTAAATTTAACTTTTATGTTATTCCTAGACCTATATTCAGCAAAGTTAAGTGTGCTACTATTAAATTCATCATTGTTATAATGTGGGTATGAGGTCACCCTAAATTGCACAGTCAGGTTTTTCAGGAAGATTGCGGTGAAACCAGCATGAAATTGTTGACACTCTTATTTGTAATTGCTATGTTTAGTGGACCACTTTACAGAGAATTTTATGCCGTTTCTTTTTTCTTTCCCTTTGTAAGCCATGTTATTACTAGATCTGGCATTGTAGCCCTAAATTAAATGGAAATTCATACTACTTCATAAAATAAAAATTCATAAATAGATATAAATAGAAAATTAATTCAAAAATTGCAGTAAAGCTGTCCCGACGGAAATTCCAGCACTTAAATGACTCGGGGACTCAACATTTAGATGACTGATACTTTTGCAGAGATAAAGAACCATTAATTGGTAAATAATCTCACATATTTACACACTCCACCGCACCTATCGAAGCTCACTGAGCAATCTGTAATAAGTTGTTCAGTGCTCATAGGCTGCCGTTGGTCTCAGCAGCACAAGTCCTCCTGTTTATGGTTTATGAGATGATGTGCTGCCAAGAACAATGATATCTTGTGAAGGCCAGCCTGTATAAACTGCAAGATTATTGTCAAAGGAGAGTTGACCTGATTTTCTTGCATTAGTTGCTTTGTAAACCATTGTGACCCTAAAGGTGGGTTCAGTAGCTGCTGAAGAATCAGCAGCATCTCCCAATTGACTCCTAAAAATCCAATCCATATACACTGTACATTCAGCATTTTTGTTTTTTCTTTCACCATTGGTTTGGTGCTTAAAATCCTAAGTCCCAGACTTTACTCCTATACTCACCCTTCAGCGCCCTCAGTTTTTATCGATAATGTTCTGATCTAGTGACTGTAACTTCTAAGTGGCCGTAAGTCAGTAGTTACATCACAAGCTCTCAATGCAACTCTGTGAAGCCATAAGGAGGCTCATAGACTTGCATTAAAGACTGGCTCCATTGCAGATAACAAACTGCCAGATACCAACTAGAACATCGGTGATAGAGGATGAAGATGCTGGAGAGTGAGTATAAGTGTAAGGTCAGGTAAGTTAGATTAGAAGCACCACTCCAGTGGCGGAAAAAAAACATGCTGAAATGGTACTTTAAAGTGTAACCGATGTTTACATTTTTATCTAATAATAATGTAGAGCAAGTGATTTTAATAAACTTTCAAATATACTATATTAATGAAAACTGGAAGAAACCCTTTCAAAAACCTTCTAGAATATGTCCCCCCCATGTTGTTTCACACATATGCACGTTGTCAAGGAAATCCGCATTCAGCTCCACACCCTGAATGTGGCCTTATAAGGGGGGGTGGAGCCTACAAAGCATTCCTGGATACAGCTGATGTGGTGTCAGGTTACCTCAGGCTAAGGGACAGTGCTGACTTCGTCATGCTGTCAGCACACAGCTCCAGTGATCTTATCTCCTACATTCATATCGGCTCTGCTCCGTGCAATCAGCTAAGGCTGGCTTCACACTACAGTTTTGTTCCTGTCCGTGGGGTCCTGTGTTTGCAGAACCCCACGAACAGGAATGGACACGCCCGGATTGTAAACTCCTGATGCCATTTCTGTGTCTGGGATTTTGAGAGATCTGGACACAGAAAGAGCTGGGGGAAGCCGAGCCTGCAAAGCGCAAGCAAGCGGTGTCGGCACTGTTTACTTTCACTTTAGCACTGTATGTAAATACACTGCTAAAGTGAAATTAAATAAAGGAATGGTGCCGAGTGTCCCGCAATGCATTCATCTCCGATGGCTTAAGGAGCTGAATCAGCTGACTGGGAAGGGGTGGGTCAATGTGATCAGCTGATCACATGAGATCTAAACTGTGCTAAAGCAGTCATGTGACCCATCAGCTGATCGGGTAGCCCCACCCCTTCCCGGTCAGCTGATTCAGGTTCTTTAGCCATCAGAGATGAATGCTTTGTGGAACACTCGGCGGACAGATGAGAATTTATTTTTTTTATTTTTAACCATTCCTTTATTTAATTTCACTTTAGCAGTGTATGTATATACACTGCTAAAGTGAAATTACGGGAACAGAGCAGTTTTGGTGTACTGAGCATGCTCAGTACACTAAAACTGAATCTGGGAAACTATCTGATTTTTTTCCTGGATCCGGCGCCCATAGACTCCCATGCTATGTGTGCCGGATTGCCCTGGTTTGGTTTCTGTCCGGTTTCGTCCGATTTGTCCTCCAGAGCCCGAAATCGGAGCAGTCTTCAATTCTGGGTCCCGGAAAAAAAAGGACAGTAACAAATCCGGGACTGAATTCACAAAATCGGATGACCATTTATGACCAATCCGACACCATAGGGATACATAGGAGACTAAAAATGATCCTGCTCTGTTCTTTTAAAAACTAACAGAATGGTAAAAACCGTAGTGTAAAGCCAGTCTTAGGAGATGTGTGGGGACCATCAGCTGATAACATGGAGCAAAGCCGATGTGAATGCAGGAGATAAAATCACAGGAGCTGTGTGCACTGTTATGACATGCTAACGACTAAGGGAACCCGCTTCCCAAAACGCGTCTAGCGTCTCCCCCTGTTGGGGATGTACAGTGCCTACAAGTAGTATTCAACCCCCTGCAGATTTAGCTGGTTGAGACATGCGGAATTAACTTGACATTGTGACATTTGGACTGTAGATCAGCCTGGAAGTGGGAAATGCACTGCAGCCAAAAAGATTTTTTTTTTTTTTTTTAAAGCGTTAAAAGTTAATTCAGAGGGTCATTTATTATTCAACCCCTCAAACCACCAGCATTCTGTTTGGTCCCCCTAAAGTATTAAGAAGTAGTTCAGGCACAAAGAACAATGAGCTTCACATGTGTGGATTAATTATCTCTTTTGCCAGCCTTTTCTGACTATTTAAGACCCTCCCCAACCTTGTGAACAGCACTCATACATGGTCAACATGGGAAAGACAAAGGAGCAATCCAAGGCCATCAGAGACAAGATCGTGGAGGGTCACAAGGCTGGCAAGGGGTACAAAACCCTTTCCAAGGAGATGGGCCTACCTGTCTCCACTGTTGGGAGCATCATCCGGAAGTGGAAGGCTTATGGAACTACTGTTAGCCGTCCACGGCCTGGACAGTCTTTGAAAGTTTCCTCCCGTGCCGTGGCCAGGCTTGTCCGAAGAGTCAAGGCTAACCCAAGGACATCAAGGAAGGAGCTCCGGGAAGATCTCATGGCAGTGGGGACATTGGTTTCAGTCAATACCATAAGTAACGTACTCCACCGCAATGGTCTCCGTTCCAGACGAGCCCGTAAGGTACCTTTACTTTCAAATCGTCATGTCAAGGCTCGTCTACAGTTTGCTCATGATCACTTGGAGGACTCTGAGACAGACTGGTTCAAGGTTCTATGGTCTGATGAGACCAAGATCGAGATCTTTGGTGCCAACCACACACGTGACGTTTGGAGACTGGATGGCACTGCATACGACCCCAAGAATACCATCCCTACAGTCAAGCATGGTGGTGGCAGCATCATGCTGTGGGGCTGTTTCTCAGCCAAGGGGCCTGGCCATCTGGTCCGCATCCATGGGAAGATGGATAGCACGGCCTACCTGGAGATTTTGGCCAAGAACCTCCGCTCCTCCATCAAGGATCTTAAGATGGGTCGTAATTTCATCTTCCAACAAGACAACGACCCAAAGCACACAGCCAAGAAAACCAAGGCCTGGTTCAAGAGGGAAAAAATCAAGGTGATGGAGTGGCCTAGTCAGTCTCCTGACCTTAACCCAATTGAAAACTTGTGGAAGGAGCTCAAGATTAAAGTCCACATGAGACACCCAAAGAACCTAGATAACTTGGAGAAGATCTGCATGGAGGAGTGGGCCAAGATAACTCCAGAGACCTGTGCCGGCCTGATCAGGTCTTATAAAAGACGATTATTAGCTGTAATTGCAAACAAGGGTTATTCCATAAAATATTAAACCTAAGGGTTGAATAAAAATTGACCCACACTTTTATGTTTAAAATTTATTAAAATTCAACTGAGCAACATAACTTTTTGGTTTGTAAGATTTATGCTTCTGTTAATAAATCCTACTCTCGTTTGCAGTTTGAAGGCTCTAACTTATTTGCATCTTATCAAACCACCTAAATCTGCAGGGGGTTGAATACTACTTGTAGGCACTGTATCTTTGTACTTTTTAATCTGAAATAAAAGGACGATCCGCTTCGCTGGCGCTGGTATTTTTTTCTCAATATAATTTTGAATGGGTGAGCTACCAATACCAGCAGCCCGGGAGCCCAGTGAGTATCAGGTGGTAGAGTGATTCCTCTTCCTCTTTCCTTGAATTTAACACATGCACTGCTGAGAGCCTGACAAACTCCGCACTGTGCTGTAGCCTGAAGTAACCTGAGATACTCTGATCATCTGTAGTCAGGCACACTGTGTAGGCCCCGCCCCAATCCTTATAAGGTCATATTAAGTGTGTGGCGCTAAATACGGATTTCCCTGACAATGAGCAGGTTTAGAAACAGCCTGGGCGGACATATTCTAGAAGGTTTTTGAGAGGTTTTCTTCCAGATTTTATTGATAAAGTATATTTGAAAGTTTATTATAATCACTTGCTCTACATTATTACATAAAGTTTAAATGGTGGTTATGCTTTAATTTTACAGCAAACCCTTAGATCTGCCAAGAGTTTTAAAGTGGATGTCCTCTACTAGGGCATCCCCTTCTAAATTGACTTATTTCATCCATTAAAATAATAGACCCTGTGCTCCCCTCCTGTGCTGCTACTGCCATTGCAATGCTGCCAGTAAGCAAAGCTCGGGGTTCACTTGAGATTGTGACGTCACGCAAGACCTGAGTCCAATAACCACCATCTACTCTCTCGCCACCCCTAAGGACATAGGAGCAATTAACAGGATGTGAGCACTGCACTTCCTATTGATATGTTCAAAGGCAGGAAAAAGGAAGTCGGCAGTGATTGAATGGCGGGACTAAACTGACTTGCAATTGCTGGAATGGCAGTAGAATGGAAGATGAGTCCAGGGTTTATTATGTAAACTGGGGAAAACAAGTTGATTCAGAAGGGGTTGCCCTACTAGTGGAAAACTATTTAGGCTCGTAATACACATTAGATAGCTGTTGGCCATACTATTGTTCAACTGACAGCTGTCTCTCCCAATTTCCCCATACACAAAAACACTAGGCTTAGCAGGAACAGCAGAATCTGACCTCAAGATTTATCCTAGGAGATATTGGGGGAAGTTTAATAGCCTTGAAATCCCCTCTTTAACGATAGCTTTATTATCCTTTATTATTAAATACATGTGTCTAAAAATGATGTTTAACAATCTATGTTCTTCGTGCCTACGATCAGTGGACTAGTCCAGGACTCTGACTGATGGTTATCAATGCTATTGTACACTGGTAGAATGCCCACAGCAACATAAATAATATCCCAGCATATGCAGTGAGGAGGATGAAGAGAACAATTTCTTCTCTACCTCATTACTCTCTCTCACAAGCTGGGATGTTACTTACAGGCATTCTCCCAGTAGCATTGATTGGCAGCAGTCTCTAACTAGTCCACTAACCATAGACGGGGAGAGCAGGGACAACTAAACATAGGTTTTAAACATATATTCAGGGATAATACAAGCATGAATAAAAGGGGGATTAGGACGCTGATAAAACGTTCCTAACATCTTCTAGGGGTAAATCCTGGTTTCAGGTTCCCTTTAAAGGAAATTACAGAGTTCCTTATTTTTTTTAAAAAAATGCAATGTTGCTGGTGGCGAAGGATAGAGTGTTTACTGCCTTATGCATCGTAGTAGATTCATACAAATCACAGTGTTGTATATAGAAATTATATTTATATAAGTCTACATAATATTTCAGTTGCTGATAAGATTCATAGACATAACAATCCTAAATATACAATATGTGTTTATTTCTGGAGATGATCTTGGGTCTTACACAAATGACAATGAACCAAACAAAAGAGATCTAGAATATAAAATGTGGCTCTATAGAGATAGCAGTTTAAGGATTTGACATATGGAGAACATTATCTATAGAAGAGCAAAAATGTGTAATGGACTCCTTATAAAAAGTTATAACTGCACTTACGTAACCTCAGAACGTAAAAAGTTTAAAATAAGAGAAGATTTTGGGTTGTCAAACAGAGCAAAGAAAACTTAAGGGTCTAAAATTGTAAACTTGGAGAAATATTGTAGTCAATTCAACTGGAAAACATGCTCCGAAATCTACAGGGAGAACCCTGATATTTATTACCGGAGGTTTTATTCTTAGAGGACCGGCTATCCGCTCACTCAGCAGTTTAACAATGAGACAATGTGGTGAAGGGGGAGGAAGATCAGGACAGCTTTCCAAGTGTCAGTCTTGTGCAGGCCAAGCGGGTGAGCTCAAGGATTACACTGTTTAGTTTGAATGGGCTACTTCAGGTTATTATGGCTGGCTTTACATAGCGTTAGAAAGCTGATCAACTGTCAGACATCTGTTCTGCGGTTGTCACTGGGGTCCTCTAATTGATCTTTTCTTAGTTACAACAGCTTGGCACATCCAGGCAACTCATTCACAAATGCTCAGCTTTGACAATAAAAAAAAGAACACAGATATCAAACCTATTGGGTTATTAAAGAGTAAAGCCCTGTACACACATTTTGTTTTTTGATGCGTTTTCTGGTGCAGTTTTGTCACAAATCCTTATGCCAGCAAAGTCAATGAGGATTCTGAAGTGAGGTGCACATGTTGCTTATTTTTAAAAATTTTTTTCTACAGTATCCTCACCCATCCCTTGGAGACTGTGAACCCTCATGGGCAGGATCATCTCTTCTCACCTACTGTATCCTCACCCATCCCTTGGAGACTGTGAGCCCTCATGGGCAGGATCATCTCTTCTCACCTACTGTATCCTCACCCATCCCTTGTAGACCATGAGACCTCGTGGGCAGGTTCCTCTCTCCTCATCTGCTGTATCCTCACCCATACCTTGAAGACTATGAGCCCTTGTTAGCAAGGTCCTCTCAACTCACCTACTGTATCCTCACCCATCCCTTGTAGGCTGTGAGCTCTCGTGGGCTTGGACCACTCTCCTCACCTACTGTATTCTCACTCATCCCTCGTAGACTGTGAGCCCTTGCAAGCAGGGTCCTCTCTCCTTACCTACTGTATCCTCACCCATCCCTTGCAGACTATGAGACCCCATGGGCAGGGTCCTCTCTCCTCACCCACTGTATTCTCATCCATGCCTTGTAGATAATGAGCCCTTGCAGACAGGGACCTCTCTCCTCACCTACTGTATCCTCACCCATCCCTTGTAGACTATGAGCCCTCGAGGGCAGGGTCCTTTCTTCTCACCTACTGTATCCTCACCCATCCTTTGTAGATTGTGAGCCCTTGTGAGCAGGGTCCTCTCTCCTCAACAACTGTATCCTTACCTATCTTATGTAGACTTTGAGCCTTCGCGGGCAGGGTCCTCTCTCCTCACCTACGGTATCCTCACCCATCCCTTGTAGACTGTGAGCCCTTGTGGGCAGGGTCCTCTCGCCTCATCAACTGTATCCTTACCTATCTTATGTAGACTGTGAACCCTCGCAGGCAGGGTCCTCTCTCCTCCTGTACCTGTCTGTGGCTAGTATTGTTCATAATTATTGTACTTGTCTATGTGTGCCCCTTTTCACATGTAAGGTGCCATGAAACAAATGATGCTATAATAATAATAATAATACCAAAGAAAAGAAACAAAAATGAGCATATCACTAAAATAAGTAAGTAAATAAATTGCAATAGTGCATGAAAACAAAAATTCCGTCCTTGGTAACACTAGTTTGATCAAAAAATGTAGAATTCATCCCAGCACATCAAGGTGACTCCATCAGGACAGCCGCCTATTTTTATTTTTATGCACTATTACAATTTATTTACTTATTTTAGGGTATCTGCTCATTTTTGTTTCTTTTCCTTGTTTTTTTTTCTGTTTTCAGGCCTGTGTGAACATGCACCTATACACCGTATGCATATACTTGCGTTCCAGTTCAGTTTTTGGTTTTCTTTATTTTTTTCCTTGCAGATTTGATTGCAGTCGTTCCACATATTGACTTCAATATGAAAAATTCTGCAAAAATCTGCATTTTTATGCCAGAAGATGCAGAAAATTTCTGCACTAAATACTCAGTGTGTGCACATAGCCTAAAAGTCAATTTATTTATTATTTTTTTGATATGTCAATAGTACACATGACAAAAAAATAACTTTGCAACGTAACTCAAGAGGAAATTCTTCTTTCTCCTCCTGGACTGATCTTTCAGTCTCAATTTTCTCAATTGTCGAGTAGAGCATGTTTTCAGTGAATACAGATTATCCTATAACTGAGATAGAAGAAGGCAGCTGGTGCTCATAAAATTCAAAGCATTTAATGGACTGTCTGCTTAAAAAAATATTTTTTTGTTAACAGCACCACCAGTGATAAGACTGTAAATTTTGGTGACACCTATTGTGGCAGCAAGTGTTCGATCCCCTGCAGAGTTACACCAGGTGTAATGAAGGATTTCAAAGTTTACATTGAACGCAAGGTCATGCTGGGTCCTCCAGAGTGAGAGAATCTTCACAAATAAGTGGGGTGATGAGTATGGCGCCCCACACCCCACCGGTCTGTTCGCCACAAAGAGGTACTACACTCACTGAATGGTTGTGGTGTCCAGGTCCTAAAGGAAATGGTATGGTGAACCTAGGCCTCCACCAAACACATCCACATATTCTAGGACCTAGGGGACCGTGGGCAAACCCAGGGGGAGGTCCCAGTCAAAAGGGGACAAGGGAAGAATAGGCGGTGCAGAAGAGGAGTGAGTTAGTAACGAGTGAGGAGCAAGCCAAGTGTGCAGGCGAAAACAGAGAGCACCAGGGGCACAGGTGGAGTGAGAACAGCCTGGGCGCCCAGATCCAGGACTACGATAGTCGGACGGAGGGGATGGTCAAGAACCAGGGAACCGCCTCTGAGCATGACACAGGCGCTGTAAGCCTGAACCACTGAGCCGGGGCCACGCAATCTCCAGGAGTGGTGGCCGCAACCCAACGCACCCACTGAGAAGGCAACTGAACAAGGGTCAGGAGACAGGTACTAGTCACCCGACAGGACCCGTGGCTGCAAGATCAGGGCAATGTGTGTGGAGGCGCTGACAGGAGAGGCGAAGAGGTAGAGCTGGGAGAGTGACCAGAGAATTGAGAGGCACACGAAGGGGGTCCTAGGTGAGTTATCCCAATTCCTCGTGGACAGGCCAGACTGGACTTGGTAGAGAGAGGCGCCTGGTGGCCAATTGCAACTGAAGTGAGTAAACCGGGTACAGAATTCCAATACTGTGTTATTCCTCGCCTGCGGAGCCGCCGACTGCCACAGTACATGAGACACGAAGGTACAGTGTGATCACAGCCTTACACACTCTTTCTACTAAACACATCTGCCCCGGGATACTGCTCCACCTACAGGGTGGTGGTGAGGCGCTGTTCCTTTCTATTATGTGAATGTAGCTCCAATAGTCCTTCATTTTGTACTGTATAATGAACACCCTATATTTCCTCTATATAGTGAAATGCACCCCATAGTCCTCCATTGCGTGTAATGCACAGCCCATAGTGCTGTGCTGAGATGTCAAAGCGCAGACATAGTGGGAGAATGGTGGAGGGGGGAGCAGTGCTAATATAGTTGAAAGTGTGATGATGGGCGGCATCGATGCTGACACACGGCCCCTCTGACTCACGGACCCCAAAGTGGCCGCGTGGCGTGACTCATTGTCAGTATGCCACTGGAGGAGACGCACATTAAGAGAAAATTCTTGAATGTATGGCATGTGAATTTCCACTGATATACACCAAGATCCCTCTTCATCAGAACCACCGAATCTAGCGAGAAATAATATAGGGATCTGTAAACTAATAAAGGTTATTTTTTTTATTTTAATCTGTGATATTTAAAAGTCGGAGCACCGCCATACACAGTATATGGTCAGTTAGGCCTGCTGAAATGTAATGTATAGGCCACTGTAAGAAGTCCCAAAAGTTAGATTATTATAATTTATTTTATTTCTGTTAATCAGGCCATACATTTTAGGTATATATGATCCACACCTGTCATATTCAGTAGACAGACTGATCATGTAGTGTGTACGGGGCCTGCTGTCTCACCCCCAATGGTAGATGTTGAGGAAAGTCTCATCTCTTTGATTCTTCAGTTTATTGTAGAGTCAGGAGAGATGGTTCTCAAGCAAACAAGCATCCGCCGTTGAAAGGTATCACAACTGCAAGACGTAGCATGTCACATACAGGATCATCGTGTCATCTTGGTTCTACTTTTTACCATTTCAGTATTTTTGTCCCCTTTCATTTTCAGGCCATTCTCACAGTTGAAGTATCGGTATCATGTTCGTACAGAACCCATCCTTTGATATATGTCCTATTGATGTTGTGACTTCTTGATCAGAAGGACTATGTGAGCTTCACCTGAGCTGAGCTTCTCGCTCGCCTCCTTTGATGACGATGAGCTCACAGTTTTGACTTTGATAATTAGTTCACACGGGACCATGAGCTTTATCATTTACTTTAATTCCATAATAATCAGTTTCTTGGTTTATAAGATTTTTCAGACACAATAGCTGTACATTAAGGACACATCTGAGAGAGATTTGCTATCCATCTGACAGGTGTCTCACTCTGTACATAATCCAGAACACCGGCCCACGACACAGCCAGTCATCAGGTCTGGATTACATGACTAAGGCCCTCGTTTATTAAAGTCTGCAAAGTGTCTGACGGGTATTAGGTCGCCTAACTGAGCTGTATGGATGCGAGCACGCTGGGTGCACCCTGCAATATGATAGCAGCATGATAGCAGATGTGCGCGCTACTATCTCTTTGTGTCCTTAATCATTTTCACATGCTTATTCAATTTCCTTTCCCTTTATCTCCAGTCAAGATTTTATTTTCTTTGCCAAATTCATCACTTTTTCTCCAAGTTCCAACTTCTAAGCAGCCAATCTTCTGATTAAGGCAATTTCTTGACTTTTAGACCCAGACATCTGGAAAAGAAATCTATTCTGCAAATCGGGATAAAGAAATGTCCTGATGTCAGTCTACCTACTTTGACTTAAATGGAGCTTGATACATCTCATGTAACTGAAAATGGATGCATGCTAACCGCACATTTACAAAATACATTAAACTGGCCTCTTTATATGGGATAGATCTTATGTCATACAGTAATGTTTCCGCCACAGGTCCTCACTCTTCCACTGTTGTCCAAAGGTCATCAGAACAGGAGACAAGCTATTCTATATTTTTTTACTGCAAACATGAACGGCACCAATGATACAGCTAAGACTTTTACAACGGTATGCAATATACAGTTGTGGCCAAAAGTATTGACACCCCTGTAATTCTGTCAGATAATACTCAGTTTCTTCCTGAAAATGATTGCAATCACAAATTCTTTGGTATTATTATCTTCATTTAATTTGTCTTAAGTGAAAAAACACAAAAAGAGAATGAAGCAAAAAGCAAAACATTGATCATTTCACACAAAACTCCAAAAATGGGCCAGACAAAAGTATTGGCACCCTCAGCCTAATACTTGGTTGCACAACCTTTAGCCAAAATAACTGCGATCAACCGCTTCCGGTAACCATCAATGAGTTTCTTACAATGCTCTGCTGGAATTTTAGACCATTCTTCTTTGGCAAACTGCTCCAGGTCCCTGATATTTGAAGGGTGCCTTCTCCAAACTGCCATTTTTAGATCTCTCCACAGGTGTTCTATGGGATTTAGGTCTAGACTCATTGCTGGCCACCTTAGAAGTCTCCAGTGCTTTCTCTCAAACCATTTTCTAGTGCTTTTTGAAGTGTGTTTTGTGTCATTGTCCTGTTGGAAGACCCATGACCTCTGAGGGAGACCCAGCTTTCTCACACTGGGCCCTACATTATGCTGCAAAATTTGTTGGTAGTCTTCAGACTTCATAATGCCATGCACACGGTCAAGCAGTCCAGTGCCAGAGGCAGCAAAGCAACCCCAAAATATCAGGGAACCTCCGCCATGTTTGACTTCATCCTCTGACGAAGCTGCACAGGAGGCAGCGATACCGGTGGGGTCCTTTCCCACTCGGGCACCTGTGTCACAGACTGGTAATCTCCCTCCTTCTCATTCCATTCTCCCCCCATCCTTCTGACCAACTAGTCAGTGCACAGCACATGCTTACTGATTGCAAAGCCTTTGTTATGGCATTCATGTGTAGCAGGGAAGCACAGCCCTGATAGATTGATGTGCAGTGATATGCAATGTGTAATACTGTGATCAGGGCTGGTGCAACAATAATATGCTGTGTGTGGGGATATTGAAGTGATAGATACCAGTGATGCTAGTTGTTAATTGCGGCCTAACAGAATTATTTGACTGTTCATATTGATTGTATTAGGGACTTGTTGGTCACCCATTAACAGGCGTATATATTGTAGACCCCGGTATCACCATGAACCTCTGGTAATATTGTTTACTTGTTAATAGTTACCCTACTGAGGGGTCCACAACAGGTTATATTCACACTATATATGCATGATTATTTAACAGGGCGTTTTACCTTGAGTTTTGTTTCTCTGGCTAATACAGCGGTAGATTCATGTAAGAGGTCTTAACCCTCATAGATAGTGGTATACTCATTGTAAAGCAGAGAGACCTTACTCCTAACTGGAGTGACACACTCAATTCCAGATTGATTGATCCCCTGACCTATAGAGTGACCTCCTATGCTCCCTATACATTAAATTCTGAGCCCCGCTGGGTCCTGATTTATTTATTTATTTATTTTTGACTGTCTATGCTGATGTATAAATTGCTGCAATTGACTTATTTGATCTGACATTTGTCATATATAATGGTGCCCTTGTTTGGTTTCATTACCAATTTTAAATGGTTTTAACTTCCTTTTGTCTGTACACTGTTCCAATAAAATTTTGTATATATTTTGTAGTATCACGGGTGTGCTCCCATACTTTCTAATATGTCATGTCTGTTTCTGCTGTTTTCATGTTTGACTGTAGGGACCGTGTTCTTTTCTTTGAATGCCTCTTTTTTTCTCCTGTAAACTCTATGTTGATGCCTTTGCCCAAAAAGCTCTACTTTTGTCTCATCTAACCAGAGAACATTCTTCCAAAACGTTTTAGGCTTTCTCAGGTAAGTTTTGGCAAACTCCAGCCTGGCTTCTTTATGTCTCGGGGTAAGAAGTGGGGTCTTTCTGGGTCTCCTATCATACAGTCCCTTTTCATTCAGACGTCGACGGATAGTACGGGTTGACACTGTTGTACCCTCGGACTGCAGGGCAGCTTGAACTTGTTTGGATGTTAGTCGAGGCTCTTTATCCACCATCCGCACAATCTTGCGTTGAAATCTCTCGTCAATTTTTCTTTTCCGTCCACATCTAGGGAGGTTAGCCACAGTGCCATTAGCTTAAAACGTCTTGATGACACTGCGCACAGTAGACACAGGAACATTCAGGTCTTTGGAGATGGACTTCTAGCCTTGAGATTGCTCATGCTTCCTCACAATTTGGTTTCTCAAGTCCTCAGACAGTTCTTTGGTCTTCTTTCTTTTCTCCATGCTCAATGTGGTACACACAAGGACACAGGACAGAGGTTGAGTCAACTTCAATCCATGTCAGCTGGCTGCAAGAGTGATTTAGTTATTGCCAACACCTGTTAGGTGCCACAGGTAAGTTACAGGAGCTGTTACACAAATTAGAGAAGCATCACATGATTTTTCTGACAGTGCCAATACTTTTGTCCACCCTCTTTTTTATGTTTGGTGTGGAATTAGATCCAATTTGGCTTTAGGACAATTCTTTTTGTGTTTTTTCATTGAAGACAAATTAAATGAAGATAATAAAACTGAAGAATTTGTGATTGCAATCATTTTCAGGAAGAAACTGAGTATTATCTGACAGAATTGCAGGGGGTGTCAATACTTTTGGCCACAACTGTAACTATAACGACCAACTATAAAAATATGTATGCCATGCTAATTAAAAATGTATACCAACCCATACGTATAGTCCAAAGAGATGCTAAAAGACATTTGAGGCGGTCGACAGGGTATGGGGTACTCGGGTACTGGGGCTGATGACGGCTTTGATGGGGGAATCACGGCTGGTCTATCCCCGGTCCCGTGCCCTGGACCCTCAATGGCGGGAATGGTGGGGGATAAGGGGATTGTTAACGTGACGCCACCTATGGTACCTGGTAACGGGTATACCAGCGCTGCAGCTGACTGCTGAGGTGATGGTTGGTGCAGCAG
Source organism: Allobates femoralis (assembly GCA_033576535.1). Classification (NCBI taxonomy): domain Eukaryota; kingdom Metazoa; phylum Chordata; class Amphibia; order Anura; family Aromobatidae; genus Allobates; species Allobates femoralis. Next base: position 775,574,140 of record JARQOC010000003.1, read on the forward strand.
AGTGTGGTGCAGCTCCCCACAGGTGGAGCTTTACCTCAGGGCATCGGGGATGGATGAGGGGAGTAGTAGTTAAGTCTTTTCTGACACAGCGGTGAATTGTGGCGATTAGATAGGCACACAGACACACATTAATTGTTGTTTTGGTACCTTTTACTGGTGCAATGTAACAGGTACAGTCCAGAGTAATAACCTGGTCCCCGGTGCAACTTGGGACTTCCACCTTAGAAAGTTATGAGGTCTCCTCTTTCTTTGTGCTCTGTGATGTGGGGTAAGTCCTGCCTCAGCCTGAACCCACCGCTTCTTCTCCCTCTCTGGGCTTTGCTCTAAACTGACAATGAGGTCCTTCTGCGGGGTCCCTGTTTCTCCTATGGCCCCTGGTCCTGTGCTTAGTCAGTTTTAGCATCTTTTACTTAACTTGCTTTAGGGATGAACTCCTGCTAAGTCTTCCGGGCTTTTGCTGTGGCACTGAATGCTGGCAGCGTCAGTCTCCGGTGTAAGGGTGTACTAAAGGGCTATAGCAACTGGTTCCCTTTTCTTAGTTCCCTTCTTTCTCCACTTGCCTCTGACCCTTTTCCTAGGGTGCGCACAGCGGTCAGTGGTCCCTGGTCCTGGGCCTGGATCCTTCCCAGCGACCAGCTCCTCCCTCTCCTCTCTCTTCCCTCTCACTGCAGACTCTAAACTGACCCTTGGGACTGACTAACTCCTCCCCTCAGGCCTGGGTGTTCTTAAAGGGGAACTGAATTAGAGCTCCCCCTTCAGGTCTGGGGTGGAAAGGTGTGGTGTGCGGACCAAGGTGTAATTCCCTCCTTGCACCGGTGGATCCTGTGGCAACCCCCGCAGGGGTGCCACACATTCTTTTGCAATGTGTTGCACACAATACATGTAGGAGCCAGAGCAGACACAGGAGAGGGCCCTTGTGCATGAGCAATATAGGAGCTCTTTGTAGTCCAACAGCTCCTTAAAACTTTGGAGGTAAGTGGCCCCATTATCTCTTGGGCCACCATACGGCTCTACAAGTGTCACCAATCGTATGTCCAACTCTTCATATTATTATAAATATTGTAATTAATTTTTAGAGCACCATTAATGATTCAATTGTGATGGTCACGAGAAGGGGGTTACATAAGAAATACAGATAGAAATTACATTAATCAAACTAAAAATGACAGACAGGCACAGAGGGGAGAGGGCCTGCCCTTGCGGGCTTACATTCTATAGGATAAAGGGGAAAGATATTGGAAGCTGGGAGGTTTAGGCGGCTGCGTGGTGCTGAAGTGGCAGCGGGGTTATGGCAGTCTGTAAGCTTTCTTGAACAGACGAGTTTCCAAGTTCTGCCTGAAGGCTGAAAATGTGGTGGATAATAAGACTTGTTGGGTAAGAAAATTACAAAAGATGGGAGATACTCAGGTGTCTTGAAGGAGATTGGGTAAGGAACCTACAAGAGTGGAGGAGAAATGGAGGTTTTGGGAGAACCGGAAGGTGATATCCATTACACAGTACATAGCGGGACACATTTATAAGATTATCTCAGCACAGGAGATGTGATATGATCAGACCATGTCCATGTACAGTCAGACACATCCATTACACAGTGCATAGCAGGGACACATTTATAAGATTATCTCAGCACAGGAGATGTGATATGATCAGACCATGTCCATGTACAATCAGACACATCCATTACACAGTGCATAGCAGGGACACATTCATAAGATTATCTCAGTGCATAAACATGACTAAGGCTAGGGTCACACTTAAATACAGAATTGCGTTCATCACATCCAGATCCAGATGCGGTGAACGCAATTGTCTTCTGACATTCAGCAATCCGGAAACCCGATTGCTGAAGCCGCAATGGATAGTTTGCTCATCCCTGCTGCCGCAGGGATGAGCAAAGTGTTCTATGCAGTGTGTAGACTGTTAATTTTATTAATAAATGTTTCTATAATGTCTCTAGGAGGTGCCCACTCCCCCTAGAGACCTTCCACCCACTCAGGTGGGCATAAAATGCTTAAATCAGTTATGTACAGCAGCTGACTCCTGTCAGCTGCTGTACAGTTTTATGATTGAAAGTGCCGGGCTCCTCAGAGCAGCGCGCATACTATAGCTATTGTAGCTATAGTATGTGCGCTGTCCAAGGTTCTGAAGCCATTTACAGTAGATCTATGGGCAGCGCTGCCCATAGGACTACTGTAAATGGCTTCAGAACCTCGGACAGCGCACATACTATAGCTACAATAGCTATAGTATGTGCGCTGCTCTCACAGGAGCCCGGCGCTTTCATTGATAAAACTGTACAGCAGCTGACAGGAGGCAGCTGCTGTACATAACTCATTCAAGCATTATTTGCCCACCTGAGAGGGTGGAAGGTCTCTAGGGGGAGTGGGCATCCCTAGAGACATTATAGAAACATTTATTAATAAAATAAAAAGGTTACACAAACACAGAACACTTTGCTTATCCCGGTGGCAGCCGGGATAAGCAAAGTATATGCGGGAACCGGATTGCTAAGGATTACACATCCTGAGCAATCCGTTTCCCGCATTGCAGATAACAAAACCACTCTGAAAACTGCAGCCTGCATGATTTTTCACGCAGGCTGCAGAGCCTGAGACGGAAACCGGATTGCTTGTGAAGCAATGAGGTTTTTATCATAGGCTCCTATGAGGAGCGTTTCATGATCCGGTTTTGAGCTTTTAAAAAGCTCAAAACCGGATCAGGTTTTAAAAAAAAACAAAACAGATGTGTGACCCTAGTCTAAGGCCCCTTTCACATCAGCGTTTTTGCTTGCTAGATACATTGGGACCTTAGGGACCTTTCACATCAGCGTTTTTTGCTGATTCGCAGCAGATCCAACAGATTTACCACATGTGCTGCGTAACGGCTGACTTGTGGCAAGCCCGCATTTATTCTCTATGGGACTTGCGGCAGGTGCAGCAAGTGCGGTTCTTGCCGCGATGCGGCAAATCCAGCACTTGTAAGTCAAAAAAATGCTGTTAGCTGCAGTTTTTTGGTTTGCCGCAAGTGCTGGATCGCGGCAAACACCGCACTTGCCGCACCTGACGCAAGTCCCATGGAGAATTAATGGGGGCTTGCAACAGGTGTGCCACAAGTCGGCCGTTATGTAGCAGATGTAGTAAATCTGCCGGATCTGCCACACATGGTGCACTTAAGTGTAGCTGCGTTTTTTAACAACACATGCGTTTTTATTCAGCATCCCAAAAAACACTGCATGCAGCGTTTTTTGGGTGCTGTAAAAAAAATGCATGCGTTTTTTTAACATGGGGCCCTATGGGAAACGCATGCGTTAACGCATGGCACATATAGGCACCTGCGTTAACGCATGCGTTAACGCATATGTGTTTTTAATGAAAAAATTACTAAGTCCAAAAACTTGCCAAAAACGTTCAGGACCTCAGGGGACACTATTAGCACCCTTAGAAAAACAGATCCGTTTTTCTAAGGGCTAAAAAAACGGATTGGTATGTGTGAACAAGGCCAAAATATGCTATAAATAAATGATGACTTCCCTACTAGTCGTTTCTTTTTCGTACTACATAAAGTTTTATGCACTAAGTTGCTTCATGTTTTTAATGTTAAATCTCTGTAACAGATAAGACTTCATTTTGCGCTTTCCCCCCCAGCAGTGACCTACAGGCTGTGTTTATACTAGGGTAAAGATGCTTGTGGAGAAAGTAATTAATGTATAATTATATTTGTTTTTGGTTAATTTCCTTTTAGTATTTTTTCAGGGCCAGATTATTCATTAAGCCATCACAGTAGTGGTCCTTCGCCCATAGGCAGAAGAGGCTGAGCAGCTACCCAGCAGGAATAACTAATTCATTATCCTTCAATGGCTCATTTCATAAGTAAGTTAGTAAGCACATCCTAAGGTGAGAGAAACTGCACCCGAAGAAAGGACTTTACTCTCAAGGCGGCTTTTAAACTGCGTTTTTGTGCAATCCGTAGCTGTCCGATGTAAAACGGAAAGCTGCGGAACCGATTTGGCCCCCATGCATCCCTATGGGCCACGGATCACATCGGATTTGCCCTTAATGGCGTCCGATTTTTGTCACATCCGATTCTGTCCAATTTTTTTCCTGCACCCAAAATCGGAGACTGCTCTGATTTTGGGAGCATCGGACAGAATCTGACAGAATCGGATGCAACATGATCCGAGGCCTTTAACATGGGGGCCTATGGAGCGCGAGTCCGAGAAAACATCTGATGGTTTCTCGGACCCGATTTTAGTGTACTCAGCATGCCCAGTACACTAAAACCGCTCTGTACCGTCTAATTTCACTTCCACAATGTATATACATACATTACGGAAGTGAAATTAAATAAATGCAAGAGTTAAAAATAAAAAATCTTTATTCTCACCTGTCCATGAGTTTCCCGGCGTCTCCAGCTATCTTCCGATCCTTACAGGACCTGGCGTGATGTCACAACCAATAACCGGTCATATGACCGTGACACAACCACAGGTCCTGTAAGGATCAGAAGATAGCTGGAGACGCCGGGGAACTTGTGGACAGGTGAGAATAAAGATTTTTTTATTTTGTAAGGTCCGGAGGAGAGGGGAGAAAGAGGGAGAGACTGAGGGAGCAGGGAGAGGAGGGGGGAAAGAGGTGACAGGAGGCAGAGAGGAGCGAGTTGACAGGAGGGAGAGAGGAGAGGGAGCAAGGTGACAGGAGGAGCGGGGAGAGGAGGAGAGAAAGAGGATCCAAACTGATCCTGCAAAATATCAGAATCGGATGCCTATTTGGCATCTGATTGCAGACATCAATTTGGATCCGTTGCTGTCTGAGGGGTCCTGCAAAAAAAAGGATCCCCTCGGACAGCAAAACAACGCTATGTAAATGCAGCCTAACAAAAAATGTTTGTACCCTGTTAGGCTGGCTTCACATCACAGTTTTGTTCCTGTCCGTGGGGATCCTGTTTTGTGCAGGACCCCACAGACAGGAATGAACAGGCCCGGATCTGTACCTGTGAAATAAAAGAAAGTAGTGGGTATTAAAAATAAAAATATAAATGCTCACCTGTCCCGGGATGTGAGGCGTCCACATCCGATGCAGCAAGAATGCTGCAAGGACTTTAATCAGCTGATCAACAGCTGATTGGCCGGTAGCGGTTACGTGACACATCATCTGATAGCTACAAGCCAATCAGCTTATAAGGTCTTTGCAGAATCAGACATCTTCCCGAGACAGTCACCGGAGAGGTACAGTGTTTGATTTTTTTTATTTTTCTCACCATTGCTTTATTTAATTTATTATATATATACACTGCTAAAGTGAAATTACATATACCATGGGTACAGAGCAGTGCTCTTGTTCTGAGCATGTTCTGTGCCCTGAAACCGGATCCGGGAAACGATTCTGTTTTTTCCCGGCACTGGCTCCATAGGCCCCCATGTTAAGTGTCCCGAAGCGGATTAGTTTCTGTCTGGTTTTGTAACCGGAGCCAAAAAACGGTGCAGTCTCCGATTTTGGGGCTGGGAAAAAACAGGACAGAAACAAATCCGTGACTGAATTCACAAAACCTGGTGGCCATTTATGACCAATCCGGCACCATAGGGATACATGGGAGGCTAAAAATGATCCTGTTCTGTTCTTTTCAAAAACAAACAGAACAGGATGAAAAAAACCGTGGTGTGAAACCAGCCTCAGCCAGTGGATAGAAAAATATATATTAGAATCTGAGAGTCCTCAGTGGTTGATACCTTGTAATGGCTAATGGAAAAGATGGTAAGAACAAGGAAAGTGACTCACCGTGGCCGGGACTCCGGTTTAGACAGGCTGTAGCTTCTTCCTCCTTGTCACGGGTGGGCCGCGCCTGCCGGTAGTGGGGCCCGGTGGAGTGCAGATCAACAGTTGAAGACGTCTTGTAGGAACAGATTAAAGGGGTTTAATTTATTCGTGACGCCACCTATGAGTAGTTTCGGTAATCGTTACCGACGCTGCGGAACCTCCGGGGGATGGACAGCAGCAAGATGGAATGCTCCCCACAGGCTGAGCGGTGATCCCCGGAGGCTGGAGCTGCTTAGGATGTTGTGCGGCAGCTGCGGTTACCTTGTAGTGCGGACGGATAGTTCATAAGAAAGCACGGACACAGAAAGTCTCTGCAACGGGTCTTTACTGTAACCAGCAGGCAGTACATGGTATACAGTTTACGGGTAGTGGACCGGGTGGACTCAGCAGTGATAGTGTCCCTCAGAGATCCGCAAGTGTTCCTCCATTCTAGCTAAGTGGTTTCGCCATTATCGCCCAGGAATACCAGATCGGGTACGGGGAGGCTGCTTCAATGCCCTATCCAAGTTGTACGTTGTGGATGTTTTGGGGAGCCTTGGGTCCCTCAGTGGGTACAACGCTGGTTAGACGACTGGAAGTTGGCTGGTGGTGGGGTGCTCCTGTGAAGCTGCTCCTCCACGCTTCTGGTTCGCGTAGCAGAGGTGAACTGCTGCCAGCTTCGGTACCAGTGAACCGGCTGTGAAGTTTTGGGGCACGGGAGTCTTTTGGAACCCGTAGTAAATGATGCCCGATCCCGGTTGTTGAGGCCTCAGGTGCTGACACCCGACCGGTGACGGCCCGGGGGCTGCACGGGGTGCGGAGCCCCGCTCCTACTCCAAGTTCAAGTTCTCTGTTCTAGACTCTGATCTAGACCCTTCTGTGTAGACTAAGTGTTTGTTCTCGCTACACACTTCCGTAGCACTCCGCCCACCAGGACCCTGGATTGGCCCTCTGTTCTAGGTGATGCATGCAGGGTTGGATCTCAAAGTTAACTAGGTCACTGCTGTGTCAGAGAATATTGCGGCTGCTTTTATGGCTGCAATACCCTCTTGTGACGCACTCGTTGCGGGGCGCCACAAAAGCATGCTCTTGAGACACTATGGCCTCTTCATCAGGCTTAATAATAACACAACTCTTGAACACACACACATATACACATGTACAGGGTTGGCTAATGCAGTATATAAACTAAGTGAGATGAAGTGTAACACAGGACTTGGTCAGAGTTGGGAGGGAGGAGATGATTTCTTGATATTCTGGTTTTCAATTGCTCTTGGATTGTAGCACTAATTCAAAAATGTCTTTCTGAGGTCCTCAAGGGGATTGTCTCTATCTGTAGGGTTTGAACATATCCGATTGTATCTGATGGCCTGGCTGTACATAATAGAGTTTCTTACGGGTTTTGCATGACATTTGTCCCATTGAAGATATGTTGGACGGTTGGATGTCTCTACTTCATTGTTCCATGGCTTGATGACGGTGTCCAGAAAGATGATTTCGGTGCAGGAGTAGTTGAGTGTTTAGTTGATGGTGGGATGTTAATGGAACGACTTCAGCTGTTGCTCAGACTCTGTCCAGATGATTAAAATGTCATCAATATAACAGTAGTAGGCCAGAGGCCTGATAGGACAAGAGGATAAAAAGTCACCTTCAAGCTTAGCCATGAAAAGATTTGCATCTTGTGGTGCCATTTTGCTTCCCATTGCTGTGCCAGTCTCCTGTAAATATATGGTGTCGTCAAATATAAAGTAGTTGTGCGTGAGGATGAATTTTGTAAGTTTCCTCACAGAGTCAGCATCAATCCCTGTGTTTTCCAGGAAGGTTTTGCAGACATTTAATCCATCCTGGTGTGGGATGTTACTGTACAGATTCCACATCCATGGTGGCGAGGATGATTCCGTCTGGTAGAGGACCTATTGCTGACAGTTTATTCAATAGGTCAGTTGTGTCCTGAATGTAGCTGGGTGTCCCTTTTACCAGGGGTTGGAGAACACCTTCTACTCACCCAGAAATTTATTCTCAGAGAGAAAAGAGTAACTAAACTTTGAATTTGTTCTTTCAAATGTACAAGGCAGGTCTGCAAAATCTCACCAATCACTCAATAGACCCCTGAGCAGTGAGCAGGTAAAGAGGTATGAGCGCACAGCTCCTTTTCTCAAGCTGTCCAAAAATGATCCCTTTTATAGGAATCTGGAAGAGGGTAGCTGGTTTTAAAAAGAAGAAGTTATGGCATGTTGTCAATAAACACACCTTCTAAGACATCTATATGGGAATGCAGTACTTAGAAAGTTGAATAAAGTGAACCTTGATATTTACAGTTCGTTATTATTCCAGAAAAATCCATGTTTTCCTTAAATGTAAATGAACTGTTAAGACCTATTGACAGGACCCAGATCTCCCTCAGAATCTGCCTCCAGAGCCTATTTTAATTGAAAGGCAGTGTTACCAATGTGAACCAAGTAATAACTGACACTCTTATAAATATGCACAGCTCTACAGTCAGATCAGAGCTAACACAGTACAGTACATCAGAGCTGTAATGAGATAAAGTTCACTTCTGTTGTACTAATGTGGCGGCCCTGCGACCAGGAGGCCACAGGTAGGAACTGCAGCCAGGCAGATAGGAGACAGTTTGTGAACCAAATACCTTCAGCACATAGACCCACCAGACACGACACCCAACCCGGAGCTCGGGGCTCTAGGCGGGAAGGGGGTGGTGGGATTTAGAGGGAAGTGGGTGGAAGGTAGGTCAGGTGACAGATCAATACAAAAGGAGGAACAGTAGGTGGAGTGAGTTAGTAGGCCAGTGGGTGCTGACAACACCAATAAAGAAAGTGACTTTCCTGGAGGGATAGGGCTCCCTGGAGGCGCAGAATCCACAGAGACACCTGTTCCATGGAGAGAAAGCCCACTCCATAGCCTGCAGCCCAAGGGAAAGGAAGGACAGAGACCGAACCGGTTCAACCAGGTGTGAGGAGTACGGCAGCGTTGACCGACTACAGGCGGGAGAGGTTCCCCTGGCATACCAGGTAGTCACACGGGTCGGAGAGAGCCCGGTGATCCCTTGCAAGACAGGGTCACCCAAGGCTAGGCTGGGACCGTAGTGTCAGCTCTGAGGGAGACCGCAGCTATACGCCAGATCCCCGAACAAACCGACGGGGGACTTTAATTCCAAGTTAGAGTTCCTACCACATGGGTTGGAGGCACAGCAGCATATAGGACCCGGCTTGCCACCCACACACACATAGGGGGAAGTCAGATAAGGGACCGAGCCGCCATATGACCCACAGGGAAGAGCAAGAGAAAGGAGAGTTGGAAAGGTTACAAAGAGAGTAAAGGGTCTCAGAGAAGCAGCCTGGCTGCAGAGGGGTCAGAGTGTCCGGAGTTGACTGTGAATAGGAACTGTGTTGAGAACTGTACCATGAACTGTCTGAACTGTGAAGAACTTGCAAGTAAACCCGGTGAACCCTGTTTCAGTCTCTTGTGTGTGATTCCCTGCATACAGAACTTTTATTATATCTTTATACCCTGTCAGGAGCAGTCCGACCCGCGGCGGGCTCATCCATCTAGCTGAGCACCATCTATCCATCCTCCTGGCGGGAAGAGCAGCAGTGGTGGTCCTCTCACTCACCACAACCCGTGGGTGGCGTCATGACAAACTCCCCTGTAAATATATCCCTTTTTACTTGTGGGCTCGGGACACGGTCCGGACCAAGGACCGCCGTGATAC
>JARQOC010000003.1:775583761-775649379 GCA_033576535.1 Allobates femoralis
ACAGGGTGATGGAGAGTAGACAGTAGGTAGGGGATTATGGCAGCTCCGGTGGTGATGAGGCGGCTGTGCGAGGGTGGTGGTGATGAGGTGGCCTCTCCAGTGGTGGTGTGGTGAGGTGGCCTCCCTGCAAGGGGTGGTGGTGGTGGAGCAAAAGCTTCAATAGCAGTATGGTCAATGCAGGCTGTAGCTTTCCTGAAGAGAAGGGTTTTCAGGTTCTGTCTGCAGGATCCGAGGGTGGTGGAGAATCGTACATGTTGGGGCGCAGAATTGCAGAGGACGGGGAATATTCAGGAGAAGTCATGGAGGCATTTGTGTGAGAAATGAATAAGTGTGGAAGAGAGAAGGAGGTCCTTGGAGAACCGGAGATTACGGGAGGTAAGATAATGCGAGATTAGTTCGGTGATATAAGGAGGGGATAGGTTATTGATTGCTTTGTAGGTTAGTACTTGAAACTGGATTCATTGGAGAATTGGGAGCCAGTGAGCAGACTTACAGAGGGAAGAAACAGGAGTAGCGTGGTGGATTATTCGGGCAGTGGAGTTCAGGAGAGATTGGAGAGGTGCAAGAATGTTAGCAGGGAGGCCACAGAGGAGGAGGTTGCAGTAATCAAGGTGGGAGATGATGAGGGCGTGTACAAGCATTTTAGTAGATTTAAGGCTGAGGAAAGGATGGATTTTGGAAATATTTTTGGCAGGAGGTGGCGAGAGTTTGGATGTGCTTTTTGAAGGACAGGGCAGAGTCAAGGCAGTGTATTTCAGTTGCAGGTGAGAGTGTGATGTCATTTACTGGGACAGATAGATCAGGTAGGGAAGATGCGTGAGCTGGAGGAAAGTTAGTAAGCTCTGATTTGTCCACGTTGAGTTTTAGGAAATGAGAGGACTATATATTAATATATATTACACTCCCCTTATGAATGTGATTTATATATCACTTTATATTATGATCACGGTACAGGTCTATTTCTATATTTCACTATCATGATAAATGTATTATTCAATGAAAATCAACATAGGTCATTAGTATTTCTCATAATAACTGAATTTAGATATGCAAACTTCTGAAGAGGACATTTTCTCATAAATTTTGCATTGTGAATTGTATAGCAAAAATGAAGCAAAATCAAATTTAAAAGGCCGACAGTGTGGAAAGATAAGCCTCTGATGTGTCCATCATGGTGAAGCGGGAGAGATGGGGAAAACATGGAAACAAAGTGTCTTCATGGCCACACTTCAATTTTATAGAAGCTTCTGTACACTGACGCTTTGCCCTTGGATCTCTTTTCATTGTCTTTGCATAAAGTGCTGTATGTACCGTATTTGTTTTCCTTGGGGCTTAACCTATGTATTCCAGATGGCAATGTTTCTCTAGCACATATGGTAAGGCAAAGAACGGGCGCATAGAAGCACGATGGCTTTATTGTTGCATGAAACAAATGCTGTGATAGGGTCACTGACACACGTCAACTGAACCGACAGCCAAAATAATGACACTTGGAGCTGTCGTTCATCTACAACCCATCCATACTTCAACACAGCAATATGCAATCCCCATAGGTCTACAGTTTAAAGTAATTATCAATCATTTACTCCGCTATGCACAGCAGATATTGCAGAGAGATTTCTCATCCCAGAGTTTTATTGATGTTCTCTTCTATCACAACCGCTCAGTAATAAAAAAGTAAAAAAAATACATTAAATTGAACAAACTTTTGTTCTGCTTCCAAAGTCATAAAAATAATATAGCAATTACAGTGCCGCTTCCATTATTCTGGGACAAACCATGGAAACTTGATGTAAGCTGAATGCAGGACTCCTTGGTAAACAGATAGCTTCCAACGCCCTATTACAACAAATGCCTTTTGTTATATAAAGCTAATAGATGATATTAAAAACCTAATATTTCATATGTTTCTCAAATAGAAGTGCTGTACAAAGTATAACAATTGAAAAATTAAAAAAAGTTAAAAATGTGTTGAAATGAATAAACATTACTAAATTGTTATGATAGAACGCCATGAAAGAAAGCAAAAACTTGTCATGTGTAGCCTGCGCCACAGGCTTCATAAACTGCGTGGCAGTGACTAAAGGGAACCTGTCAGCTCATTCTACCCCCTCTGCTATTACTTCCTGTCCCTGCACCTCCCTAGCTCATCCCTAATCATCCCTATCTGCTCTAAAAGTGTCCTATAAAGATTGAGAAGAATGACATACACTTACATACAGTCTCCATTTGGAGACTGGAAAGGCGGGCTCCGGGGCTCCATTCTCCCTCCTCGATTGCTCTCTGCATGCCCCGCTGGCGTCATCAGTCTTTCTTCTGTTCCACCTCCTGTTTGAAATTCGCACCTCCTCTGCTACTGTGATGCCCAGCCAAAACGTCATATCCAGCCCGGTGCATTGTGGGGGCTGATTACGTGGTACGGCCCGGCAGTGCACATATTGAAGCTGGCCCGTACCGCATGATCAGCCCCCACAATGCACTAGGCACGTTTAGATCAGACAGGGAAGGTTAGGGATCAGCTAGGAAGGTGCAGGGACAGGTAGTGAGAGCAGAGGGGGTTAAAACGACCTGACAGGCTCCCTTTAAATATGTTTAATTCCTGTTGGTAACTTCATATCAGAAGCTGCTTCTGTCTATGGTCTATAGCAGCTCTTCAGGTGAGGAGGTGTGTCAGGTTACATAGTTGTCCATGCCCCTGTCCTTCAAAATAGTTCCCTCTTCCACCAGTAGATGCGCTGATAGAGTTCAGTCTCTCCTCTGACCTTGTGCTGTGAAGACACTGAATGGTGGTGGGAAAACTTACCTGAAGCTATCCTCTTAGGATTCATCTAGTGGACGTTGCTGTGCTTATACTGATCTCTCAGTGGAGGTGAGGGCTCATAATCCAGGGCTGGATAGGAGCTAGGGCAAGGTTTGCAGCCCAGACATCTCTGCCTTTAGGGTTAACTCTGGGAGCAGATGTCTGGGAACCCCAGTCTACAGGGTCAGACTAGCTACCCCGATTCCCTCAGTACATCTATGCCTTCCTTCCACTCCATTTGTGCGCTTTTAGTTCCCTGTGACAACACTGCAGAGAAATTTTAACAAATCTAAAAATGCTAAAAAATATTACATGTGTGAAGAAGTCCTATGTCTGGTAGTGTAAGTACAAAAAGTGTAGGAATTGTAATCACACCCAGGCCCTGGAGTCTAGGGGGCTTCACAAGTCCCTTTGGCCTATAGAAAATCAAAAATGCTATTGAGGATTTGCGATAAATGGAGACCAGCGAGGTCCCCAATTATTGCAAATCTTTGATATCATTTGTCTTTTTTTGTAGTTATGCCGCTGGTACCTACTACAGATACACAGAGGGTCTATAAATGTTTAACTTTGGAGTGGTAAAAGAAGGGTTAAATAAGTTTAGATATTGCTGTGTACGCCTTATATTCTTGGAAAGGCTTTACTTTGTTGGAGGTAAGATGAAAACTGTAATATAATCTGTATGTTAATAAATGACCATCATTGTGTGGCGCCCAGTACTAACACTATACCTGGTTGTTTGTACTAAACCACAATTAAAGCATTTCTACACACACAGAACCACAATAAGAACATGAAGGGACAGCTTGCAGTTTATTTAAACAGATCTCATATTAGAAACTCAATACTTATTAGAAACTTTCTGTTTATTTCTATTTATTCCGTACTGAAGACAGAAAATCCTTGTGAAATAAGTTTAGATATTACGTTATCGAGGCCTCACAACATTTTTGATGTTCAAAGAGGAAAACACGAATGGGTTGTCTGATTGTACTGAAATACAATGCAATACTTGGGAATTCTCAGCTAACCCTGGGAAGTCCCCTTTCAGACCTTCATTCAGTCAGCGCAAAAGTCAACTAAAAAACATCTTATGCTGTGCAGGATCCAGCATGTTCTTGCATAATATGGACAACCCATTGATTGTAACAGGCTCAGACTGGCCACAGGGAAAAAGGAGAATTCCCGGGGCCCCTGTACTGGAGTGAGCCAGTTAGCCCCCAACATGAGTAGTATTTGGCCCCACTACATTAGATTCACTGTGTACAGAGAAAAGCAACATCTCATCAATCACTCAACAAACTATCCAGTGCGGTTTTATTACATAGAAGTACAGATAAATGTGCAACTGAGGCTAATGTAATATTTGTATTTGTATTAATATTAATTAATCTCACCAATATCATCCAACTCGTAACCCTTGATCCTCCCAAGACCTCTTCCTTTCCTCCAAACTTGAAGGTTCCTAATCCAACCGCCTTCAAGACTTCTCCCAAGCATCCCCCATCCTCTGGAATTCTGTGCCCCAACACATCCGACTTTCCCCTACACTCAGAAATTTCAAGCAGAACCTGAAAACCCATCTCTTCAGAACAGTCTACAGCCTGCAATGACCTTACTGCCACCGGAGGTGGTGCTTTACCACCAACACAGAAGCTGGCACTCCACCTCCACTGGAGCTGGCCCTCCACCTCCAGACCTGGCGCTCCACCACCATCAGAGCTAAACCAACCTACTGCTATTTGGTATTTATCTGCTTTCCTTAAGAAGACGCAAGGCTAGCGCTCCGAAACGCATTGAATAAAGCCACCATTTCTTGATGTATTTTTGTGGCTCCTTTGTGGCACCCTGTGTCAGGTCACCACAGAATCCCTTAGGACATGGAAGGATGGTACACAGCAAGCAGACCCCACTAACAAACAACACCTTTCACCCCAGACCTGTAGGGGGAGCTCCACTGGTTGCCTTAAGCCAGTTCCCCTTATAAATACGGGTCCTGGAGGGAGAAACACCAGAGTGTGCAGTCACTACAGAACTGTAAGCAGCTGAGTGAGCTGACCTGGTACTGGAGGCGTGCTAGGCCCATACCAGAGACACCTGAGACAGTGGTAGACCCTCAGAGTAGGGGTCACAGGAAAAGGAGAGAAGCAAGTACAAGAAGGGGCAGAGGAGTCATACCGACTCACCCTAACAGAGTTCCGATCACTAGGTCCGAGCTACAAGGACACAGAATAGACCTTGCAGAGAAACCAGCACAATAAATAGGGGGTGTAGCTCCCCGGACACCACCAAATGAGAGCCTGGAGTCTAGGCCAAGACAGGAATCCCATACAGTGCCCTCAGTGCAGCAAATCCGGGTATGAAGAGTCACACAGAAAGTGCAGTAACGGTTTGGTCGGGTTTCATGCCTGCCAGACTCCAGCAGAGAACAGACACAAGGAAGCCTACAACCCTGCTTGCTGTGGAAAGTCCAGAAGTGTTTACCTCATCTCTGGTCAAGTGTACCCATAAACATCAGTAAAGGTACCAAAAGCCTTTATGTGTGTGTGGAGCCCCAAGGGACGTGGGGTACTCGGTACCGGACCGATCTGCTGCTGGGGATGTCACTGGTGGCCTGGTCCGGACCGTGTCCCTGGCTCAGCACAATAAAAGGGGAATATTTACAAGGGATATGTCACGGGTGACGCCACCCACTTGGTGCGGCCAGCTATGGGGCCGCGGCTGCTGCAGAACCTCCGGGGGTGATGGAATGGCAGCGGGGATGGTATAGTTCTAGTGGGGAGAACTGTATCCCCCGGGGCAGTAAGGAGTTAAAGTCTATTTGTCTGTGTGAGGCTGTTGGAGCACACTTACTTTGCAGCTGCAAGGATCCCTCTTCCTGTGCTGGTGCTGACAGGCTGTAGCTCTGCAGGTTGAGATCTTCCTGGTGCAAGCCTGTATGGGAGAAAGGGTCTGCAGATGGAAGCAGGCAGGAGACAATGCAGGGTTTCCAAAGCTTTACTTAGTTCCTTCAGTCAGCTTACAAGTTAGTTGTTACACAGTTCTTAACATTCAGTTGCATTCTCCCTTTCCGGGTTCCCTTTCCTCCTGCAGCCAGGCTCCTCTCTCCTTGTGACCCCTCACACAGTCTGTAAGTGTACCTTTCCGGGCTAATACTCTCTCTCTCCGTCTTACACGGGTGTATGCGGACGCTGAACAGTATAGCGGTGACTCGGGCTTCTGTGAGTCCTAGTGTGTCACTGAGCTGCCTGTTCTTTGGGTTAGGAACTCCAGCTTGAAACTAAAGCTCCCCGTCAGTGAATCTGGGGATACCGGGTGGATCGTCGGTCCCCTTCAGAGCTGACACTCTGCCTTTGCCCAGCCTGCAGTAGTCTGCAGCATTAAACTACCAGGCTCCTTCCTCTGTGTTCCTTCCAGTATATATGAGGGCTACTCCGCCTGCAGTTGGTTGCTTGAGCTGTAATTCTAGGGCCCCGGGTTACACCGTCCCTCTCGGCTCTCTCACACTCCTGGTGGTTTCAGCATCTTGGATGGGCTTTTCCCCCCCATCTGGCTCGCATTGGCTCAGTACGGGTCAGCGCTCCTCAGCTTAGGCACTTCCAGGCAGCATGGCTCTCTCCTGCTCAGCTTCAGCTCAACCTCCTGCTGTTCTGTAGCCTTTCTATCTCAGCTCACTTTGCTCTTGGTCTTTGCTGCTCAGCTCACATGGCTTACTCTTAGGTCTTTGCTTCTCAGCTACTTCAGCCTACTCACTTCCTTCACTCCTCCCCCTCTCTATATACTGTCAGTCACCTGACCTTCTGGTGTGCCCAACCCACTCCTCATCCACCACTCCTCTGGTCTCATATAGTCTCCGACCTCAGAGCTGGATGTGACCCCTTCTATGCGTGGGGATGTGGGCTGTGAGGGTGTAGTGTTTACCATGTCCTAACTGCCTGGCTGCAGTACCCTTCTGTGGCCACCTGGACGCAGGGGCGCCACATTCTCCCGGAGTTAAACAGCGCGTCCGCGCGCGACTCGACATTGGTTACCCTGAAAACATTTTTATATTATCTATAACATTAAACATTATGGATTCTTGTTTCTTCCCTTCCGGGAGGCACGATTCTTGGAACGTTGCATTAACTATAAACATGTGCATGGGTATTTATACTCATCATTACCCTCTTTTCTCTATAAAAGACATTATAAACATTACTTTGTATAAAAGTATAAAATTCTTCTCAAAAAGTGCAAAAATGCTCAAAAAGCAGCTTCAAAGTTCTGGATTCAAAACAGTCACTTGCACAATCTCGCGTGCAGCTGGTCTTAAAACCAAAGGGGAGCACACAAGTGTGCTCAACTATTTACAAAAGGGAGTTCGTATCAAGTCATTGTTCATGATATCAATGTTCTGTTCAACATATAAGACAGACAGGGGAATGCTAACATTCACTCAGGTAAGGTTGGGGGATCAATAAGGAACAATGTACATTCACACTTACAGTTTCTTCATCTGTACTTCTTGTTGCAGGATACGGGTCTTACTCCTGATCCTTCTTCTCCATCTTCTGGATCATCTGGGATGCTTTCCCTTCTGGATGCAGATCCTGCGTTTCTATTCTTTCTTTTGCTTGCTTCCAAGGCAACATCTGCGGCAGCTTCAGAAATCCTTCTGGCAAAGCTCCGAGTGGATCAGCTTCTTTCCATGTCTGGTTAAGGATAGCTGGCGGGGTACTCACATCGACGAGTATCGCGGTCTGGCCTTCAGCGTCGCTTTCGGCACGTCCGTGTTCCTCGACCCGGCCGGGTCGCTGTAGCCGGACTTCGTAGTTCGGGCTGCGGTCGATGTCTATCTGGATCCGGGTTCTATTAGCTTCCTGAACCCGTGTCATCCTCGGGGGCAGCAGCCGCAATACACCCCTCCGGGTGTCTAGGACGCGGGGACGCTCTTCTCCGCCTTCCGCCATCTCTGCACGATCACACGGGATCTCTCCTCGGCCGGGTTCCTCCACTGGTTCAATCTGTGGGCCCTCCGGGATCACTCGTGGTCTCTCGCATGGAGTGCTGGTTGCTGCGTCCTCCGCTTCCGTCCTCGTGTCTCTGAATGGCGACTGCTTCTCTTCCGGTTGCCTGCTCCGCCCCCTCCTGATGACGATTTCCTTCTTCATTCGCGCCAGCTTTTTGGTAGGAGGGTCTAGGGGCGGCGGCTCTTCTTTTAGAGTGACAGCTGGCTCTCCCGGAGTTAAGGAGAGCCAGGGCGGGACCTTCTTTTCGCGCCTTGGACCGGACCGGCCCACGATGGGAGTCTTGGGAACGCCCCCTCTGCACATGGCGCTAGTCCCCTGTGGCCGCCATTAGGGTCAGATTTGGCGGGAAAAGTCTGGAAACAGTTCTTTTGGCGCACAAGGTCCAATTCTTTTGGACCGGGTAGATCCTGTTCGTGACGCCAGGTTGTGGAGCCCCAAGGGACGTGGGGTACTCGGTACCGGACCGATCTGCTGCTGGGGATGTCACTGGTGGCCTGGTCCGGACCGTGTCCCTGGCTCAGCACAATAAAAGGGGAATATTTACAAGGGATATGTCACGGGTGACGCCACCCACTTGGTGCGGCCAGCTATGGGGCCGCGGCTGCTGCAGAACCTCCGGGGGTGATGGAATGGCAGCGGGGATGGTATAGTTCTAGTGGGGAGAACTGTATCCCCCGGGGCAGTAAGGAGTTAAAGTCTATTTGTCTGTGTGAGGCTGTTGGAGCACACTTACTTTGCAGCTGCAAGGATCCCTCTTCCTGTGCTGGTGCTGACAGGCTGTAGCTCTGCAGGTTGAGATCTTCCTGGTGCAAGCCTGTATGGGAGAAAGGGTCTGCAGATGGAAGCAGGCAGGAGACAATGCAGGGTTTCCAAAGCTTTACTTAGTTCCTTCAGTCAGCTTACAAGTTAGTTGTTACACAGTTCTTAACATTCAGTTGCATTCTCCCTTTCCGGGTTCCCTTTCCTCCTGCAGCCAGGCTCCTCTCTCCTTGTGACCCCTCACACAGTCTGTAAGTGTACCTTTCCGGGCTAATACTCTCTCTCTCCGTCTTACACGGGTGTATGCGGACGCTGAACAGTATAGCGGTGACTCGGGCTTCTGTGAGTCCTAGTGTGTCACTGAGCTGCCTGTTCTTTGGGTTAGGAACTCCAGCTTGAAACTAAAGCTCCCCGTCAGTGAATCTGGGGATACCGGGTGGATCGTCGGTCCCCTTCAGAGCTGACACTCTGCCTTTGCCCAGCCTGCAGTAGTCTGCAGCATTAAACTACCAGGCTCCTTCCTCTGTGTTCCTTCCAGTATATATGAGGGCTACTCCGCCTGCAGTTGGTTGCTTGAGCTGTAATTCTAGGGCCCCGGGTTACACCGTCCCTCTCGGCTCTCTCACACTCCTGGTGGTTTCAGCATCTTGGATGGGCTTTTCCCCCCCATCTGGCTCGCATTGGCTCAGTACGGGTCAGCGCTCCTCAGCTTAGGCACTTCCAGGCAGCATGGCTCTCTCCTGCTCAGCTTCAGCTCAACCTCCTGCTGTTCTGTAGCCTTTCTATCTCAGCTCACTTTGCTCTTGGTCTTTGCTGCTCAGCTCACATGGCTTACTCTTAGGTCTTTGCTTCTCAGCTACTTCAGCCTACTCACTTCCTTCACTCCTCCCCCTCTCTATATACTGTCAGTCACCTGACCTTCTGGTGTGCCCAACCCACTCCTCATCCACCACTCCTCTGGTCTCATATAGTCTCCGACCTCAGAGCTGGATGTGACCCCTTCTATGCGTGGGGATGTGGGCTGTGAGGGTGTAGTGTTTACCATGTCCTAACTGCCTGGCTGCAGTACCCTTCTGTGGCCACCTGGACGCAGGGGCGCCACATGTGCGTGTCCCTCCTTCCAGTTGCACTACACCGACCACGCTACCCTACTCCCCTCAACTCCATTAACTGCCCTGGGGACCCCCCGCTCGTCCTGTAGGGAGCGGTTCCATCTAGCTGCCGCACATCACCCCGGAGGCCAAAGCAGCGCCAGTGCCATCACCGGACCCCTACAGGTGGCGTCACGACAGACATTTTATTATTTTATTGCCATCAATTCCCTTTTCATCTGCATCCCCTGGGTCCACGGCCTCAGGCACCGCTACCCGTGACTACCCCCCAGAGACCTGCGCCTGAGTGACCGAGTACCCCACGGGCCTGGGCCGGACACCTTCCCCTCACAGCAGTGTGGATCATAAACACATATTCCCTTTGGATTTGTTTTGGCTACCATGCAGCACACGTGGATTGTGGATCTTGCAGCAACCGTTGTATGCAATGCAAACTGGTTGTGAGTCACACAACTAGCCCAGGTGAGCAGTGACATCTGTTTGTTTCTAGTGTGTTGTACAGATAAGACCCTATTTGCGCTTTTGTATCCTCTACAGTTGTTCTTCTGTACCACTCTGTCACTGTTAGTTTGTATGTCGTATTTTTAACTATTTTTGTGTATAACCCTTTCTCATATACAGCACCATGGAATCAATGATGCTCAATAAATACATAATAATAATAAATCATTTTCATGTAGCTGAACAGTTGGCCCCCAGTCAGTGTTACTAGTGGGTCCTTGGCAGCTCAGATCAACACTGAATATTAATGCCCAATGAGGGAGCTGAACAAAAATTGAATTCTTGCTGTGGATTTCCACCATAGACAACAGCTAAACACAAGAGATTGCATGGGACACCATAGGATTGGGGTGACTTTTCTGGTCCAAAAGCCACACTCTCATGTTGTGTCACTATCAAAGATAAAAAACGTATACTGGTATTACCATCTGAGTCATTTGCGTCATATACAATTATAGGTCATAAAGAAGACACAATAGATAGGAGGCCTTAAATGGTTCCTGTGTCTATAGGGATAATAGTAGGTGAATTTATCTCCAGTTATCTTATGTGAAGGCCAGCCATGAAGGTGGATCTAACAATTATAATCTAAAATGCTATAGTCTACAACATATAGAGTCACAAGCTTAGATTGTCACCAGTATAAATCATATACAGGTCCAGAAATGTTTGGATATTGACTGAATCTTTGTGATTTGGGATCTTCATGACACTATTTTTCATTTGAATGTTTACAATTAAACAACTGAGATGCAATCAAGTGTAGACGTTCACATAACATGAAACCTATAGGAATTGCCACAATTTTTAAACAAAGCCTCCTTATTTCAGGGGCTTAAAAGTAATAAGACAAAATAACTTTACCATAAACAAAATGTCACTTATTAATCTTGGTAAAGAATCCTTTGCATGCAATGACGGCCTCAGGTCTGGAAGCCATGCATGTCACCAAATGCTGGGTTCCCTCATTGGTGATTCTTTGCCGGTCTTTACTGCAGCTGAGTTCAGTTGTTGCTGGTTTGTGGGTCTGTCTGCCTTAAGTTTTGTCTTAAGCATGTGAAATGCAGCTTGATGGGATTATTTTATAATATGTTTTTCCAGCCAGCACCTTTGCACCCAGATGTCACCAGTCAGTCTCTACCCTTAGTGTTACTGACTAGCCCAGGTTATGGGGATTTGGGTATCTGGACCTTCTGCTGCGATAGGGATGTCACTGGTGGCCTACCCAGACATGTGGCCCTGGTGGTCAACTAAAAAAGGATAGTTGGAATGGGAATAAAAGTTTATAAGTTATTCGTGACGTCACCTGTGGTATCTGATGACTGCACTAGCGCTGCATGGGGCCTCCAGGGATGATTGATGAGCAGCCAGGTGTTTAAAATCCCCACAGGTGGAGCTGGATCCCTGGGGTATTTGGTGATCATGATGAGGAACGGAGCAGGGATTTGGCCAGGCTGTTGGATAACGGGACAATCTTTGTGGACAACAGGGGTGTGGGTAAGGAACCGACACACACACCACTGGCTGTTTCTTTAATTTTTACTTGTGTAATTGCAGGTAAATGTCCAGGGCACTGACGGGTGTTCAGGATGCAGTTCTTGGTCTCCACAGCGAGTGGGTATAAGGCCTCCTTGTCTCTTCCCCCGTGTGTGTGTGTGAAGCCCCTGCCCCATGTGAAATTTGGCTGGTCTCCTCTGCTCTCTTGCCACCTGTGCTGACGTCGGTAAACCCTCAATGGACTACCACTATTCCTCTCTCCACGGTGCCTGGCTCTCTGGTTAGTGACTGCGCAGGTGCCTGTGAGACTGAAGTCTCCACGTTAGACTGGTATTCTCTACTGGGCAAGGTGCTCTCCAGTAGTCTCAGACTCCGGTGTCCAGTTTGGGTGAACCTAACGCTGGCTCCTCGATTCCAACCTTGCTCTCTCTCTTCTCCTTACCTTCCGACCCCGCTCTTGGGACTACTTTGAAGGCTGTTCAGGGTCACTGGCTCGGACCTAACGCAGCACCGACCACCAGTACGTCTTCACAGCTTTTGTAGCGTCTGCACACTCCAACTAACTCTGCCCCCAGCACCAGTATTTATAGGGGATCTTGCCTAAAGGCAGCAAGTTGAGCTTCCCGTACTGTGCTGGGGTGGAAGGGGTTGTTTGTGTCTGTGTACCCACTGTGGAAACCCATCTGTCTGTAGGTAAGTCTGTGGTTACCTGTGTGAGCAGGGAGCCATCTTACCATATTTTATTGACTGAGCACCCTTCCCCACCCCATAGCTATGTTTTGTCCACCATTTTGTTTTAGCCAGGTTCCTAATCACACCTATACATGCAGATTTTTATTGCACCTAGAAGCATAAGTACACCCACACATGTACTGTTGATCTAAATCGCAAGAAGAGGCATAAGGTTAGGGACCCAAGATGAAGAGAACACCTTGACATTGGTTTTGGGCTCTCATGAATTGGCCAATGCGTCAACTAAATTTCTTTTGTTTTCAGTATTCCTAAGCAGTCTTTGATATGTCTTTTTTCCTTATGCACATTTGAATTAGCTTTACGTATTTGCTTTGCCAATATTTTCTATAGCCATTACGCTAGATCATGTTTTTTCTTAGGGCCATTTGACATCTAAGATTGTGCTGCATTTGGCTGCATTGTGTTAGCGCTACTGTTGATCTTTGCAAACACAGTCAACTGCAAATCTATTGCTGTGCGTTAACGCTGCCATTATATGCTATTGTTGAGCGCATGTAAACGCAAACCCAAACGCAAGTGAAAATGTGGTTGCGTTTGAACGCATGCGCTAGTCCTAATGCACAGGAAATGTGTCTGGCGACGTTTCCTATGTGCTAGGACTAGCACATTCATTCAAATGCAACCCTTCTTTGCATTTGCGTTTGGGGTTGCGTTTGCTTGCGCTCGCCCATAGCATATAATGGCAGCGTTAACGCCCAGCATTAGATTTGCAGTTCACTGCATTTGACTGCGTTTGCACAGCGCAACAGCAGCGCTAATGCAATGCAGCCAAACGCAGCACAGCCTTAGATGTGAAACGACCCTTAGTGTTCAGTGTGCAGTGATATTCCTTATTTTATAATGTGTTTTTCCAGCTAGCACCTTTACACACACAGGTGATTGACTCTGTCATTGCAGAATATTCTACCTCTTTGCCTTTAAAAACTCCTGGGTTGCTTTTGTAGTATGTTTTGAGTCATTGTCCATTGAGTCATTGTCCTGTGAAGCGCCGTTCAATGTACCTTACTGCATTTAGTTTAATCTGAACAGAAAGTATCGCCCTGTACACTTTATCTGGCTGCTTCTGTCTTCGGTCACTTTACCTATAAATACTAGTGACCATAGGAAGCCATGCATGTCCGGCTATCACACTGCCTCCACCTTGTGTTACAGAGCAGGGGCGGATTGGCCCAGGTGGCAGGGGGCAAGTGCCCCCCAGGCTGGTGGTATTGCCCTCATCCAGGGCTGCCCCCTTACAGAAATGGGCTGGCCGTCTTTGCTTGGCGGCCGCAGCTGCTGGCATCATAGCAGGCGACGCACCGGGCAGTGCAGTGAGTGACGTACACCCCCCGCTCCTCACCTCACCGTGTACAATAGCAAACCCTTTCCCCCCCGCCTACTCCAAGGGCTGGCAGGATCACGCTGCCTCCCGGGCTAAGGTGCACCAGCCCGCCCCTTTTAACAGAGGATGTTCGTGCTTTAGATCATGAGCTGTTCCAAGCCTTCTTCATACATTCTTCTTCCTATCATTCTAGTACAGGCTGGTCTTAGATTCTTCTGTCCAAAGAATGCTTTTCCAGACCTGAGAGGGCTTCTTTAGATGTTTTTTTGGCAAAGTCTAATCTGGCCTTTCTATTTTTACAGTTGATTTATGGTTTGCACCTCGCCATGAACTCTCTGTATTTGCTTTCATGCAGTCATATCTTTATGGTAGACGTATACTGAAACCCATGTCCTTTACTTGGGAGGATAATGTGAAGAAGTTTTTCTTCACCATGAAAGGGATTCAGCAATCATCCACCACTTTTGTCTTCTTGGACGGCAAGGTCTTTTTGAGTTTCCAACCTCACCAGTGGGCTCTTTTTTCAGAATGTACCAAACCGTTTTTTTTTTTAGCCTAATGATGGTCTGACTCTTTCCATTGAGAGTTCTGTTAATCACAAATTGTGGGTTTAAATTAACAGATTACAATTGAAAATGCCATGCCTGGAATCAGCTCCAGACCTTTTAACTGCTTAATTTATTATGGATTAATGAGGGAATAATCCATGCAGCCCATTAAATAGTTTTGACATTATTGTCTAAATAGTTTTGGCTTATTGAAAAATACACCACTACATATTAATGAGCTGTAGTTCAAAAACCCTTACTCCAATTAGGATGTGAACACCTTTAAATTAAAGCTGTGAGTCTGCACTTTAATCCCATATTGATTATATAGCTGTATTCTAAACATGTTTTAAGGGGCCATTTACCTGGATGGGTGTTACACCCAAAGGGCATGGAGATGTTAAGTGGACTCTGGTGGGGCACTGGCAGCTGAATACCTGATACAACAAAATACTGGAGAGTGACTACAATAAAACCAAGGATATATATTAAGGGGAGGTTAACAAATGGAAAGATGTCTGAGGGGAGGACCCTTTGAATTGCATCATCGAACTCTCATAGGGGAGCACCACCGAGGGAAACCCTGTACAGGGATGCATCTGGTACAGCACCAGGAGGTCTAAATCCCATGAATACCGGACCAGAGGGACGACCAGTACAAACCAAACAGAGGAGAAGAAAAAAATGTGGAACACTGGCTCTGTCGGTAGGATGAATCCTGGGAACTCTGTACAATCCCAGAAAGGCTGTCTCACCAGTATAGGAATTAGGACTGTTCCATGCACTTCAGGAGAGGCTTGACCAGCCCAGAGTGGAATCCGGAGCATCCAGAGATATCCAGGCTAATGAACTGCCAGCAGAGGATTCTGGGGAGACATAGATGTTAGTATAATGCAGAATACAAGGCAAAAGTCTTCATAGTGCAGAGCACTGCAGGAGTGTGACCTGGACAGAGGCAAAGTTCTTAGTGAGAACCTGTTGCTCAGGCAACCCCCTTTGGGGTAGGATACATTCTATGCATAAAACATCTCAGCACTCAGGCTGACAGTAGGGATGAGCGAGTACTGCAATAATCGGACTCGCTATGCTCGCAACGAGTAGGTCCCAGTACTCAGTACTCGTTGCGAGTATAGAGAGTCCAATGGCAGTGAATGGGCGGGCGAGTACTTTTGCAGTGTATCTATATATACACTGCGAAAGTGCACTAAAAGTGAATAAAAGTTGTTAAAAAATAAAAAAATATCATACTCACATATCCGACGCCTGCAGCGGGACTGGCAAATAAGACATCCGATCAACGACAAGGACCTGTGAGTCTGACAGCCAATCAGATGGCTGGTAGCGATCTGGCCAATCAGATGGCCAGATGTCACAAACCACCTGATCATTACCAGCCACCAGATTGGCCAGATTGACAGCCATCTGATTGGCTGTCAGACTCACAGGTCCTTGTCGTTTATCAGATGTCTTCTTTGCCGGTCTCGGTGCAGGCGTCGGATAGTTGAGTATGATTTTTAAAACATTTTTAACAAATTTTTATTTACTTTTAGTACACGTTTGCAGTGTATATATAGATACACTGCGAATGTTAAAGGACTACTCGCTACTCCCGAGTAATGACAAGAAACTCAGGGAGTAGCAAGTAGCCCGAATATCGTTACTATTCGGCGAGTACCGAATAGCAACGATTCTACTCACTCATCCCTAGCTGACAGCCCTAATAGGGAACACATGTACTGTGCAGGATGCAGGGCACACATCCTAAGAACATTCCCAAGAGACCTGCCAAGAGGACACAGGTTCCTGGAAGAGAAGAAAGCAGATGGCCGCATGGAACTGTGGGCAGGGTGGGCAGAACTAGTGAAGCTGCATGGAGGGCGCCGATCTCCCTGCTTAGCAGAGACCTGCCCCGCAGCAGGGACAGAGCAGGTGAGGCGCATATAACCACGAGATGAGCACCGGTCTTCCTGTCCATGAGAGATTAGCCACGTGGCTGAGGGCATGACAATGGGTCATATACCTGGATGGTTCCATATACCTGGATGCAGGCATATATCAGGATGGTGCCATATGCAACCATATACAAGGATGGGGGACATGTATACAAGGATGATGACAATGTATCAGGATGGGGGCTGTATTTCAGGATGAGGGACCTTAGTACAGAAAATTAGGACATTACAGCCATAACCGTGTCAGTAGTAGAACCTGCTCCCATAAGAGTGCCTCATGACCACATTTTTTGCTCAAATCTTTTGTTTCCTATTTTCACCCTCTAAAACCTGGACAGAAGAGAGGAAGCCGTAACATCTAAATTCTGAAAACATGATCTGTTAGTGGGCCTTGAGGAAGTTGGGGACCTTTGAGTTAGGGCATCGGTGGTCTGAAGCCCCTGTGACGCCCTCTGCTGGTGATGTGCTATAGTGCAGTGGTTGCAGCATAGTGCTATGCCTGGCAGATTAGGAATACTGAGATTCGTTGAGATGTAGCAGTGAGTTTATGGTTTGTGATCAAACTAAGAACCTAGTGTTATGTTTTGTAAATTATGCTGAGTAGCTTGAGATCAATGTATAATGTTTGGATGAGCAGTCCATGTCTTTTTCTACAGTTTTGTTAGATATGCCCTTATGGCATTTTTCAGAACCATGTTCTTCAGTACCAAAAATCAGCTGAAAATAAAATCTTTTAATTATAATGTATAAATCTAGCGCTTACTTTATGATCACCTTCTTCTCATTCACATTACTCATTTTTACTACTATTTTAATGCTGGAGGCTGTCATTTTTAATTGTGTGGAAATAAATATATCATTTTAAAAAAAAATTCTGACTATTAACTGACATGAGAAGAAGGTGATCATAAAGTAAACGCTAGATCTATACGTTATAATTAATTGTTTTAAACTCTTTAAAGTGAGGATATACACGAAAATCACTTTTAGATTTATTGCAGCTACTACCCATATCGGCATTGTCCTATAAAAGCTAGCTCCGGTGCAATAACATATCAAAGTGAATCAGACTGATGGGATTAGACATCGGAGATATTTGTATGCATGTTACTAGGTAGAGCAGATTCTAATGCATGCTTATTATGGATAATTCACAATTACTTATGCATGATCTGAAATTACTTTCCAGAGACTCATAGCCTTTGGGAACGTAAATGTGTTCCATACGGAGCAGACTGGAGGGATTCCTTCTCTACGCTCTCAAGAATTACACATTTGTGAAAACAATTTCACATCCTAAAAATGTAATATATTAATTAAGGGACCTATATTGTAAACCCTGTAAGGCTGGGGTTACACATAGAAATCCGTTTTTGGAAGTCATTTTCATCACCAATCCGTTTTTTATAGGGTGCTTTTTGTGTCTCCTGCACTCCTGTACGTTTTTGGAATTTTCATTAAAAAAACGCATGCGCGAACGCATGCGCAAACGCAAGTGCATGCGTTTGCATGCGTTTGCGCATGCGTTTCCCATAGGGCCCCATGTTAAAAAAAACGCATGAAAACGCATGCGTTTTTTAACTGATGCCAAAAACGCTGTTTACTGCGTTTTTGGCTCAAAACGGACAGGGCAATGTTTTGAGCTCCAGAGAAAAAACGCACAGGGTGTTTATTACACCCAATGCGTTTTTCTGTCAGTTTTTGGACTTAGAACAAAAAAATGACAAAACTGAAGCCAAAAACTGACTGAGGGCTTATGTGTAACCCCAGCCTAATGGGAATGAGATTAGAAAGTGACTACAATTTGTTAAATTCATGCAGAATATGATGAGGCCATTATTTGCTATGTAGAGATGTAAATGTAAAGAAATTCTTTTCCACCAATATGAACTTCAAAGGAGAACACATCTTAGGGTCAGCTTATAAAGGCTAAAAAAAAGAACTGTATTATCGCTTTATTCCGATTTTTTTCATTATTTGTTCCTTTTTAGATTGTTTATGACAAAGTAGTTAAAAGTTATAAAAAATATTAAAATTGAAAATAAAGAATGAAAATAATAAGAAAAATGGAATTGTCTTTACCAAAAGATACTTTAATGTTCTGGGAGATGCACAATGTCAATGTGACAATGTCACTCATGGTCTCCCTCTCCTGAGTCGGCTGCATGAGAAGCTGGATGCAGGCGCAGAACGAGGGATCGTTTTTGGAGTTGCTGGCTGCCTGCCCCGCCTCCTGCAGTGACATCACCACCTTTCCCCGCCCTGCTCCATGGATAACATGCAGCAGGGCAGAGATAAGCAGTGACATCACCACAGGAGGCGGGGCAGGCAGCCAGCAACTCCAAAAACAATCCCTCGTTCTGCGCCTGCGTCCAGCTTCTCCTGCTGCAGGCTCAGGAGAGGGAGACCATGAGTGACAGGAGGGAGGCGGCGGAGGGAGGATAATACATACAGGGGGCGTGAAATTGCCCTGTGAAGAGATGAGGCTCCAGCCACAAAACCCCACCTCTTTGGCTCTTAAATTCAATTATCTTGGGGTACAGGGGGGCTAGATACATGTGGGACCCCTTGCCTGAATGCAGCAGACATGCTGCATTCAGTGCTGCAGTGAGATCAGCATGTATGAGGGGGGGTGACACGTCCTCTTTAAGCCAAAAACGGATGGTATATGTGACCCTGGCCTATGTTAAGAAACAAAATAAAGAAATCCTAAAACTGTTTAAGGCCCCTTTCACATCAGCGGTTTCGCTGATCGCGGCAGTTGCGGTGAAAAAAACGCCACTGCCGCGATTACCGCATAATGGCCACACTTGCGGTTCACTTGTGGCAAGCCCCATGCAATGTCTATGGGGCTTGCGGTAAGTGTGCGGCAGGTGCGGCAAGTGCAGTTTCGGCACTTGCGTCAGGGGCGGCCGCAAAAAATATGCGGTATGCCGTGGTTTTTTCGTGGCCGCCCCTGACGCATGTGCCGAAACCGCACTTGCCGCACCTGCCGCACACTTACCGCAAGCCCCATAGACATTGTATGGGGCTTGCCGCAAGTGAACCGCAAGTGCGGCCGCTATGCGGTAATCATGGCAGTTGCGTTTTTTTCACCGCATCTGCCGCAATCAGCGAAAACCACTGATGTGAAAGCAGCCTTAGTCTAGGGTTAGCCCTGGATCCTTTATTGGCATCAGTTTTTTAACTTTATTTTTCTAAGGCCCCTTTCACATCAGCGGTTTACCGCATAACGGCTGCAATTGCGGCACACTTGCGACAAGCCCCATACAATGTCTATGGGGCTTGCGGTAAGTGTGCGGCAAGTGCGGCAAGTGCGGTTTTGGCACTTGCATCAGGTGCGGCCGCGAAAAAAAACGCGGTATGTTGCGTTTTTTTCACTGCCGCACCTGCCGCAAGTGCCGAAATCGCACTTGCTGACAGATGATGGCTGTATTAAGCTAGGGTCACATTTACGTTTTGACCCTAGCATACCGGATTTCGGTTTAAACTTAGTACTTTTCCCAGCACGGCATAGCTTTACCGCTATGCGGTGCTGGATAATGCTGCCCTTAGTTACCCAATATTTACCTTCCCAACCAGGCACACAGACAGCTGCTGGGATTGCGTTTTACAGCGCCGCACAGGAAACGCTGTCTGCAGCGCTTCCTGTGCGGCGCTGTAAAGCGCACTCCCAGCTGCTGCCAGTGTGACAGGTTGGGAAGGTAAATATCGGGTAACTAGGGGCAGCGTTATCCAGCACAGCATAGCGGTAACGCTATGCGGTGCTGGGAAAAGTACTAAGTTTAAACCGCAATCTGGTAGGCTAGGGTCAAAACGTAAATGTGACCATAGCCTTATTCAACCATCATCTGCCTTTCACAACAATAGATGAAGACAAACTTTGCCCCACTGTTCACTGCTTAGCAAATCTCTGATTGAAGCAAAAATAGCAAGTGACCTGGTGTGATGAACCATTCCAAGTGTCCATCACACCTCCTCCCCACAACATAATTGTGAAGTGCACATGGGTTGCCTTCTGGGCTATAAGGATGTGTCTACCTACAGGACCACCGCTCTGCCGCCATCATTGTGTGTCTGTATGCTTGTGCCAAGCCTGCCATTGCCATTAATGACCCTTGTTCTGGATTCTTCTGTGTGGTTCTTGTATGTGTGTGATGGCTCTGACATCCTTGTGTTTGGACAACTTTTTTCTATTTCTTTAAAGTAAAATGTCCACTATTGGCTAGGGTCACATTTCAAACATGAATTGCATTCACCGCATCCGGATCCGGATGCGGTGAATGCAATGCCGGTCACACACATTTTTTGACCAAAATGTGTGCTGATTACTGCTGTGCAGTAACCGCATGGCTCAGGATGTGTAATCCTGAGCCATCCGGTAACTGCATAGGTTGCGGATCCCGGCTATTGCCGGGATCAGCAAACTTTAGTAAAGAGTTAAATTGATTACCTAAAGGACTGTTTGAGGTCTGTAGGGGGGCTTAGACCCCCCCTACAGACTGGCCGGCCACTTCGATAGGCTTCTTCTATAATTTCCCACCTGGCACGGGCTCCTCGGAGCTCCGTGCATGTCAACCAAAGTTCCCCCCCCGTATCACTATAGAGGGGTGCATACACCCCTCTAGTATAGTTATGCTTTAATTATGTGTTCTACACAAAGGATTAGTACAGTCGCAATGTAAGTTCATACTTACATGCTCTCGTCGGCAGAGCCCAGGGATTTCCATGGGCGGGGCTGTGTGCAGCAGTCTCCGCCCGCTCATTCTTGATGGCCGCCCCCTCTGGCCTTGATCCAGTGTTGTGAGGGCGGCCGCGTCATGAAAGGGGCGTGGCTAACACGGCACATAGTTAGCCACGCCCCTTTCATGACGCGGCCACCCTCACAACACTGGATCAAGGCCAGAGGGGGCGGCCATCAAGAATGAGCGGGCGGAGACTGCTGCACACAGCCCCGCCCATGGAAATCCCTGGGCTCTGCCTACGAGAGCATGTAAGTATGAACTTACATTGCGACTGTACTAATCCTTTGTGTAGAACACATAATTAAAGCATAACTATACTAGAGGGGTGTATGCACCCCTCTATAGTGATACGGGGGGGGGGAACTTTGGTTGACATGCACGGAGCTCCGAGGAGCCCG
Organism: Allobates femoralis; assembly: GCA_033576535.1. NCBI lineage: Eukaryota > Metazoa > Chordata > Amphibia > Anura > Aromobatidae > Allobates > Allobates femoralis. The sequence goes on from JARQOC010000003.1 coordinate 775,605,157, forward strand.
TGCCAGGTGGGAAATTATAGAAGAAGCCTATCGAAGTGGCCGGCCGGTCTGTAGGGGGGTCTAAGCCCCCCTACAGACCTCAAACAGTCCTTTAGGTAATCAATTTAACTCTTTACTAAAGTTTGCTGATCCCGGCAATAGCCGGGATCCGCAACCTATGCAGTTACCGGATGGCTCAGGATTACACATCCTGAGCCATCCGGTTACTGCAGTGCGGTACAGGGAAACGCTGCGAAAACTGCTGCCTGCATGATTTTTAACGCAGGCAGCAGTGCCGGACACGGCCACCGGATGGCTTGTGAAGCCATCCGGTGTTTTGCATTGGCTCCTATGAGGAGCGTTTCCTGGTCCGGTTTTGAGCTTTTGGAAAGCTCAAAACCGGACCAGGATTCTATAAAAAAAAACGGAAATGTGACCCTAACCATTGTCCTTGTTTTTACAGGATAGATATAGATCTGTATGCACCAGATTTATTTCTACAGATTTAAAAAAATTTACTAGAGGGGTATCATTTTGCAGTTCACCTCTGGCAGCAGAGAGGCTAGGTTCACCCTTGGTTTCAATATCGCTTCGATTTTTACACAACCGTCCTATTGCACCCTTATTCGTATATGTTTGAGCCATGGGTTTGGCTTAAAATGGGTGTGGTTTTTATAATAAAATGGGCATGGCTTTACAAATGGGCGTGGTTTCCCTACACATAAACACAGAACCTGTTGTTAAAAAATTGAATCCCACCCCTGAATGTAAATAATAGAAATGTCACCATATAGTGGCCTGCTTAGATAATGCTTAGAGGATAAGTTACAGTAAGTATAGAAAGTAGATAGGCTATGAGAATAGCCCATAAGGGGAGGAGATAGTCACAGAGAACAGGATTGACTCCATATTAGATGTTCTGATAGGGTATGACTGCAGATAAGAATGAACATACTGCTCGAATTGTATTAACAGGCTGCAGTTAGGAGGTCAATATTTTAGCTCCAATGGAGAAGAACAACAGAATGGCAGCGTGAAGTCTTCCGGAAAACAATAACTATTGACAAGAAATGTGAGGGCTACAAATGGGCGAATGGCCCCAAACATAGAGATTGTGTGAGTGGACGTACTGCAAGCCAGACACCTGACTCTTCCTGGAAGGGGTAAGCAAGCACCAACGCCGATGCATCTGGGATCCACCTTGTGTCAAGAACCTTCAGAAGTGAGTACAAGCTTAAAGAGGACCTGTCAGGCCCGCTGGTGCTATGCTAACTGAATGCAGCACTGAATTCAGCGGGTCTGCGGCATTCAGAGCAGGAGCCCCCATGTCTCTAGTTCCCCTGTAAGATGTTAAAAAGACTTTATAAAGTGTACAGATAAGGAGTCCAGAGGGCTTACTCAGTAATGAGTTATCACTGTTGCTGGTGTCCTCCCCGCCTCCAGCCCTCTCTGTGACAACTCTTGTTCAGCCTCCTGTATTTGTCTGACCTCTTCCCCGCCTCCAGCCTTCTGTGTACCACCTCCAGCCCTCTCTTGTTCAGCCTCCTTTATGTGTCATCGCTGAGGGCTGGAGGTGGGGAGGACACCAGCAACAGCGATGACACATACAGGAGGCTGAACAAGAGAGGGCTTGAGGTGGTACAGAGAGGGCTGGAGGCGAGTAGACCACCAGCAACAGCGATGACACATATAGGAGGCTGAAAAAGAGAGGGCTGGAGGTGGCACAGAGATGGCTGGAGGCGGAGAGGACACCAGCAACAGCAATGACACATACAGAAGGCTGAACAAGAGAGGGCTGGAGGTGGCACAGAGAAGGCTGGAGGCGGGGAGGACACCAGCAACAGTGATGACACATACAAAAAGCTGAACAAGAGAGGGCTGGAGGTGGAGAGGACACCAGCAAAAGCGATGATTCATTACTGAGTAAGTCCCTTCGGACTCCTTATCTGTACACTTTATACAGTATTTTTAACAACTTACTAGGGGCTAGAAACATGGGGGACCCCTTCCTTGAATGCAGCAGACACACTGCATTCAGTTAGCATAGCACCAGGGTGGCGACAGGTCCTCTTTAAGGGTGCTTTTACATGCTGTGTATTTGCTGCATTTTTTTACGTGCAAGCTCATCACAAACCAGGAGTGGAACAATCAGAGGAAAAGTCTAATAGAAATAAGTGCTCCACTTCTGTATTTAATCCCCCACTCCTGGTTTGTGATGAGCTCGCCCATAAAAAAACTGCAGCAATTATGCAGCAAATATGCAGTGTGCGAACGCACCCTTTGGCTGCATTCACACATTGCGTATTTTGCTGCGCTTTTTTACGCGCGCTTTTCAAAATACGCAATGTGCCTTTTGTCTGCCTGCAAAGTGAATGTGAAATTCACTTTGCAGTGCAGACATTGCGCAAAAATACGCAGTGCGTTTTCAGGGAGAAAGCGCAGCTGCGTAAAGAATTGAGATGTCAATTGTTTACGCAGCTGCTCCTGCGTATTCTCCCAGAGGGGAGGAAGAATCCTGCTTTCTCCTCCCCTCTGTGACAGCTGTGGCCGCCCATTAGATTTCACAGTGTATTAATATACACTGTGAAATCTAAATTAAACAAAAGCAAGTGAATGAAAAATAAAAAAGAATGAATACTTTACCTCTCCGACGCCTTTTCCGGTGTTCGGTCTCCGGTTCCATGTGAGAGGTGTTCTGACAGGACCTGTGGTGACGTCAGAGGGGCGTTCCCGGGCACTCGCGGTCATGTGATACATATCACATGACCGCGAGCAGCCAATCAGCGCTGGGAACGCCCCGGGAATGCCCCTCTGACGTCACCACAGGTCCTGTCAGAAAATCTCTCACTTGGAACCGGAGACCGAACACCGGAAAAGGCGTCGGACAGGTGAAGTATTCATTGTTTTTTATTTTTCATACATTTGCTTTTGTTTAATTAAGATTTCACAGTGTATATTAATACACTGTGAAATCTAATGGGGCTGTCACAGAGCGGAGGAGGAAGCAGGATTCTTCCTCCCCTCTGTGACATCACTGCGCTTTCTGGAGTAAAGAAAGCGCAGTGTGTGAAAGCCCCTGTGTATTTTGTTGCACTTTTTTGCGCGGCCGAAAAACGCGGCAAAAAGCGCAGCAAAATACGCAAATGTGTGAACGCAGCCTTAGGCTTTTTTCTGGAACTTTGGCATTCTCCAGGCCCCTATCTCCTTCAGAGGTGAAAGGCTCTCTTAACAGAGAGTCTGTGACCATGCATCTCATTCCCCCCCATATTTCAGAGACCCCCTTGGACAATCTGAAGAGAAAGCGGAAGTGAAGGTAGTTTCACAGGTGGCAAACAAAAGGTAAACGGTTTATTGTTTTCTATCTGAAGATTTACAATGACGATGTGCTGCTGAAGTTATGTGTCTATTGCCACACTTGTAAAACTGTGTATTGAACAAAAAGAAAATTTTTAAAAAGAACTTTGAGCTTCCATTTCTGTCTTTACTGCGGGAAGGACCTCGGTCACCAGTGACATCCAAACGCTCAAGAGTTATGACCTGCATAACACAATCCCCCACATCCAGGTAGGTCTACACTACCATTAAATATAGAATCCCACACCTTATAAAGGTGAACAGGGCATCTGAGGTCCGAGTCTTGACCAAGGCTACCACCCTGGGCCACCCTCAGAAGGGGACTAACAAATAAAGCAAAATCAAGAAAAAAAAAAAAGAAAAAGATATACAAAAAATGTAAATCACCCCTCAATTTCATCCATTGAAAATAAATAAAAACAAGTATACATATGAAAGAAATAATAAAATAAACATTTTCAGTATCTCTATGTCCATAAAAATGTATTCTGCAAAACATAAAATGTATTAATTTTACTTGCTTATGAGATCTCATCCAGAACTTGGAACTCTAAATCACCAGTTCTTTGGCTGGTGCAATGCAACAAGAAATGCAAATAAGGCTAGGGTCACGTTTGCGGCGAAATTTAGAAATCCTGATCCAGTTTTGAGCTGTCAAAAAGTTCCAAACCGGATCAGGAAACGCTCCCCATAGGAGCCCATTATGGTAACCGGATTGCTCTACATGCAATCCGGTTACTGGCTCCGGATCTGCAGCCTGCGCTAAAAATCATGCAGGCTGCAGTTTTCAGAGGGGTTCTATCAACCGCAATGTGGATATGTAATCCTGAGCAATGCGGTTACCGTCTACTTTGTTCATCCCTGCTGTGGGCAACATGTTTGTAGGGGGTGCCCACCCCCCCTAGAGACAAGCTGTCCACTTCTGTGGGCATGTGAGGGGTTAATCCAGCAGTTATACTATTGCTGGCTTTTGTCGGCTTTGTACAAATTTATGAATGAAGCTGCGGCTCCCCTGACAGTACAGGAGATACTGTAGATAGTGTCAACCGCTGTCCTTGGTCCTGTAACCATTAACATTAGGTCTATTGGGGTGCGCTGCCCATAGACCTAATGTAACTGCTTACAGGACCCTGGACAGCAGCTGATACTATACGTACATTACGTACAGTGTCTCCTGTACTGTCAGGAGCCGCGGCTTCATTCATAAATTTGTACAAAGCCGACAAAAGCCAGCAATAGTATAACTGGCGCATTAACCCCTCATATGCCCACAGGAGTGGACAGCATGTCTCTAGGGGGGTGGGCACCCCCTACAAACATGTTGCCCACAGCTACTATTAATATTTAATGTTCTAATAACATTTAACACTTTGTTCATCCCTGCAGCAGCAGGGATGAACAAAATAGACGGTAACCGCATTGCTCAGGATTACACATCCGGAGCAATCCGGTTACCGCATTGCGGTTGACAGCACACATTTTTGCAAAATAATGTGTGTGAAGGCAGTTGCGGTTACCGTCTCCGGATCTGGATGCGGTCACCGCAATTACCTTGCAAAGTGTGACCCTAGCCTAAATCACCATACCTATCCCAAATTGTGTTAATAAAAATATCAGCTCAGGGCAAAAAAACAAGTCCTCGAGTAGATAATAATAATGAAAATAATAATAATATAATAGTAAACTTATTCTGCAAATAGATATATCACATGAAAATGGAACTTTCTGGATTAAGAACATAGCAACACAAGCAAAGAATTTTTTTTATTTCATTGTAATTGAAATGACCTGGAGAATCATATTGCTAGGACATTTTTACAGCACAATGAACACTGTAAAAACAATACCAAAAAATAATTGCATTTTGTGAGCAATGTGATAAAAAGAGCATCACTCTCTGGAAGACCCAACACATCACTGCGTTATTTCTCCTGGGATAGCATTGTGGAGAAATGAAATACTTGCTAATAGTTGTACCAATAGAGAGAGGCTGATTACTGAGTTACAATTGAATAGATCATTATTGGGAAACCCTTCTTCTAAGAATACATGTACCCTGCATGATCATCAAGAATGAACATTCCTAGGAACGTTCACCTCCCAATAATTGGGCAGTGTAACCAGGCTGCAGGTCACCCGAGCAGTGACACAAACACTTGTTCCTCAGGTTAAACTCATCTCGGCAGCACATTCTCCTGCGTAAAACACGACGTGCTGCTGAGAATAACGGCAGCCTATGTGCACTGAGTAATCTGTTACTGTAGACACGCTATTGTGTGTAGTAATGTAGCAGTGTATTAATGTAGTTGATTGGCGGTGGTTTTCAAACATGTATAGTGTAAACCCCGCTTTACAAAAAAAGTTATCCAAGAAGATCAATGCCTTTATAAAAAGCAATTACCCGTATATACTCGCGTATAAGCCGAGTTTTTCAGTCCAAAATTTGGGCTGAAAAGTCCCCCCTCGGCTTATACGCGAGTATATACGGTAATCCATATATATACAGCAGCAGCCCCGGAGGTATACAGGCCCCCCCATCAAGCTCCAGGGCCCCCCCCCTTGCGCAGCACACCTGTAAAGGAAAATCATACTTATCACTGTCCCGCGCTGTCCCGCCGCTTGCCGACACACGATCCCGGGCTTCAATCCGCGTCTTCTGTGGTCGCAGGCAATGACGTCATTGCCCGCGACCACAGGAAGCCAGAAGCCGGAAGACGCGGATTGAAGCCCGGGATCGTGTGTCGGCAAGCGGCGGGACAGCGCGGGACAGTGATAAGTATGATTTTCCTTTACAGGTGTGCCGCGCAAGGGGCTTGATGGGGGGGCCTGTATACCTCCGGGGCTGCTGCTGTATACAGCCCTGGGGCTGCTGCTGTATACAGCCCTGGGACTGCTGCTGTATACAGCTTTGAGGCTGCTGCTGTATACAGCCCTGGGGCTGCTGCTGTATACAGCCCTGGGGCTGCTGCTGTATACAGCTTTGGGGATGCTGCTGTATACACCCCTGGGGCTGCTGCTGCTGTATACACCACTGGGGCTGCTGTATACTACCTAAGGGCTGCTGTATATACCTCTGGGGCTGCTGTATACACCACTAGGGCTGCTGTATATACCTCTGGGGCTGTATATACCTCTGGGGCTGCTGTATACTACCTTTGGGCTGCTGTATACTACCACTGGGGCTGCTGTATAGTACCACTGGGGCTGTATATACCTCTGGGGCTGCTGTATACTACCACTGGGGCTGCTGTATACTACCACTGGGGCTGCTGTATACTACCACTGGGGCTGCTGTATACCTCTGGGGCTGCTGTATACTACCACTGGGGCTGCTGTATACACCTCTGGGGCTGCTGTATACTAACCACTGGGGCTGCTGCTGTATATACCACTGGGGCTGCTGCTGTATACTACCACTGGGGCTGCTGTATATACCTCTGGGGCTGCTGTATACCACACTGCTGGGGGCTGTATACCTGTGCTGGGGTCCACCCTCGGCTTATACACGAGTCAATAGGTTTTCTCAGGTTTTGGGGGCAAAAGTAGGGGGGTTGGCTTATACACGGGTCGGCTTATACACGAGTATATACGGTACTATATTTTGCTGATTAAAAAAAATGCACCAGATTATCAAACACACCCCAAATTTAGATGTTTAGAGGAAGACATTAGGAAAAATAAGGGCAAGGGGTCCATATTAAAATCTGAGTCCATTTTATAATCCAATTGTAGTTTACCGGGCAGGTGAGGCAGCGGTGGTGGAGCAGGGTCATAGAAGGCGTTGGTGCAGGCGATGATGCATGTGATTCAGTGGGTGTCTTGGGCAGTGCTGTGGCGGGTGCTGCAGGCGGTGCAGCAGGTGTCACAAGTGGTGGTGTGGTAGTCTGAGATCTTAATCTATGCAGATGCCACCTCCAGGCACCATTTCTTTGAAGTTAGCACCAACAAAATGTAGTGTAACACAACCACTGGGACTAGCTGCTGTCTCACACTGCCTGCAGCATCGCAGGGACATCCTCTGCACCATCTGCTATGACACCCGTAGCATCACCCTGACACCCGATGCAGCACCACGTGTGACACCCTCTACACCACCTACAGCACTCGTCACAGCACTGCCTGTGACACCCACCACACCGCCAGCCTCATCACCTATGATAATGCCTCCTGTGACCCCACTCCACTGCATGCCCTTCCTTGCATGGTAAGCTACAATCAGACTATAAAACGTACCCCCCCATTTTCCTCCCAAATTTCTGGGAGGAAAAATGCATTTTATAATCTCAAAAATATGGTATTTATTTGACAGTTCTGATCATACCACATCTCCTGTGCTGAGATAATCTTATATATATGTCCCTGCTATGTACTGTGTAATGTATGTGTCTGACCATACAGGGACATGGTCTTATCATACCACATCTTCTGTGCTGAGATAATCTTATATATCTGTCCCTGTTATGTACTATGTAATGGTTGTGTCTGACCGTACAGGGACATGGTCTGATCATACAACATGTCCTTTGCTGAGATAATCTTATATATATGTCCCTGTTTTGTACTGTGTAATGGTTGTGTCTGACTGTACAGGGACAAGGTCTGATCATACCACATCTCCTGTGCTGAGATAATCTTATATATGTGTCCCTGCTATGTACTGTGTAGTGGATGTGTCTGACCATACATGGGCATGGCCTGATCATACCACAGCTCCTGGGCAGGAGAGGATGCAAAAGAGTATACAGACATTACAGTATGGGATCACAGATGATTCTTATTGTGAAGTAAAACATGTTTAAAAACAGGCAGGAAAATGATTTTACTCAAAAAAACAACCTGCTGTAATCCTGTGCTGTAATGTCTGTATACTCTTTTCAATCCTACTCATTCCAGGAGATTATTATTATTATTATTAGGTATTTATATAGCGCTATTAGGATACATAGCGCTGTACAAGTTAGGGGGTAGACAAAGACAAATGGTCGAAAAACGACGACAAATCGACAAAACAATCGTACGGGTACAATGGGGCCAGGGATCCTGTCCACGAGGGCTCACAGTCTAGAGGGGTGGGGAGGGAGACAGTAGGAGGGGGAGAGGAGGAGATGTGGTATGATCACACCATGTTCTTGTACGGTCAGACACATCCATTACACAGTACATAGCAGGGACACATATATGATTATCTCAGCACAGTAGATGTGGTATGATCAGACCATGTCCCTGTACAGTCAGACACATCCATTACACAGTACATAGCAGGGACACATATATGATTATCTCAGCACAGTAGATGTGGTATGATCAGACCATGTCCCTGTATGGTCAGACACATCCATTACACAGTACATAGCAGGGACACATATAGGCTGGGGTCTCACATAGAAGTCCATTTTTGGAAGTGATTTTCATCACCAATCCGTTTTTTATAGGGTGCTTTTTGAGCCTCCTGCACCCCTGAACATTTTTGGACTTAGTCATTTTTTCATTAAAAACGCATATGCGTTAACGCATGCGTTAACGCAGGTGCCTATATGTGCCATGCGTTAATGCATGCGTTTCCCATAGGGCCCCATGTTAAAAAAACGCATGCGTTTTTTAACTGATGCCAAAAACGTTGCTAGCAACGTTTTTGGCTTTAAAAACGGACAGAGCAATGTTTTGAGGTCCAGAAAAAAACGGACAGGGTGTTTATTACATCCAATCCGTTTTTCTGTCAGTTTTTGGATTTAGAAAAAAAAAATGACAAAAATGAAGCCAAAAACGGACCAGGGGCTTATGTGTGACCCCAGCCATATAAGATTATCTCAGCACAGGAGATATGGTATGATCAGACCATGTCCCTGTACGGTCAGACACATCCATTACACAGTACATAGCAGGGACACATATATATAAGATTATCTCAGCACAGGAGATGTGGTATGATCAGACCATGTCCCTGTATGGTCAGAGCGATAATTCACCCAGTTGCCACGTTGCGGCGATCTCTGTTAACTGGGTCCTAACACTGATGAAACTGCCTGATGTCTGTCTGGGCTTTTCCTCATCGGCTGATACCAGAGAGCAAGGGATTTGCAGTCTTATAACTAAAGACAGGTGCTTTGAATATGTAATTGGTGCCTTGGGAAAAGAGGTTAACCCCTTAGGCGTGCTAGAGACTGATACCAGAGGGCAATAGCTCATCTCTCACAACTAGAGTGAGGAAGGTGCTAGCAAACGGGTGTTGAACCCATGTCATACACATACACATTATAATGCTGCACTCAGTCCTGTCTATGAAGGTGCTAACTAAACACAATTCTATTTCAAATATAAAATAGTTGCACTCGACATAGACATATTTCACAATAGAGAAAACTGAAAAATGAAAAAGTAGAGATACTTGGTATTATGGAAATGGCCAAATCGATAATTCACCCAGTTGCCACGTTGCGGCGATCTCTGTTAACTGGGTCCTAACACTGATGAAACTGCCTGATGTCTGTCTGGGCTTTTCCTCATCGGCTGATACCAGAGAGCAAGGGATTTGCAGTCTTATAACTAAAGACAGGTGCTTTGAATATGTAATTGGTGCCTTGGGAAAAGAGGTTAACCCCTTAGGCGTGCTAGAGACTGATACCAGAGGGCAATAGCTCATCCCAGCTCAGTTATAAGACTGCAAATCCCTTGCTCTCTGGTATCAGCCGATGAGGAAAAGCCCAGACAGACATCAGGCAGTTTCATCAGTGTTAGGACCCAGTTAACAGAGATCGCCGCAACGTGGCAACTGGGTGAATTATCGATTTGGCCATTTCCATAATACCAAGTATCTCTACTTTTTCATTTTTCAGTTTTCTCTATTGTGAAATATGTCTATGTCGAGTGCAACTATTTTATATTTGAAATAGAATTGTGTTTAGTTAGCACCTTCATAGACAGGACTGAGTGCAGCATTATAATGTGTATGTGTATGACATGGGTTCAACACCCGTTTGCTAGCACCTTCCTCACTCTAGTTGTGAGAGATGAGCTATTGCCCTCTGGTATCAGTCTCTAGCACGCCTAAGGGGTTAACCTCTTTTCCCAAGGCACCAATTACATATTCAAAGCACCTGTCTTTAGTTATAAGACTGCAAATCCCTTGCTCTCTGGTATCAGCCGATGAGGAAAAGCCCAGACAGACATCAGGCAGTTTCATCAGTGTTAGGACCCAGTTAACAGAGATCGCCGCAACGTGGCAACTGGGTGAATTATCGATTTGGCCATTTCCATAATACCAAGTATCTCTACTTTTTCATTTTTCAGTTTTCTCTATTGTGAAATAAGTCTATGTCGAGTGCAACTATTTTATATTTGAAATAGAATTGTGTTTAGTTAGCACCTTCATAGACAGGACTGAGTGCAGCATTATAATGTGTACCTGTATGGTCAGACACATCCATTACACAGTACATAGCAGAGACACATATATATGATTATATCAGCACGGGAATAGTTTTTTTAAACACATGTGTTTGTGGAGATTATTATTATTTCAAGATCTATTACTTTGTTCATGGGACAATACCTCTAAGAAATGTGACAGTAAATAATCAGTCCAAGACGAGAAAGAAGTACATTTTAGTAAATAAGATATATTACAAAGTCGGCCATTTTTACTTGAATAAATGATTTATGAACTTAAAACATTAAACAATGGTTAAGCTGGTTTCACACTACCCTTTTTGGGCATTGGTGTGAATCTGGCTGAAACTGGATGCACCCACACTTGGGCTCAGTGACTTTTAATGGGGCCACAGGCACTTGCAGGTGCATCCAGTTTTTCCCATTTCCCCCTGATCTGGGTGTCATGATTTTTTTTTTTGCACCGAGACCAGAAACACATTTTGTTGTGAATTTGGTGTCCGTGACAAAAAAAGTGAACACTCGGATCAGGGGCACTCGTGGTTGAATTATAATGTGCCCCTAGGTAACGCAGATCCAGCGGACTCCGGATCCTTCTGGATCTGGATAGCGAATCCAGGTTTTTGGTTTGCACATGCCAAGAACGCATGCCCTAGGGGCAGGGCTGTATTTGCCCTTGGGCTCTTGTAGGCACATGCCTAGGGCGGCGGCATTCATGGGGCGGCGCCTGAGCGTGTTTTATGTATTTTATTTTTTTTTTATTTTTCAGGCACCGGCCGTGTCGGGGTGTTTTGCTCCGCCAGCCCATCAGGCCCGCCATCGTTCCCGCCCACTCACCTCAGCCTGCTGCTGCTATCCGGTATCCGGTGGGCGCTGTACTGTATGTAGGTCCATTACACTGCAAGGAGGGCTGTATGGGGGTCACAGTTGGAGATCATACTGTACCAGTGTAGTTGAGGGGCTTACAGTAGGGTCATCATTCTGTGCGTATGGAGGAATTCACTGTGGGGGCATCATACAGTGTTTGGGGGGCACTTTTGTTGGCATCACACTTTATGGCTGTAACGAAAGGGGAATCCAGAGGCTTCAATAGGAGGAAAGTTACTTTGTAAGGGCAGCAGTTTTGAGAGATGTTACTATGTGACCCAGGCAAATATTTTTTTGGGGGGCAATAAGAACTACTAAGGTGTCCCATTATTTCTCTGTAGGTCCCTGGTGCAGGATGCATTGTTCCTCTGCTTCAGGACTGATTGGCATGCAATATGGGGGAGGGGCAGCCCATAGAGCTGCAGCAAGGGCTGTGGAGTTGGAGCCCATTTTGGTGGAGCCAAAATGGACCGACTCCTAAAATATATAACAAATTTTGTACAGTCATCTGTTTTTTGCTCCGTTTTGCATGCAAGTGCTATGCGAGTTTCCAACATTTTTCTCAGATCACATCCGTTTGACATCCATGTGCAATCAGTTTTTTTTTCTCAGCAGCTATTACTGTAGAATAATTTACAGGAACATTTTTTCCAGTTTTCTGAGCTACAGAATGATAATGTATCAGTGAAAATAATGGATGCCTCTCGGATGGTCCGTTGGCGGTCCATGTGCGGTCCATGTGCGGTCCATGATTTTGTTGGACACATAGACTTGCATTGGTGAGTCTTGCGCGTAAATCGCAGACTGTCGCAGCATGTTGCGACTTTTTTCTCATCCAAAATTTGGATGAGAAAAAAGCGTCCGACACTCGCCAATGTGCTCTCAGACATTGATTATCATTGGTCCGACTGCAATGCGATAAAATCACGCATTGCCCTCGTCCGAGTTTCACGCCAGTGTGTCCGTACCCTAATAATAAAATCCATATAGTAATCCTACAATGTCTGCTGGACATGAAATGGGGAGGTTTATGGCTCAGTTAGTACACACCATACTTCATGATAAGGGGAGGGTTTATGGCTCAGTTAGTACACACACCATACTTCATGACAAGGGGAGGGTTTATGGCTCAGTTAGTACACACACCATACTTCATGATATGGAAAAGGTTTATGGCTCAATTAGTACACACACCTTACTTCATGATATAGGGAGGGTTTATGCCTCAGTTAATACACACATACTTCTTGTTATTAACCAGTTAATGCTCTCTTGTCCACCGCACTGCAGTGTCAAAACAGGACGACAGCGAGACAAGCAGCAACATCACATCAGAGAGACCCTGACCTCGAAATAGAAGATCCTCAGACCCTGGTATTGACATAATATTAAGAATAATATTTTTTGTATTTATAGTAAACTATGAACTCCAGAGCACTTTACATACATCATCAACACGGTCCCCACTGGGGCTCATAATGTAAACATCCTTTCAGTATGTCTCTGAAGTATGGTTGGACAAAACTACAAACCTTTTATATGTGCTACATAGAATGTGGAGGGAGAAGCTACAATGATGGGGGAGAAGCTACATAAAACTTAGGGGGACTGTCCGTGACGTGGGGGTGGGGCTGCGACGGGGGGGGGAATTGGCGCGACCTTTGACAGTGCCTAGGGCAGCAGGGACTGCAAATACGGCCCTGCCTAGGGGGCATGTCATTTACCACATGATCCGGCGGAAATAGGTACTCACCGATGCTCCACGGGACAGATCAGAGATAATACTGGTGCGGGTGCATCCAGTTTGTCAATTCTAGGAGGTTCGAGGTGAATCCAGGGGGATGCAGGCTTAACCCCCTGGTTTAACCTGCATCTCCTCAGATTTAAAAAAAAATGGCCATTTGAAAGTAGCCTTACTCTTTAAATAAAATACTTCACATTGTTCTCTTAATAATACAAACATATCAGGACATCCCTGATAAAAAGTATGTAAAGACAGTTTGTAGCTAAAATGAAGGGAGACTTTGGTATAAATTGTGTATGTAGTTACATGTCCTGTGATTGGCCTGTAACCCGCCGTCCTGCATCAGGTTCACTAAATAGGACGTATTATCTTCCTTTCCCCCGCATTACCGCCTTCCAGATTTCAATTGTAATAATAAGTCATCTGAAACCTTGTAAACACCGCGCCCACACACTGATGGAGAGCAATTGTACTGGGTTTCACTGAGAAGAATAAGAAAAGGTTATTGAAATAGATCTACACAATCCCCTATTACTGAAACATTACACAGAATCAGCAAGAACAACTGTCCTGACACCAACTCACTGGCGGAGCTGACAAATTGAATCTTTTTTCATTAGGCGTTCCTCTTGAATGCATAATAGACAACAGGGTTCGGAATAACTCCGGGCTATGCAATTTTTACATATAATATTTATCAGTGTCAGCCAGTTTCTCAGTGTTATGTGCCAAGCCTATAATTGCATGGGAATTGTGTACTGCTCATTATAAACCCGGGCTCATACAGACGTGTTTTCTTTTATCAAAACAAATGTCAGGAAGTTTTTCTAGAAGTCAGCAGTTAAGAGAAATCACAATGAATAGGGTAAGAATCACACAAGGAAAAAGGAGAATGGTTAAAAGAGAACGTATGTCAACGCCGAACATACTAGACCCGCTGTAGGGAGTGGTGCTAATCCGCACAAGTGTTAATTTCCCATAGAGAGTGACAAGAAATGAGATGTTCTCTTGTTTTCTTTCTATTGTATTTGGCAGTATAACAGTTGAATGTTTATTCTTTTTTTTCTTGGCAACAAACTAAAACTTCTGCCTTTCACTGAGCTCATACACAAAGCCTTAAGGGTCCACTTTTTACCTTTAACTTAGAGTATGTTTAAGTTCCATCTACGGTAGTAATGTAGCTTGAAGCTAATGGGCCCTGATGCAAAAAACCCAATGGGGCCCTAATTATTGCAAATCTTTAATAGCATTATCTTTTTCTATAGGCCAAAAGGACTTTTGGGGCCCCCTAGGCTTCAGGGCCTTGGTGTGATTGCAACCCCTGCACCTGTTGTAGTTGCGCCCCTGGTTCCATTAGATTTCATACTACAACCATATGCATCCCTAAAACTTTATTTTAGGGCAGAATACTCTGTTTCATGATGGCACAAGAGTACCCACATACTTGGATAATGGCTTTGTTTATGCCACGGCCACAAGGACACCCCGGAGGATACTCGGTAGCTGGGCCGGCTGATTCTTTGGGAGTTAACGGTGGCTGTGGCCCAGTTCCATGGCCCTGGCTGTACAGTGAAGGGTGGTATTTGCAGAGGATTTAGAAGTCTTTTTGTGACGCTACCTGTGGTATTACGGCAGGGTGGTTGACGCTGATATAATTTGGGACCTCTGGGGCAGATGGTGCGGCAGCCAGGATGGTAATGCTCCCCACAGGTGGAGCGGGGCCCCAGGGGTAGTGTGATAGTCTATAGGGAAAATGGTGAGTAGCAGTGGTGCAGGAGGGCGCGAGAAATAAAAAGAAGACACAGGGTTTGCACTTCTTGAATCTTTACTCATAGTTCAGCAGTTCCAGCTCAGCAGGGGCACCGTGTCCTCTGGATCAGCAGTCCAGTCAACTCCCAGGCAATTCAGGTCCACTTCTCCAAGACACCCCCTGTATGCCTTTCCAGATTGACTTACCTTTGTGCTAAAATGTCCCAAGCAGGTGACTGCAGGCCTTGTCGAGCGATGGGCAATATGTCCTCTGACCCTAAGTCTAGCCACCATTTTGGAGATTGTCCACAGTTGTTGGCAACTGAGCCGCCTCTGGTTTCATAGCTCAACTTTAAAGTGTTGTTGCTAGATTGAGGCCGGTCCCCTCTTGCAACCTAGTTCCTCTAGCAACAATCTTGGGGTAATTGCTGGAACAGGGTCCCTCTAGCCAGGGTTCTGTGGTGACCTACCCACTGGTCCCACTCCTCCCCTGGTACAAGCCTCCCCTAGAACTCCCATTTTTCTTAGGTGTTCCTCTCAGACTAACTTCTCCCTCCAACTGAGCTAACTCAGCTCTGACTGTCTAAGTCCTCCTCTTCCTCTCTGCTTACCTACCTTCTGTTCTCAAGCACTCTGCCTATTCCCTCCTCCTGTCAGAAGCTGGGGCTCCTTGTAGGAGTTCACATCCGCCTCCTCTATCTTCTGGCCAGGAGTCAGGATGGATGTTGAGTGTAGGTGTGTGTGTGTGTCTCAAGTTTGTGTTCCCTCTTTACCTGGGAGTGGGATACCACACCTATGGATTAGGTGCAGTACCTCTGTGGCGACCAGACCGCAGGGGTGCCACATATACCCTTCATATGTATCCAGTACATGGGGTCTTACTTTCCATCTCACAATAATTAGTAAACACGGACTATACTTCGTATTATTCTGTAATGGTTATGCTAAATCCTTTTGATTCATTTACTTAATACACTTAAATTAAAGTTGTAAAGAATCAACTGTCCCAATAATAATATTAATAATAATAATAATAATTATTATTATTATTTATAGTCCCAATAAATAAATAAGGTCCATTTTATGGTTAATTCACACATTCAGTTCCTATCTGTTCTTTCTTTAACCCCTAACCGACATATGTAATACAGTTACATCATATGCCAGCTCTCAGACTTTGATGTGGGCTCAGGAGCTAACCCCACATTTTGCCAGCAGATGATATATGTATTATTCAGCCATCATCTGCCTCTAACAGCTGCTCATGTTCTACCCAAAGCTGTTAATCTGTTAAATGCTTCTGTCAATCTGTGACAGTAACATTAACAGTGCTTGTCCTGGTGACGCACTTTTATAATCATCCTTCAGTGCACGCACAATGTGATTACAGGGTGCCACAGAGCATGCCATTCTTCCTCACCCATTGGCTGCTCCATGATATGATCCTGGGGTGCTGAAGGGTTGTCATGACAGTCGTGGGTCAGTTGATGACCCCTGTGTCTGTCAAGATGTACTTCCTGTGAATAAGCGCCGCATTCACAGGAAATCAACATTTGTGTTGTACAGATCAGTGTTGAAGAATAAGAACCCTGAAGACCGCCATTGAAAGGCGTATCAGCAATCATTAATAAGTATTACAGTGCAATTACAGTCATTTCTTTGTCAGGTCTGGTGGTTGTGGGTCATGCTTCTGGGCATGTTCTGGCTCTGTTAGGTCATCCTTCGTCCTTCGCTTGCTATGATATCAATATATAGAAAGACAGCACCTCACAAGTCGGTGGTGATTTTCAAATCCACATCTCACAAGTTCTTTATTAAGCACATTAGACAGTGTACAAAAATGCCTTAAATAGTGCAAAACCCACCCCCTTGTTAATCACAAACCAATCCACATTAAGTATTGGCAATAACGTACATTAAAGCGTAGTATGAAGCGTAGTCATATGTATATGTACATATTGAGCTTTATTGAGAAAACAGAGGCACCTTTGTGTATCCCAGCTACATATGATGGTTGTTGAGGACAAAAATATTTAATAAACTAGATACCCTTTTGGTTTATAATATGTTGGCATTATCCAGGGTGCCTTTAGTTTATATAATGTATGACTGTGCTGGGCTTTGATAAGTAGCTGTGGTATATATCACCAGTTTTGGGAGCTACTGCATGATTGTGTTATGTTCCATGATTATCAATTGAGATTGTATAGTTATGATATGGTACATCTATAAATATGTAAATTTACCTTGTCTATATTCTGCTGCATGTTTAGTGGGGATTAGGGATGGGCGAATCTACTCGCTAGGACTCGTTAATCGGCGAGTAGTAAGGGACTCGCAGGACTCGGTACTCTGCGAGTTTCCCAGCGTTTACTCGCACGAGTCCAATGCAAATCAATGGCAAACGCTGACAAAACTAGGATTGCCATTGTCTTGCATTAGACTCGGCTACTGTGCCAGTGATAGCAGGGAAACTCGCAAAGTAACTGCTGTTACATTGCGAGCCGAGTCCAGCTGTCTTCTCTGTGCAGGCTGCCAGCTCCAGGGTCCTAGAGCCCGCCTGCTCACAGAGATGATGTAGCAGTGCTGAGATTGTTCTCAGTCTGCTCATTCCCTGTGCATAGACATCTATATCTATGCACAGGGGATGTAGCAGAGAGGACATCGCGTTTTGGACTGCGTCGGACGGAAGAGGATTTTTTAAATTAAAGATGGAGTCCCTAATGGCTTTTTTTTTTATTTCTAATAAAAAATTTTCTCTGTGTTGTGTTTTTTTTAAAACAATTTAATAGAAATTCATGGTGGTCATGTCTAATATTGGCGTGACCGCCATAAATTTCGGGCTTAGGGCCAGCTGATAATACAAAGCTGGCCCTAACCTCTTTATTACCCAGCGTGCCACCGCCACCAGGGCCGCTGGAAGAGCAGGGTTCAGTGCCAGAGGATGGCGCTTCAATGAACGCGCCATCTTCTGGGGCGGCTGCGGGCTGCAATTTGCAGCGGGGGGTGCCCAGAAAGCTTGGGCATCCCTGCGCTGCGGATTCCAGCCCCCAGCTGCTTAGCTGTACCTGGCTAGACATAGAAATTGCGCGGAGCCCCACGCATTTTTTTTTTATTATTTCATGAAATTCATGAAATAATAAAAAAAAAGGGCTCCCCTATATTCTTGTGTCCGGCCAGGTACAAATAGGCACCTGGGGGTTGGGGGCAGCCCGTCGCTGCCTGCTGGATCCGGCTGGTTCCAGAAATACGACGAAGCCCACGTGAAATTTTTTTCTGACAAATCCATAAAACAATGTAAATAAAAGGTACTGCATCTTTATTAACCCCTTGCCCATGGGCGAGGGGTTAATAAAGATGCAGTCCCTTTTTTAGGATTGTTTTATTGATTTTTCAGAAAAAAAATTACATGGGCTTCGCCGTATTTCTGAAACCAGCCGGATCCAGCAGGCAGCGACGGGCTGCCCCCAACCCCCAGGTGCCTATTTGTACCTGGCCGGACACAAGAATATAGAATATAGAGCCCGCCTGCTGCCTGATGTAGCAGTGCTGAGATTGTTCTCAGTCTGCTCATTCCCTGTGCATAGATATAGATGTCTATGCACAGGGAATGAGCAGACTGAGAACAATCTCAGCACTGCTACATCAGGCAGCAGGCGGGCTCTAGGACCCTGGAGCTGCGGCAGCCAGCACACAGAGCAGACAGGACTCTTATCTGTGCGAGTTTCCCAGCGATTACTTGCAAAGTAAACGAGTCCAATACAAATCAATGGCAAAACTAGGATTGCTTCAGGCTGAAGCTTCCGAGACACATCTGTGATTTGTAAATCGCACACTACTCGCTATTACTCGCTTCCCCATTCATTAACATTGGACTCGCTAGACTCGCAACGAGTAGCGAGTCCCGGGCTCGGACTCGCTAGAGTCAAGCGATTCCGAGTAATTTAGGATTCGCCCATCACTAGTGGGGATATCAGCCAACTACCGGCCTATAATTGGGACTAGTGATGAGCGAGCATGCTCGCCACTACTCGGTACTCGCACGAGTATCACTGTACTCGGGCGACTCGCCGAGCACCGAGTAATCTCGCGATACTCGTGCTGTGCTCGTGGTCGTCATCTCTGCATGTTGACGCTCTTTTGAGAGCCAGCCCACGTGCAGGGATTGGCTGGCAGACCACTGCAATGCCACAGCCCTGTTAGTTGTGGCATAGCAGTGATTGGCTGCCCTGCACAGCGTGACCGATCCTTTATAACTCCCGGCGCGCTGTGCTCGGCACACAGCCATCCAGACAGTGAGTGTAGGGAGAGTGTCTGCTGCTGCTTAGGGACAGATTTGCGGCCCTCATAGGTAGATCCGGAGCAGGGCTGCAAACTGCTGCTGCTGACCACAACAGTCCTTCTCAGGACTAATCTAGGAGGATATAGGCAGGGTGATACAGATCGGAGCCAAGCTTTCCAGTGACCAGAACAGTCCTTCTCAGGACTAATCTAGGAGGATATAGGCAGGGTGATACAGATTGGAATCCAAGCTTTTCTGTGACCATTAGAGTCACCACACTCTTGTACTTACTACCTTAATACAGGATAGGGACTAAAATCCTCTCCTGGCACCATTACAGTCACCAGACAGGTGTACGTACTACCTTAATACATGTTAGGGACTAAAATCCTCTCCTGAAACCATTACAGTCACCAGACAGGTGTACGTACTACCTTAATACAGGTTAGGGACTAAAATCCTCTCCTGAAACCGTTAAAGTCACCAGACAGGTGTACGTACTACCTTAATACAGGTTAGGGACTAAAATCCTCTCCTGAAACCATTAAAGTCACCAGACAGGTGTACGTACTACCTTAATACAGGTTAGGGACTAAAATCCTCTCCTGACACCATTAAAGTCACCAGACAGGTGTACATACTACCTTAATACAGGTTAGGGACTAAAATCCTCTCCTGACACCATTACAGTCACCAGACAGGTGTACGTACTACCTTAATACAGGTTAGGGACTAAAATCCTCTCCTGACACCATTAAAGTCACCAGACAGGTGTACATACTACCTTAATACAGGTTAGGGACTAAAATCCTCTCCTGGCACCATTACAGTCATCAGACAGGTGTACGTACTACCTTAATACATGTTAGGGACTAAAATCCTCTCCTGAAACCATTACAGTCACCAGACAGGTGTACGTACTACCTTAATACAGGTTAGGGACTAAAATCCTCTCGTGAAACCATTACAGTCACCAGACAGGTGTACGTACTACCTTAATACAGGTTAGGGACTAAAATCCTCTCCTGAAACCATTAAAGTCACCAGACAGGTGTACGTACTACCTTAATACAGGTTAGGGACTAAAATCCTCTCCTGACACCATTAAAGTCACCAGACTGGTGTACGTCATACCTTGATACAGGTTAGGGAACTAAAATCCTAACCTCTTGTGATCTCAACAGTCACCAGACTGGTGTACGTCATACCTTGATACAGGTTAGGGAACTAAAATCCTAATCTCTTGTGATCTCAACAGTCACCAGACTGGTGTACGTCATAACTTGATACAGGTTAGGGAACTAAAATCCTAATCTTTTGTGATCTCAACAGTCACCAGACTGGTGTACGTCATAACTTGATACAGGTTAGGGAACTAAAATCCTAATCTCTTGTGATCTCAATAGTCACCAGAACTGGTGTACGTCATAACTTGATACAGGTTAGGGAACTAAAATCCTAATCTCTTGTGATCTGAACAGTCACCAGACTGGTGTACGTCATAACTTGATACAGGTTAGGGAACTAAAATCCTAATCTCCTGTGATCTCAACAGTCACCAGACTGGTGTACGTCATAACTTGATACAGGTTAGGGAACTAAAATCCTAATCTCCTGTGATCTCAACAGTCACCAGACTGGTGTACGTCATAACTTGATACAGGTTAGGGAACTAAAATCCTAATCTCTTGGGATCTCAACAGTCACCAGACTGGTGTACGTCATACCTTGATACAGGATAGGGACTAAAATCCTCTCCTGGCACCATTACAGTCACCAGACAGGTGTACGTACTACCTTAATACATGTTAGGGACTAAAATCCTCTCCTGAAACCATTACAGTCACCAGACAGGTGAACGTACTACCTTAATACAGGTTAGGGACTAAAATCCTCTCCTGAAACCATTAAAGTCACCAGACAGGTGTACGTACTACCTTAATACAGGTTAGGGACTAAAATCCTCTCCTGAAACCATTAAAGTCACCAGACAGGTGTACGTACTACCTTAATACAGGTTAGGGACTAAAAATCCTCTCCTGACACCATTAAAGTCACCAGACAGGTGTACATACTAATACAGGTTAGGGACTAAAATCCCTCCTGAAACCATTAAAGTCACCAGACAGGTGTACGTACTACCTTAATACAGGTTAGGGACTAAAATCCTCTCCTGACAACCATTAAAAGTCACCAGACAGGTGTACGTACTACCTTAATACAGGTTAGGGACTAAAATCCTCTCCTGAACCATTAACAGTCACCAGACAGGTGTACGTACTACCTTAATACAGGTTAGGGACTAAAATCCTCCTGACCTAAAGTCACCAGACTGGTGTACGTCAACCTGATACAGGTTAGAACTAAATACTAACCTTTTATCTAAAGTCACAGACTGTGTAGTCATACTTGAATCAGGTTATGGAACTAAATCCTAATTTTGATCACAGTCACCCGACTGGTGTACGTACTAACTTATACAGGTTAGGGAACTAAAATCCTACTCTTGTGATTAACAGTCACCAGACTGGTGTACGTATAACTTAATACAGGTTAGGGAAATAAAATCTACTCTTGTGAAACTCAACAGTCAGCCAGATGGTGTACGTCATAACTTGATACAGGTTAGGGAACTAAAATCCTAATCTCTTGACATTAACAGTCACCAGACTGGTGTACGTCATAACTTGATACAGGTTAGGGAACTAAAATCCTAATCTCCTGACTCATTAAAGTCACCAGACTGGTGTACGTCATAACTTGATACAGGTTAGGGAACTAAAATCCTAATCTCTTGTGATCTGAACAGTCACCAGACTGGTGTACGTCATACCTTGATACAGGTTAGGGAAATAAAATCCTAATCTCTGCATTAACAGTCACCAGACGGTGTACTATAACCTTAATACAGGTTAGGGAACTAAAATCCTAATCTTGTGAATTAACAGTCACCAGACTGGTGTACGTCATAACTTGATACAGGTTAGGGAACTAAAATCCTAATCTCTTGTGATCTCAAAGTCCCCAGACTGGTGTACGTCATAACTTGATACAGGTTAGGGAACTAAAATCCTAACTCTTGTGATCTAACAGTCACCAGACTGGTGTACGTCATAACTTGATACAGGTTAGGGAACTAAATCCTAATCTCCTGTGATCTAACAGTCACCAGACTGGTGTACATCATACCTTGATACAGGTTAGGGACTAAAATCCTAATCTCCTGTGATCTAACAGTCACCAGACTGGTGTACGTCATACTTGAATACAGGTTAGGGAACTAAAATCCCTAATCTCTATGGCATCTAACAGTCACCAGACTGGTGTACGTCATACTTGATACAGGTTAGGGAACTAAAATCCAATCTCTTGATCTCAACAGTCCCAGACTGGTGTACGTCATAACTTGATACAGGTTAGGGAACTAAAATCCTACCTCCCTTGTGATCCATACAGTCACCAGACTGGTGTACGTCATACCTTGATACAGGTTAGGGAACTAAAATCCTATCTCTTGTGATACTCAACAGTCACCAGACGGTGTACGTCATACTTGATACAGGTTAGGGAACTAAAATCCTAATCTCGTGAATCCATACAGTCACCAGACATGGTGTACGTCATACTTGATACAGGTTAGGGAACTAAAATCCTTCTCTGTGATACCTAACAAGTCACCAGAATGGTGTACATCATAACTTGAATACAGGTTAGGGAACTAAAATCCAATCTCTTGATCTCAACAGTCACCAGACTGGTGTACGTCATAACTTGATACAGGTTAGGGAACTAAAATCCTACCTCTGTGATACTCAACAGTCACCAGACTAGGTGTACGTCATACTTGATACAGGTTAGGGACTAAAATCCTCTCCTGAAACCATTAAAGTCACCAGACAGGTGTACGTACTACCTTAATACAGGTTAGGGACTAAAATCCTCTCCTGACACATTAACAGTCACCAGACTGGTGTACGTATACCTTGATACAGGTTAGGGACTAAAATCCTACTCTTGTGATCCATACAGTCACCAGACGGTGTACGTCATACCTTATACAGGTTAGGGAACTAAAATCCTAACTCTTGTGATCTCAACAGTCACCAGACTGGTGTACGTCATAACTTGATACAGGTTAGGGAACTAAAATCCTAATCTTTTTGTGATCTCAACAGTCACCAGACTGGTGTACGTCATAACTTGATACAGGTTAGGGAACTAAAATCCTAATCTCTTGTGATCTCAAATCGTCACCAGACTGGTGTACGTCATAACTTGATACAGGTTAGGGAACTAAAATCCTAATCTCTTGTGATCTGAACAGTCACCAGACTGGTGTACGTCATAACTTGATACAGGTTAGGGAACTAAAATCCTAATCTCCTGTGATCTCAACAGTCACCAGACTGGTGTACGTCATAACTTGATACAGGTTAGGGAACTAAAATCCTAATCTCTTGTGATCTGAACAGTCACCAGACTGGTGTACGTCATACCTTGATACAGGTTAGGGACTAAAATCCTCTCCTGAAACCATTAAGTCACCAGACAGGTGTACATACTACCTTAATACAGGTTAGGGACTAAAATCCTCTCCTGACACCATTAAAGTCACCAGACTGGTGTACGTCATAACTTGATACAGGTTAGGGAACTAAAATCCTAATCTCTTGTGATCTCAACAGTCCCCAGACTGGTGTACGTCATAACTTGATACAGGTTAGGGAACTAAAATCCTAACCTCTTGTGATCTCAACAGTCACCAGACTGGTGTACGTCATAACTTGATACAGGTTAGGGAACTAAAATCCTAATCTCTTGTGATCTGAACAGTCACCAGACTGGTGTACATCATACCTTGATACAGGTTAGGGACTAAAATCCTCTCCTGAAACCATTAAAGTCACCAGACAGGTGTACATACTACCTTAATACAGGTTAGGGACTAAAATCCTCTCCTGACAGCATTACAGTCACCAGACAGGTGTACGTACTACCTTAATATAGGTTAGGGACTAAAATCCTCTCGTGAAACCATTACAGTCACCAGACAGGTGTACGTACTACCTTAATACAGGTTAGGGAACTAAAATCCTAACCTCTTGTGATCTCAACAGTCACCAGACTGGTGTACGTCATACCTTGATACAGGTTAGGGAACTAAAATCCTAATCTCTTGTGATCTCAACAGTCACCAGACTGGTGTACGTCATAACTTGATACAGGTTAGGGAACTAAAATCCTAATCTCTTGTGATCTCAACAGTCACCAGACTGGTGTACGTCATAACTTGATACAGGTTAGGGAACTAAAATCCTAATCTCTTGTGATCTCAACAGTCACCAGACTGGTGTACGTCATAACTTGATACAGGTTAGGGAACTAAAATCCTAATCTCTTGTGATCTCAACAGTCACCAGACTGGTGTACGTCATACCTTGATACAGGTTAGGGAACTAAAATCATAATCTCCTGTGACCTCTACAGTCACCAGACAGTTGTCGCTCTATACAGGCAAAATGCGCAAAGGCATTGGCAAGGGCGTTGGCAAGGAACAAGGAAGTGGACTTGATGGTGGTGCAGGCAGGGGCCGAGGTCGTGTGCAAGCACTAATTTCGCAACAACAAAGGGCCACATCTCCTCGCTCGCACGTCCTGTCCCAAATTCTTGGGGCCCGCAGCAGTACACCGCTGTTGAACCAAGACCAGTGTCAACAGGTTGTTACTTGGATAGCGGATAATGCTTCAAGTCAGATGGGCACCTCCACAAACATCCTGTCTTCCACACGGTCAACTGTCAGTAGCCGTGATACAGCACCGCACATTTCCCAACCTGATCCTCCTTCCTACCACCTGGCCGAGTACACGTCCACGGACATTACTGATCCCACACTAGGACACTCGGAAGAGCTGTTCACGCATCCATTCGCAGAATCTGGCCTGTCCCCACCTCCTCTTGAAGTGGGTCATGAGGAGATGGTATGTACAGATGCCCAAATATTTGAGCAGCCACGTTATGACGAACGGAACGTTGTCAAAGTGTCTCAACAAGGGGTGGACGATGATGAGACACAATTGCCAGGAAGTCAGGAGGAGGATCAGGGTGCTGAAGAGGAAGACGACGTGGTGGATGATCCAGTAGCTGACCCAACATGGCAGGAGGATATGCAGAGTGAGGACAGCAGTGCACAGGGGGAGGGAGGCGTAACATCCCAACAGGCAGTACGAAGCACGGTTGCGTCCGCAGGCAGAAGGCAGGCAACCGTTCCCCGGAACAACAACACGACTCAAGGTGCCTGTGCAAATGTTTGGTCTTCCAGAGTCTGGGAGTTTTTTAAGTTGGCTCCAGAAGACTCTAAAAAGGCCATTTGCCACACCTGCCATGCCAGTATCAGCAGGGGTACGAAAACTAGCAGCCTGCCCACCACCAGCATGATCAGGCACATGTCAGCCAAGCACCCGACTTTGTGGGAAGTACAACAGAGTCGAGGAGCGGTGCTTGCTGATGTCACTGCTACGTCTTCGCCTGTTGTGTGCGCGAGCCAATCCCCTGTCCATGCTGGCCACGAACAAGCCTCCGGCCCTGCACTTGAAGTTGCCCACGAACAAATTACACCACCATCAAGCACGTCCTTGTCCCAGCGCAGCGTTCAATTATCCATTCAGCAAACATTTGAACGCAGGCGCAAATACGCTGCCAACGCCCCACATGCCACAGTCCTGAATGATCACATTTCGCCACTCATAGTGCTAGAAATGTTGCCTTTCCGGCTGGTGGAGACGGACGCATTCCGCGACCTGATGGCGGCTGCTGTCCCACGTTATACTCGGTCCCCAGCCGCCACTATTTCTCCAGATGTGCCGTCCCCGCATTGCATAACCACGTGTCCAACAGCATCACACGTGCCCTGAACAATGCTGTTTCAGCCAAAGTCCACCTAACCACAGACACGTGGACAAGTGCTTGTGGGCAAGGCCGCTACATCTCCTTGACGGCACACTGGATTAATATTGTGGAGGCTGGGACCCAGTCTGAGCGAGGGACGGAACACGTCCTTCCCACACCAAGGATAGCAGGCCCTACCTCTGTCGGGGTTTCACCGACACTCTACAGCTCCGGAATGTCATGCTCTTCAGCCTCCTCCTCCTGCGCATCCTCATCCACTGTACCCTCCACACCAGTCCCAAGCTGGAAGCACTGCAGCACTGCCTCTGCAAAGCGGCAACAGGCTGTGCTGAAGCTAGTTTGCATAGGTGACAAACCCCACAATACAGAAGAGGTGTGGACAGCTCTGAAAGAGCAGGCAGATCACTGGCTCACACCTCTGAACCTAAAGCCAGGAAAGGTCGTGTGTGACAATGGCCGGAACCTGGTGGCAGCTTTGAGGCGAGGGCAGCTGACGCATGTTCCATGCGTGGCCCATGTGCTCAACCTGGTGGTTCAGAGGTTTGTGAAGTCATACCCAGAGGTGTCTGACCTGCTGGTAAAAGTTCGGCGTCTGTCTGCACATTTTCGCAAGTCACCTGCTGCTTCTGCCGGCCTTGCCGGCTTTCAGCGCCGTTTGCGTCTTCCGGCCCACAGACTGGTGTGTGATGTCCCCACGCGTTGGAATTCAACTCTGCACATGTTGGTCAGGATATGTGAGCAGAAGAGGGCAGTTGTGGACTACCTGCATCACCTAAGCCGTCGGGAAATGGGTCAAACTCCACACATAACACCTGAAGAGTGGAGATGGATGTCGGACCTATGCACCGTCCTCCAAAACTTTGAGGACTCCACCAAGATGGTGAGCGGCGATGACGCCATTATTAGCATCACCATACCACTACTCTGCCTTCTAAAACGGTCTCTGCTGAAAATCAAAGAGGATGCATTGCAGGCCGAGCGCGATGACTTTGAGTAAGAAACAGTAGTGGGTGTGGGTGAAAACACACAGCCCAGCCTCATCTCATCACAACGTGCAGTGGAGGACTATGACGAGGAGGAGGAGGATGAAGACATGGAGCAACTCTCTGGCCAAATTGAGGATATGACTTGCACACCAGTCATACCCTCGATTCAGCGTGGCTGGCCAGAGGACAGGGGAGATGAGGAGGAGGAGGAGGAGGAGGACAGCATGTTCAGTCATCGTGTTGGTCTGGATACTGAAGTGATGGCTGTTAAGAGTCTGGCGCACATGGCTGACTTTATGGTAAGCTGCCTGTCTCGTGACCCTCGCGTTCAGAACATCTTGGCCGACAATCAGTACTGGTTGGCAACACTGTTAGACCCACGCTACAAGGAGAACTTTATGTCTCTCATTCCTGAGGCGGAGAGGTCAGCCAAAATGCAGCAGTTCCACAGGGCCATAGTCACGGAAGTAGTGAAATCATTCCCCTCACAAAACGCTAGCGGCATAGGTCAGGATTCGGTGGACAACCAAGGCGTACGGCCGAGAGGGGCACAAGTCCAATCCGCCAGAGGCAGGATTTTACGTCTTTACGATGTGGGACAGTTTTCTCAGCCCCTCACGTACCACAGCCCCTGAGGTGCGGGGTAGTGCCACCAGAAATGCTAAGTTTGGGCAGATGCTGAAGGAGTACCTTGCAGATCAAACAACTGTACTGCGAGATTCCTCTGTGCCTTTCAATTATTGGGTCTCCAAGCTCGACACGTGGCATGAATTGGCTCTCTACGCCTTGGAAGTCCTGGCCTGCCCTGCCGCTAGCGTTTTATCAGAGCGTGTTTTCAGTGCTGCAGGTGGAATCATCACTGATAAACGCACCCGCCTGTCAACTGAAAATGCGGACAGGCCGACTCTGATCAAGATGAACAAGGGTTGGATTGGGCCAGACTTCACCACACCACCAGCAAATGACAACTGAATTAAAATTTTGTTATTTGAATTTGACATGTACCTCCACTCACACATGGGTACACACTTCCGGACTTTGGCTAATCGCTGGACTGCTCCTCCTTCTCCTCATGTGGCACCATGATGACCGTTACAATAGGTAGGCTATTGTTTGAGGTATACCCGCAGTGGTAAATTTTTTCGCCCATTCTTTTAGAATGGGCATTACAACGACAGCAGACCCGCTCCTTTTCAATTGGAAAAATGTTTTGAGGCCCTCCTGCACGTCTCTATCCAGGGACAATGTGGAGCCTCCCAATTTTTGTCTGCCCTGACCAAAGGGCTATACTACAATACACCCACTTGAGGGTTACAGGCCCTCCTGCACGTCTCTATCCAGGGACAAAGAGGAGCCTCCCAATTTGTGGCTGCCCTGACCAAAGGGCTATACTACTATACACCCACTTGAGGGTTACAGGCCCTACTACATGTCTTTATGCATGGGTCATTGTTGAACCTCCCAATTTTTGGCCGCCCTGACCAAAGGGCTATACTACAATACACCCACTTGAGGGTTACAGGCCCTCCTGCACGTCTCTATCCAGGGACAATGAGGAGCCTCCAAATTTTTGGCTGCCCTGGCCAAAGGCCTATACTACAATAAACCCACTTGAGGGTAACAGGCCCTACTGCATGTCTATATGCATGGGTCATTGTTGAACCTCCCAATTTGTGGCTGCCCTGACCAAAGGGCTATACTACAATACACCCACTTGAGGGTTACAGGCCCTACTACATGTCTGTATGCATGGGTCATTGTTGAACCTCCCAATTTTTGGCCGCCCTGACCAAAGGGCTATACTACAATACACCCACTTGAGGGTTACAGGCCCTCCTGCACGTCTCTATCCAGGGACAATGAGGAGCCTCCCAATTTTTGGCTGCCCTGGCCAAAGGCCTATACTACAATACACCCACTTGAGGGTTACAGGCCCTCCTGCACGTCTCTATCCAGGGACAATGAGGAGCCTCCCAATTTTTGGCTGCCCTGGCCAAAGGCATATACTACAATACACCCACTTGAGGGTTACAGGCCCTACTGCATGTCTGTATGCATGGGTCATTGTTGAACCTCCCAATTTGTGGCTGCCCTGACCAAAGGGCTATACTACAATACACCCACTTGAGGGTTACAGGCCCTACTACATGTCTGTATGCATGGGTCATTGTTGAACCTCCCAATTTTTGGCCGCCCTGACCAAAGGGCTATACTACAATACACCCACTTGAGGGTTACAGGCCCTCCTGCACGTCTCTATCCAGGGACAATGAGGAGCCTCCCAATTTTTGGCTGCCCTGGCCAAAGGCCTATGCTACAATACACCCACTTGAGGGTTACAGGCCCTACTGCATGTCTGTATGCATGGGTCATTGTTGAACCTCCCAATTTGTGGCTGCCTGACCAAAGGGCTATACTACAATACACCCACTTGAGGGTTACAGGCCCTACTACATATCTGTATGCATGGGTCATTGTTGAACCTCCCAATTTTTGGCTGCCCTGGCCAAAGGGCTATACTACAATACACCCACTTAGGGTTACAGGCCCTCCTGCACGTCTCTATCCAGGGACAATGAGGAGCCTCCCAATTTTTGGCTGCCCTGCCAAAGGCATACTACAATACACCCACTTGAGGGTTACAGGCCCTACTACATGTCTGTATGCATGGGTCATTGTTGAACCTCCCAATTTTTGGCGCCTGACCAAAGGCTATATCACAATACACCACTTGAGGGTTACAGGCCCTCTCAGTCTTATCAGGGCATGGACCTCCCAATTTTTGGCTGCCCTGCCAAGGGCTATTACAATACACCCACTTGAGGTTACAGGCCCTACTGCATGTCTGTATGCATGGGTCATTGTTAACCTCCCAATTTTGGCTGCCCTGACCAAAGGGCTATACTACAATACCCACTTGAGGGTTACAGGCCCTACTACATTCTGTATGCATGGGTCATTGTTGAACCTCCAATTTTGGCTGCCCTGCCAAAGGCTATACTACAATACACCCACTTAGGGTTACAGGCCCTCCTGCACTCTCTATCGGGACAATGGGAGCCTCCCAATTTTTGGCTGCCCTGGCCAAAGCCTATCTACAATACACCCACTTGAGGTTACAGGCCTCTGCAGTCTTATCCAGGGCATGTGACCTCCCAATTTTGGCTGCCCTGCCAAAGGCTATACTACAATCCCCACTTGAGGGTTACAGGCCCTACTACATTCTGTATGCATGGGTCATTGTTGAACCTCCCAATTTTGGCTGCCTGCCAAGGGCTATACTACAATACACCCACTTAGGTTACAGGCCCTCTCATGTCTTATCGGCATTGGACCTCCCAATTTTTGGCTGCCCTGGCCAAGGGCTATACTACATACACCCACTTAGGGTTACAGGCCCTCTCATCTTTCAGGGCAATGTGACCTCCCAATTTTGGCTGCCTGCCAAGGCTATACTACAATACACCACTTGAGGTTACAGGCCCTACTACATGTCTGTTGCATGGTCATTGTTGAACCTCCCAATTTTGGCCGCCCTGACCAAGGCTATACTACAATACACCCACTTGAGGGTTACAGGCCCTACTGCAGTCTATCGGGCATGTGACTCCAATTTTTGGCTGCCCTGCCAAAGGCTATCTACAATACACCCACTTGAGGGTTACAGGCCTACTCATGTCTGTATGCATGGGTCATTGTTGAACCTCCCAATTTTGGCTGCCTGACCAAAGGGCTATACTACAATACACCCACTTGAGGGTTACAGGCCCTACTACATGTCTGTATGCATGGGTCATGTTGAACCTCCCAATTTTTGGCTGCCCTGACCAAAGGGCTATACTACAATACACCCACTTGAGGGTTACAGGCCTCCTGCACGTCTCTAGTGGCTGCCCTGACCAAAGGGCTATACTACAATACACCCACTTGAGGGTTACAGGCCCTACTACATGTCTGTATGCATGGGTCATTGTTGAACCTCCCAATTTTTGGCTGCCCTGGCCAAAGGGCTATACTACAATACACCCACTTTAGGGTTACAAGCCCTCCTGCACGTCTCTATCCAGGGACAATGTGGAGCCTCCCAATTTTTGGCTGCCCTGGCCAAAGGCCTATACTACAATACACCCACTTGAGGGTTACAGGCCCTCCTGCACGTCTCTATCCAGGGACAAAGAGGAGCCTCCCAATTTTTGGCTGCCCTGGCCAAAGGGCTGTACTACAATACACCCAGTTGAGGGTTACAGGCCCTACTACATGTCTGTATGCATGGGTCATTGTTGAACCTCCCAATTTTTGGCTGCCCTGGCCAAAGGGCTATACTACAATACACCCACTTGAGGGTTACAGGCCCTCCTGCACTTCTCTATCCAGGAACAAAGAGGAGCCTCCCAATTTTTGGCCGCCCTGACCAAAGGGCTATACTACAATACACCCACTTGAGGGTTACAGGCCCTATTGCATGTCTGTATGCATGGGTCATTGTTGAACCTCCCAATTTGTGGCTGCCCTGACCAAAGGGCTATACTACTATACACCCACTTGAGGGTTACAGGCCCTACTACATGTCTGTATGCATGGGTCATTGTTGAACCTCCCAATTTTTGGCTGCCCTGACCAAAGGGCTATACTACAATACACCCACTTGAGGGTTACAGGCCCTACTACATGTCTGTATGCATGGGTCATTGTTGAACCTCCCAATTTTTGGCCGCCCTGACCAAAGGGCTATACTACAATACACCCACTTGAGGGTTACAGGCCCTCCTGCACGTCTCTATCCAGGGACAAAGAGGAGCCTCCCAATTTGTGGCTGCCCTGACCAAAGGGCTATACTACAATACACCCACTTGAGGGTTACAGGCCCTACTACATGTCTGTATGCATGGGTCATTGTTGAACCTCCCAATTTTTGGCCACCCTTACCAAAGGGCTATACTACAATACACCCACTTGAGGGTTACAGGCCCTCCTGCACGTCTCTATCCAGGGACAAAGAGGAGCCTCCCAATTTGTGGCTGCCCTGACCAAAGGGCTATACTACAATACACCCACTTGAGGGTTACAGGCCCTACTACATGTCTGTATGCATGGCTCATTGTTGAACCTCCCAATTTTTGCCTGCCCTGGCCAAAGGCCTATGCTACAATACAACCAATTCTTCTTTACAGGCCCTCCTGCACGTCTCTATCCAGGGACAATGTGGAGCCTCCCAATTTTTGGATGCCCTGGCCAAAGGGCTATACTACAATACACCCAGTTCTTGTTTACAGGCCATCCTGCATGTCTGTATCCAGGGGCATTGGTGAAACTCCCAATTTTGGACTGCCCTTGCAAAGGAAGATACTACAATAGACCCAGTTCCTCAAAATGGGCACATTATTTCAAGACAGGGCTTCATGTACGTCTCTTGTCAGGGTCATCGGAGTGTCGCACAATGTTTTCACGTAAAATCTTTCATGTAATCACAAAAAGTGACATACACCAGCTGTATCTCACTATTGGGTATGTGCCCTTAACATTTCCACCCTAAATATTCATTTTGGTGTCATTTTGGAAGGTTTTCTGGAGACTCCGTAAAATTGGCGTGAAACTCGGACAACATTGTTCACAGCTGTGACTTTTGAGTGAGAAATGCTTCCAGGGGTCTTCCCCATGGTGTTGCCATGTCATTTCAGCACTCTTCTGAGACTTTTGTGACATTTTTAGGGTTTTCCCATGCTGCCGGCAGTCATTTCATAAAAATACTCGTGTCTCCCATAGGATAACATTGGGCTCGTTACTCGGGCCGAGTACACGAGTATCTCGGGATGCTCGACCCGAGCTTCGAGCACCCGAGCATTTTAGTACTCGCTATCACTAATTGGGACGTTTGATACAACTGAATATGTGCCCCTTATATGTCTGGTGGTTGTGCTGATTCCAGCAGAGATATTGCTATAACTATGCTATTTGCGAACGTTAAAAGCGTAGTATGAAGGCCGGTCTATGTGGGTGGGACATTAGAATGATGTAATTTGACGTGGCTATTTATTGTCCAATCGGTAACGGACACCTCGTGATGTATAACCCGGGGACCAATCAAAGGAAGACACTGGTGCTTGCACAATGATGCGTGCCCGAAAATGACCAATAGGAGTAATGACGCCGGTGCATGCACAGTTAAAGAAGGTGCGCTATTGGTCTGAATGGACTGGTGGGTGTGCCATAGACACAGACGTTATGGAAAGCGCTATGGCAACCGGAAAACTAATGTTTTGATTGGCTGGCAACTTTATTTTGGTATATCTACACTGCGGATGATTTCGGGGTAATACTCCATAAGTATATTTCTGATGAGCAATTGGTTTATACATACAGGATTGGGAATGAAGGTATATTAACATATGAATCCACTGAGGCATTTTAATTGTATTTAAATGTGATTTATATATGTTATTGCCAATACTTAATGTGGATTGGTTTGTGATTAACAAGGGGTGGGTTTTGCACTATTTAAGGCATTTTTGTACATTGTGTAATGTGCTTGATAAAGAACTTGTGTGGTTTGAAATGTCGCATGGGAGACGGAATAAACATATAGATTTGAAAATCACCACTGACTTGTGAAGCGCTGTCTTTCTATATATTGATGTCTGTAAGCTGTCCAGGATGGGCTCCCTGGGCTGATGAGCACCCCAACCAACGGTAACTTGAGATAACCCGAATTTACCGAGGTGCTGCAAACCATTACTGCATTCGCTTACCATGACCGGCGGGGCGTTGCCTTTGGGGGTGGAGCTGCACAGGTGCCCGCTCTAACTGGGTACATCATGCTAGATGTACTCCGAGTGTTGCCGGAAGATTGGACACCGCTGATCCCAACAATGGAGGGTTCCAAGGATGCCAGGTCCCTTGGTGTTGGCTGTTGCCACAGATTCGGGATATTATTCCTGCTGGGATAATCAGATGGTAGGAGGCTCCCTCCACTTCACTCTCCTCTCCTCCTGTGGTTCTGTGGGCAGAAGGTAGGGAGTGGGCATTGCCTGAGCGTGTCATGTGACTCCTGGGAGGCAGCTTTAAACCTGCCATGTGCTGTGCTTAGCTGCTGATTATTTTAGTTATGTTGGGTGGTTAGGTCCGTGTATGTCCTCTGAGGTTACTGCTGGTTGCAGCTCTTTCTTTTATTACTGCTGTGTTCAGCTTTCTCTTTTGGTTTATGCTATGATTCAGCTTTTGTTTCTTTTGTGTTTGCTTTGTGCTTTGCTTTGCTTTCTTTGACCTTCCTATTGCCGTGTTCGGTCACCAGCCGCCATGCTGTTTGCTGCCTTGGAAGGGCTCTGCTGAAGTCCTCCCTTGGCAGGACTGGCAGGCGGATGAAGAGTATCCCTGACGCTCAAGGGTTTGCAGCAGCGCGGCGGCTTGTGCCAAGTGTGACTGACACAACGCACTTGCTATTACAGTCTTTACTTTATATTACACAATCATGTTAACAGTTTTTTTAATGCCTTTTTTGACTGTATCAAAGGCAATGAACAGGTCTAGAAATAGTATAGACAGTTATCTGTTTACTTTTCCAATACGTTGTTAGTAATTTTGATTAGGGCATTTTTGATGGAGTTATTGGGATGGAAGCCAAATTGTAAGTTGTCTAAGAGTGAGTAGGAGAAGAGGCGTAAGGAAAGTTCAGCATGGGCTTGCTGTTCCAAGAGTATGGAGGCAAACGGGAGCAGCAATATGAGATGATAACTAGACATAGAGGTTGGGGAGGGAAATGATTTCTTCAGGGTAGGTGTGATTATGACATGTTTGAAAGCAGAAGGGAAGATACTAGAAAGTAATGATAGGTTAAAGAGATGGGTTAGGGCTGGGATAAGCAAGGTGATGAGGTTGGGGAGGAGATGGGATGAGATGGGGTTGAGTGCCCAAGAGGTGAGATACGATTTGGAAAAGAGATGAGTAAGCTCTCCTTCAGTGATAGTGGGGAGGAAAGTTATGGAGATAGGCAGTGGTCTGTTGTATAAAGGCGTTGCAATGGTTGAGCAGTAATTACTTGCCTTGTTTGATCGATCTTATTTTTGAAATGTGCGGTAAAGTCTTTTGCAGAGATGAGGAAGGTCCAGAAGGCAGTATTGGCTGGAGGAGGGAGTTTAAAGTGTTGAATAATTGTTTGGGGTTGTCAGATGAAGATATGAGGGTTGTGAAGTTTTCTTGTTTAGCAAAGGTGAGGGCAAACTTGACTGTGAAAGTTGCTTGTCAAGTGTGAAGTTTTTAGTGGTTTTTTTTCTTGCGGGGCCCCTCCGCAAAATTAGACATCTGCCAAAGCATTTTAGTGATGTTGTTGTGCCAGGTTTTCCTATTGATTTGTCGCACTCTGCTTGCAAATTCTCATTGAGATTATCTGGGATGTCATTCATTGACAATTGGAGGGTGTGGCCTGCAGCGTATCTTGACGATTTTCATTCCCAAGTGTATTTAGTGGGGCAGAACATTCTGCAGACAACCAGTAATAACCTCAGAGATAGCAGCTGAGGCCTGAAAGTGCAGGAATTTCTGTGTGTGGCTCTCATGCCCCATAATGAATAAATCAAGATTCTTTTGAAAAAATGGGTTTACATTTGTTCATCTTTTGCAAATTATTAACAAATTTAGCCAACTCGTAATTTAATTTATTTCACAACTTTCCTTTCTGGTGTTGCAGTTTAACTATTGAGGAGTGTATGTTCATTTTTTACTTCCATAAATCCAACTATTTTCTTTGTACAGCTATTATTCACGTCAACAAGTCTCCTTGGCTAAAAAGGGTTTTCCCACGAATAAAGTTTTAATCAATAGATCTTGGAATAATAATAATTTCCACAATTGGGTGTTTTAAAAAATGTTCCTGTTCTGAGATAATCATATATATGTGTTCCTGCTATGTACTGTGTAATGGATGTGTCTGACTGTACAGGGACATGGTCTGATCATCACAAAGCACTCACTGATCTTAGGGAGACCAGTCAAGGAAAACACTGCGGGCAGCCTGCAAAAGCGCTCAAACACAGTGAAATCCTAGGTGCATTGCCCCCTGGGAATTACAAATATGCAAATAAAGTCCATGGAGCCTCGTTTAGGAGTCTCAAACACAGAACTAGACAGATATCACTCCAGGGAAGGGCCTAGCCCTGGGGTGGCTTCTTGCGGAAACCACCATAACTGCCATATTATGTGGCCCTTTCATTCAATATCTAGCTCTTTATGAGTTTAAAGATATGACAAGGGAATTACCAAAGCCAGGTATCCATCCACAGACTGTTTCGGGGTTTTGCCCCTCATCAGTGTGGAGTAGGATTCTGGCTAGGTGGGGGCAATGCCTGGTAGACCAACATCACAAAGCACTCACAGATCTGCATTGCCCCCTGGGAATTACGAATATACAAAGAGTCCATGGAGCCTCGTTTAGGAGTCTCAAACACAGAACTAGCCAGATATCCCTCCAGGGAAGGACCTAGCCCTGGGGTGGCTCCTTGTGGAAACCTCCAATGCATCTAGGATTTCACTGTGTTTGAGTGCTTTTGCCGGCTGCCCACAGTGTTTTCCTTTACTGGTCTCCCTAAGATCAGTGAGTGCTTTGTGATCGTTTCCGCAAGGAGCCACCCCAGGGCTAGGTCCTTCCCTGGAGGGATATTAGACTAGTTCTGTGTTTGAGACTCCTAAACGAGGCTCCACAGATTCTGTAGTAACTTGGGCACAAGTAATGAAGCTCTATAGTAACCTGGGCACAAGTAATGAAATTGGGGGTGGGGTTAGAACAGTCAATATAGTAAGAAGGAATAGAAGTAAAGAAAGACGCGTAAAGTGCATGTACACTAATGCCAGAAGACTCACCAACAAAATGGAAGAATTAGAATTAATTTTGTTGGAAAATAATTATGACATGGTGGGGATATCCGAGACATGGCTGGACGAGAGCCAGGACTGGGATGTTAATTTACAGGGCTATAGTCTGCTCAGAAATGACCGTACAAATAAGCGAGGGGGAGGTGTCTGTTTATACTTAAAATCATCCTTAAAACCCACCCTGCGTGATAATATATGTGAATCTAATGAAAATATAGAGTCACTGTGGGTGGAGATAAGGGGAGGGGGAAAAAATAATAAATTACAGATAGGGGTTTGTTATAAGTCTCCAACAATAATGGAAGTGGAGGAGAATATCCTCATAAAGAAAATAGATGAAGCAGCGACTCAGGGAGAAGTCATTATTATGGGGGACTTCAACTAACCTGAAATTCATTGGGGAACAGAAACCTGCAGTTCCAGCAAAGGAAATAGGTTTTTGACAACTATGAGAGACAATTACCTTTCACAACTGGTTCAGGACCCAACAAGAAGGGGGGCACTGCTAGACCTAATATTAACCAACAGGCCGGACTGCATATCAAATATATGGGTTGGAGGTCACTTGGGTAATAGTGATCACAAAATAATACGTTTTCAAATATCCTTTAATGAGATGTGTAGTAGAGGGGCTACAAC
Organism: Allobates femoralis; assembly: GCA_033576535.1. NCBI lineage: Eukaryota > Metazoa > Chordata > Amphibia > Anura > Aromobatidae > Allobates > Allobates femoralis. Next base: position 775,642,910 of record JARQOC010000003.1, read on the forward strand.
GACACAAAACTTCAGGAAGGCAAATTTCCAAGGGTTGAGAGATGATCTTAGTGCAATAAACTGGGACGATGTCCTGAGACATAAAGTTACACAAAGCAAAGTGGAGACATTTATTAGCATCCTGAATAGAACCTGTGCACAATATATACTCTATGGGAATAAACATGCTAGAAATAGGAGGAAACCACTATGGCTAAATAAAGCTGTAAGGGGCGCAATAAGTCACAAAAAGAAAGCATTTAGGGAATTAAAGCAAGTAGGTAGTGATGAGGCATTAAATAAATACAGGAAATAAATAACATCTGTAAAAAGCAAATCAAGGCAGCAAAGATTGAGACAGAGAGACTCATTGCCAGAGAAAGAAAAAAAAATCCCAAAATATTTTTAAACTACATAAATAGTAAGAAACTAAAAAATGATTGTGTTGGCCCCCTTAAAAATAGTTTGGGTGAAATGGTGGATGAGGATAAGGAAAAAGCCAGTATGCTAAATTACTTTTTTTCAACAGTATTTACACAAGAAAATCCCATGACAGACAACATGATCAGTGATAACAAAAATTCTCCATTAAATGTCACCTGCTTAACCCAGCAGGAAGTACGTTACCCACCTAAAAATCACTAATATTGACAAATCCCTGGGTCGGAATGGGATACACCCCAGAGTACTGCAGGAATTAAGTATTGTCATAAATAGACCATTATTTTTAATATTTAAAGATTCCGTAATACCAGGGTCTGTACCACAGGACTGGCATATAGCAAATGTGGTGCAATATTCAAAAAGAGGACAAACTTGGAAATTATAGGCCAGTAAGTGGATAAAATCCTAGAGGGTTTTCTAAGAGATGTTATACTGGAGTATCTGAATGAAAATAACCTTATGACCCAATATCAACATGGGTTTACGAGGGACCGTTCCTGTCAAACTAACCTGGCAAGCTTCTATGAAGAGGTAAGTTCTGGACTGGAACAAAGAAATGCAGTGGATGTGGAGTATATGGACTTTTCAAAAGCTTTTGTATGGTGCAACACGAAAGGTGGATACATAAAATGAGAGCAATGGGGATAGGGCAAAATATGTGTAAGGGGGTTAAGAACTGGCTTAGTACTAGGAAACAAAGGGTGGTTATTAATGGATCACACTCAGAATGGGTCACAGTTAACAGTGGGGTAACACAGGGGTCAGTATTGGGCCCACTTCTTTTTAATATTTTTATTAATGACCTTTTAGGAGGCATACAGAGTAGATTCTCAATATTTGCAGATGATATTAAACTCTGCAGGGTAATCAATATAGAGGAGGACAATTTTATATTAAAGGAGGATTTATGTAAACTAGAAGCTTAGGCTGATAAATGGCAAATGAGCTTTAATGGGGATAAATGTAAGGTTATGCACTTGGGAAGAGGAAATAAAAGGTATAATTATGTGCTTAATTGTAAAACACTGGGCAAAACTGTCACTGAAAAAGTCCTGGGTGTATAGGTAGATGACAAACTCACATTTAGTGGCCAGTGTCAGGCAGCTGCTGCAAAGGCAAATAAAATAATGGGATGTATTAAAAGAGGCATAATGCTCATAAGGAGAATATAATTTTACCTGTATACAAGTCACTAGTGCGACCACACTTAGAATACTGTGTACAATTCTGGTCTCCGGTGTATAAGGCTAGGATCACACTTTTACAGTGAATTGCGTTCACCGCATCCATATCTGGATGCGGTGAACGCAACTAGCTTCAGACACATTTTTCAAGAAAAATGTGTTGCTGAAGCCGGTAACCGGATTGCTCCAGATGTGTAATCCGGAGCAATCCGGTTACCGTACAGTTTGCTCATCCCTGCTGCCGCAGGGATGAGCAAACTGTTAACTCTATGGAAAGACCTTTAATATTAATAATAATTGTTCCCTTCATGTCTCTAAGGGGTGCCCACCACCCCTAGAGACTTTCTACCCATGCAGGTGGGCATGAAATGGGTTAATCACTGCTGTACAGTAAGCCGACTCCTGTCGGCTCTGTACAATTTTGTGAATGAAGCCGCCTGCTCCTCTGACAGCTGTACACATACTATACGCAATGTTCGTATAGTAGGTGCACTGTCCGAGGTCTTGAAGGCTTTTACAGTAGATCTATGGGCTGTGCAGCGTCATGGATCTATGGTAACTGCTTATTAGAGATGAGCGAGTACTAAAATGCTCGGGTGCTCGAAGCTCGAGCCGAGCATCCCAAGATACTCGTGTACCCGGCCCGAGCACCGAGCCCAATGTTATCCTATGGGAGACCCGAGTATTTTTCTGGCATGACCCACGGCAGCATGGATAAACCCTAAAAATGTCATAAAAGTATCAGAACAGTGCTCAAATGACATGGGAACAGCATGGGGAAGACCCCTGGAAGCATTTCAGACCCCAAGGTCACTACTGTGAACAATGTTGTCAGAATCTTTCGCCACTTTTACGGACTGTCAAGAAAACGTTACAAAATTAAAACAAAATGGATTTTCATAGAGAAAATATTAAGGGCTCATACCCACTTGTGAGACAGAGTTGATGTATGTTAGTTTTTTGGATTACATGAAAGATTTAAAAAAAAAAAAATTGTGTGTTACTCCCATGCCCCTGGGAAGAGACATACATGAAGGCCTCTTTAAATAATGTGCCCATTTTAAGGAAGTGGGTCTTTCGTAGTATTGCCCTTTGGCAGGGCAGCCAAAAATTGGGAGGCACCCCAATCGCCCTGGAAAGAGATGTGCATGAGGGCCTCTTTAAATATTGTGCCCATTTTAAGGAAGTGGGTCTTTTGTAGTATTGTCCTAGGCAAAGCTGCTAAACCTTGGGAGGCACCCCAATGCCCTTGGATAGAGGCATGCATGAGGGCCTCTTTAAATAATGTGCCCATTTTAAGGAAGTGGGTCTTTTGTAGTATTGCCCTAGGCAGGGCTGCTAAACATTGGGAGGCACCCCAATGCCCCTGGATAGAGGCGTGCATGAGGGCCTCTCTAAATAATGTGCCAATTATAAGGAATTGGGTCTTTTGTAGTATTTCCCTAGGCAGGGCAGCCAAAAATTGTGACATGAGTTTGGTCATCCTTCGTGGAAACAAAAGAAACATTTGGTGCCTGGAGGATGTGAGTACTGGGCAGAAGTGGCACAAAATGCCTGTTAGCACAGTGTTGGTGAAGATCAGCAGACACAGAACTCGTACCACATCTGGCTTGCCAAAAACACTTGTACTAAGGCTATGGTCACACAAGTGTGAGCCTTTTGGCTGATAGTTCTGTCTAAAACTTAGAATTCTGCAGCCTGTGCGCAAGCGTTAATGTGCTGTAACGCTGTGTTCAGGCTGCCTATATAGTCCTATGGGTATAGGTCTCCCAGTGCAGCCGACCACCTGACACAGAAGTACCAGAAATGCGCTATTTCTGAACAAACATGGAAACACGATTTTCAGCATATTCCTGTGCGCTCAGAGATAGCGCATATCCAGTACTTCTGTGTCAGGCGGCCGGATGCACTGGGACACCGGTACCCATTGGAATGTATAGGCAGCCTGAACACAGTGTTACAGCACGTTGACGCTTACGCTCAGCCTGCAGAAATCTAAGTTTTAGATGGAACAGTCAGCCAAAAGTCTGACGCTTGTGTGACCCTAGTCTAAGCCCTAAAAAGGTCTGTTTTAGGAAGGAGTTACTAAACCTACTCTATCTCTCTACCTCTCTATCTAGAAAAAAATTGAATTGCTAGCTAGCTAAATAAAAAATGTATACTGGATCAGCAGCTTCAAAACTGCAGCAGTAAGAATGCCACTGAGTTGCAACACTGATAAAACGGTGATGAGGGCAAATGGCCAGTTCTTATATGGCAAGGACATGTGACATATGTGGCGCCCCTGCAACCAGGGTGGCCACATAGAGAACTGCAGCTAGGCAGAAAGATAGACAATTTGTGCGCCAAACACCCTCACAGACCACACACACCCACTAGAGGTGGGCAAGGGGTGGTGGGTTTAAAGGAAAGTGGGTGGGAAGAATGTAGATCAGGTGACAGAGAGTTCAAATAGAGGAAAAGAGGAGGAAGGAGTTAGTAGGTCAGAGTGAGCCGAGCAGACAAGAACAGACAGACAGACACACATCCCGGTGGGATTGGGCTCCCTGGAGACGCCGAATCCACAGAGTCACAGAAACCATGGAGAAAAAGCTCGTCCATAGCCGGCATCCCAGGGGAGTGTGAGGACATAGACCGGACCGATATCACCGGGTCCGAGGAATATGTCAACACCGACCAACTACCAGCGGACTAGTTTTCCCTATTTGGGCTGGAATCACACGGGTTAGATGGAGCCTGGTAATGCCTTGGAAGATAGGGTTACTGCAGGCTAGGCACACACCAGAGTGTCGGCTCTGAGGGGAACTGAAGCAATATTCCGGCTTCTCAGACAAACCAATGGGGAGCTTCAATTTCAGGTTGGAGTACCCAACACAAGGGTTGGAAGCACTGCAGCAACCACGAGGACCCACAAGAGTCCGAGCTGCCGCTATACAATCCGGAGACAGAACAGAGAGGGAGAGAACAGCCTGAAAGGACACTTAGAAGGAGTGAGTGGTCTCAGAGCGACAGCGTGGCTGCAGAGGGCTCAGTGTTACCGGAGTTAACTGAACTGTGAATTGTGTTAAGAACTGTACTGAAAATTGCTGTGAACTGCTTGAAAGTACAAGTAAACCCGGTGTACCCTAGCTGAGTGTCCGTGTCTGATTCCAGGTATACAGAACTGTTTATCATACCTTTTACCCTGCCAGGAGCAGCCCGACCCGCAGCGGGCTCATCCATCTGGCTGCAGCCCCATCATCCATCTATCCTCCTGGCAGAGCAGCGCTGCAGCGGTGGTCCCATCATTGACCACAACCCGTGGGAGGTGTCACGACCAACTTTATCCATTGTATATATCCCCTTTTACTTGTGAGAACCTGGGACATGGTCCGGACCAGGACCTCCATGACATCCCTAGCGGTACCCTGGTCCAGTACTGAATACCCCATCCGAGAGGGCTCCACACATACCCAGCCAATGACACAAGCCCTTGTGTGCAAAAAGTGGTATTTGCTTTATGGGTGCTAATTGTATGCAAGACTAGACCCCCCACAGTAAGTGCGGGAGAGAAAAAAAATGGAGCCCTGTGCTTATCACAGATAAGGCTAGCTTCACACCACGGTTTTGTGCATCAGGTTGTGTCCGGTTTGAACTGAACACAACCTGATCCAGTTTTGCATCTCATGTATCTATATGGTACTGGATTTGTCCTATTTGGCCATCCGGTTTTGTGTATTCTGTGCCTGGTCCGACTTTGTCAGGTTTTTCACCGTCCCCAAAATTGGAGCCTTCAGTATTTTTTGTCTCCGGTGCAAAATTCAGACAAAACCGGACAGAATCGGATCTGGCGCAATCCGGTTCCCATATAATGGGAGTCTATGGGCGCTGGATCCGTGAAAAAATCAGATTGTTTCCCGGATCTGATTTTTTCAACAGAGCATGCTCTGAAATCCTGCTGTCCACAGTTCAGCACCATGGACAGCAGTATTTCATGCACAGGCTGTGAATTCAACACCATGGACGGCAGCAGAGCTGACACAGGCAGACTTCAGGACCATGGACAGCAGCAGAAAAGAATCCTGCAAAAAACAGGATCCAAGACCATATTTGGCCACACTTTGTGCACATCCTGTCCTGTCAGATTCTGTCCTGGGGATCCTGCAAAAAACAGGACCCACTCTGACAGCCAAAAACCGTGGTGTGAAGCCAGCCTAAGTTATCTGACATGAGACCCAAACACCTCTCCCCTCTCCCCCCCTGCCCGATATTCTAGACACTGAAACTCTGAAAACATACAACAGAAGCATAAGTGCAAATGCACAAATGTCTTATAGCATCTGAAGCATTAACAAACATTCACCGAAATTTCTGACTTTTAAGCAAAACGTTCAATTCAAGGCGTCGAATCGAATCAGCTGGGTTATTGCCAAATTTGAAACTGTCAAACATGTCCGAGCAAAATTTGCTCATAATGATGACCTGAAAGAAAACACCTGCCTTCCATAGAAGCAAAAAGTTCATGCTGGTTTTATGTATGATTATAAGTCTGAAGTGTCCTAGGCTGCCAAATGGTAGGGGACGACCATGTTTAAAGAGGGGAGGTAAGTAAAAGGGTGGATCTTCAGTCTTGTAGCCCCCTCAAGAAATCAATGGTCTTATTTAAATGTGACGCATGTGTATGGCTTTTAATGTTGTTATTGCAATATTGTTGAATCCCCATGGTTGCAAACCTGCCAATAGTCTAAAGCATTTATCTTTCTCTTGTTTACTCTTGTATGATACTGGGTGAGAGATTTATAGTAACAACAGACAGCAGGGATAGTTATGGCAGGGTTAACTTCAGAACCAGCCCAAGGTGGGATGGAGTTGGGGGATGTATGG
>JARQOC010000003.1:775649479-775728580 GCA_033576535.1 Allobates femoralis
TTGGCAATGGGCATTGCTTACAATTGTTGTCTAGCATACTACACTTCTACAACATTTATTGATAGTTTCAAGCTATTGCTATTAACCATAAGTGTAATTAGCTTATATGCTTCTCTTCTGCATATGTTGATACCTATTAAGAGAATGTTAGGTCCCCTGGCACCTCTCCCAGCTCACCTCTCCTGGGTCGGCAACCTCTGCTCCTCTGCCGACCGGGCATCCGGCGTCCAGGTGTACTGTGTCTCAGAACTGTCGCCAGGTTCCCTTCCTGTCAGCTGACCACCGGCTCTCACATGAGCACATTATAATGGTCGTATTCATATGACCAATCAGCGGTGCACTAGGTGCATTCCTCCCTGTGACTCTAGGGGTCGGCACGGTCCAACCTGACACTCCCCTTGAGCAATAGCTGCTCTTTCTCTGGTATATCAGGCCACCTCCACTGATGGGAGGTGCCTGATTATTAAGTTAGTTTGCTTCTGCCTTGCTGACTGTTGGTCAGGCCTTCCTTGTACCCTGTTGAAGAGGAGACCTTCCATATCGTCGATCCTACCAAGATAATCACCGTGGCTCCTTACTTGTAGTTGGACTTCTGCTGGGAAGACCTTCGTAGCACAGAATCAGAAGAAGGCGGTCCTGGCATGGGAACACTCGTTGAGAATTGCCGGTCAGGTAAGAGTTAAGAAGTCTCTCTCTTTGATCTCTCGTCACTATTGGTGGCCTACTATCCATCAAGACATCCACAACTTTGTTGCTTCATGTCCGTCCTGTGCTAGAAATAAGGCGTCCAAACAGTTACCGGCTGGACATCTACTGCCTCTCCGGTCCCATTGGCTCCTTGGCAACACATAGCTATGGATTTCATTACGGATCTACCCTGCTCCTCTGGCTGTACAGTCATATGGGTAGACGTGGATCGCTTCTCTAACATGGCTCATTTTGTTCCTTTGCTCGGTCTACCATCCGCTCCTGAGTTAGCCAAGATATTCATCAAACAGATCTTCCGGCTCCACGGATTTCCTCGTCATATCGTGGCAGTTCAGTTCACTTCCCGGTTCTGGAGGGCGCTGTGCAAGCATATGGACATCACGTTGGACTTTCTCCTCTGCTTATCATCCGCAGTCCAACGGGCAGGTGGAGCGCATTACCAAGTCCTCACCACCTACCTCCAGCACTTTGCCAATGCTCATCACGATAGCTGGACCAGTCTCCTTCCTTGGGCGGAATTCACTTACAACAATCACTCTAGTGAGTCGTCAGCTAAATCTCCCTTTGTTGTGGTATTCGGGCAACATCCTGGTTTACCTCTTCCATTCTCCTCAGCGTCCGGCAACACGGCGGCCGATGCATTGTCCGTGGACTTTACGAAGATCTTGAGTGAGACCAGAGACGCCCTTACACAAGCCTCTGGCAGGATGAAGAGACGCTTAGATGCACCATCTTATCTCCCGGGCGATAAAGTGTGGCTTTCTTCCAGATACCTCAGGCTGAAGGTCCCACAAGTTAAGGCTGTGGTAAATTGGTCCTTTTGAAGTCCTTGGACGCATCAACAACGTTGCCTACAAGTTGAGACTGCCTGCCTCACTTCGCATCCCCAATTCCTTTCATGTCTCATTGTTGAAACCGGTGGTGCTTAATCATTTCCATCCATCCTCCGCCACCATGCCACGGCCTCTCAGCTCCAAAAATGTCTATGAGGTCAGGGACATCCTTGCCATGAAGAAGAGTAGAGGCAAGACCCTCTTCTTGATTGACTGGGTTGGCCTCGGTCCAGAGGAGAGGACCTGGGAGCCACGGGAGAACATTAATGTGCCACGCATTCTGGTGAGGTTCTTAGTGCGCCTTCGGATGAGGGGGCATGGGGGAGGGGTACTGTTAGGTCCCCTGGTACCGCTCCCCAGCTCACCTCTCCTGGGTCGGCATCCTCTGCTCCTCTGCCGACCGGGCATTCGGCATCCAGGTGTACTGTGTCTCGGAGACGTCGCCAGGTTCCCTTCCTGTCAGCTGACCACCGGTCTCACACATGAGCACATTACAATAGTCGTATTCATGTTACCAATCAGCGGTACACTAGGTGCACTCCTCCCCTGTGACTCTAGGGGCCGGCACGGTCCAACCTGACACTCCCCTTGAGCAATAGCTGCTCTTTCTCTGGTATACCAGGCCACCTCCACTGACGGGAGGTGCCTGATTATTAAGTTAGGTGGCTTCTGCCTTGATGACTGTTGGTCAGGCCTTCCTTGCACCATGTTACCTGGAACCCTTGCTGTGCTCTTCCCCGGTAGCACCATTCCTGTTCACCTAGCCTTGTACCGTTACCCGGAATCCTTAGCAGTGCCGTAGCATAGGCTAACCTTACGAGCCACCCCCCTGGTACTAGCAGCCGTGGTATTTAGACCTACTGGGCTTGCCCCTGACAATCCCTGTATAGGGGTTGGTTAAACTAGGTCCAGCTCACCCAGGGAAGTTCGGTATCACGGCCCAGTGGGTCCACTCTAGGGCGCCTTCCCACGGAAGCGTGACAGAGAATACACTCCTTTAATAGTGATGGTACCTTAAGTATATATGTCTCTTGTGATAGCTTTTTAAATAATCTTTTTGGCAACATTTGTATTATCTACTAATTTTAATTGAATAATTAAATGCTATATTTTAATATTTCTTTCACCATGCTGCTTTCCTTTCAATGTGAGGTTTACTTCAGAGGTGGAACTTATTAAAACCTCAAAACAGACAAAATTTTTGCTTTCTTTACACTTTAAACAAAGTTGGCAATATTATGTTTATTCTTATTTTGTGAGCAGGTCACTAGGAATTATTTGAAAATATTAATAATTTCCCTTTGGGTATTTGGAGCATGCTCAAAAGCTGAGCCCGGTCTACAATGGTCTACAAAGGGCAAATTCTGACTTTGCTGCAGTCAGCACCTGCCTCTTAGGCTGTTTTCACATTACAATTTTCTTGCATCTGTGACTGTCCGGATCTGCGCATGTGCAATGCGCTTATTGAAGCCGGCCCGATCACGTGATCAAGCCCATAATGCACCGGGGCTGATCACGTGATCTGCCCCATAATGCACCGCACCGGATGTGACGTAGTGGCCGGTGCATGATAGGCTTCCAGAGGGCGGGAGATTCCAAATAGAGGGGCGGACATGAAGAAAGAATAATGCCACCCAACGGGGCGTGCGCTGCAGCATCAAGGAGTGCTGCATGGATCCTGGTGCCGCCTTTTCATTCCCCCAGCCTCACGGACTTCTGTAAGTTACAAGTTATTTTTCAGATCTTTTATAGGGCGGATTTCACTCAGAGAGGGATAGATAGGGAGCAGCTAGGAAGGTGTAGGGACAGGTAGTGATAGTGTAGGGGCTTAGATCCAGGTGACAGGTTCCCTTTAAATACCCTGTTCATCTCACAGATGAAGATCTCTTATGGTCATGCATAAAATAGTTCAGTACAAACATGGCAGAACACAATGTTCACAACAAAACCCACATTTCAGGGAGTGACACTCCCTGAACTGCCCAACCACGGAGGAGATTTTGTAGTCTCCATATGAGGAAAGAGAACATTAGATATTTTGCCTGTAAAGTAAAGTACTACATTTTATCAGAACTGCTGTACTTCTGGCGCTGTCAAGGAACACTTGGGATCTACAATGATGTCCCTGTTGTTATTCGGTTTAAAAAAAGAAGAATTTCATATTTCTGAGAATAAAACCCAGGTGGTCAGGATATATGGTGTTTTTTCTTTCATAAATACATGGTAAAATACAGATTTTCTGTTCTTTGTGTACTTTTTTTTATCATGGAGTCAACAACCAAAGCCAAACCCTGCAATCATCTAAGCACTGCTACCTGTGTTCTCTATGTATGTCATTAGTATATACTGTATGTAATTAGCTTATTTTGTGATATTAGCAGGGGGGCGGCTAAAAATGTGCTGCCATACAATGCCTTTTCAAGATGAAGCTTGGCACCATTGCAGTAAATGAGGCTTCACTATAATCAAGTCATCAGTGCGAAGTCCTGAATTACATGGCAGAGAGCAGGAAGAAAACACTTCTGTATCGTTTTCTTTTTTGTTAATTGTTCAATCAACGACGCCCCACTGATAAAGCCCGGAGAATGGTGGGGAAAGGGTTATACTCAACGAATGAATGTCACCAGTATAATCATTTCAAGCACAAGGCGATACTATGGAATTCAAGTAATTCTCACAAAAAACGTGCACAAGCCAATATACGTCTTCATCATAGTGGAATATTATACTGAAACCTGAGGTCGTTGCCTACAGATAACTACTTGTCCTTCAAGGCTATTATCAAGATACTAATCACCTAATACACAAGCATCTTGGTAAATTCTCCTGGAAAGGGATGATCTTATGATCACCTTGTAACTAAGGAGGCAGCAGGTATCTGATTACATCATTAGTGCGATGACAGATGCTGTCACTCATCAGCGGCAGGTACAATGTATACGTGTCCAGAAGAAGGTATGGTGGCATGTCATTATGTCCAAGTGGGGTAAGATATGCAGATTACAACACTGCTAATAAAATGTTACCGTGGAATAGGATTACATAGTTTGGAAATCCCATATATTATTCAGTATTTAAAGAGACTCTATCACATGGCTCATACTGCCCAAATCGAGACCAAAGTGACTCCGGCTCCTGCATTACAAACATGTATGTTATATTCGGAGATTCTGCTGACACACTTCCATGTATGTTTTTCTCTGAAATTCTGCAGCATGTTTGTAATGTAGTAAAAAAAGAAAACTGTTCCAGCTCCGGGATTGTCTAAAAATGTGTAAGGTTTATTCCAGATTCTTTTAGAATGTCATAGTGAAAAACCATCTTAGAAAGATCTTATAGAATAAACATGGGGGATAGGGGATCTGATGACGCGTTTCGTACATAGACTGCAATATTCTCTACTGTCAGCTTTACCTTGTCTGGTTATTCCAAATAGAAGGGACCCCACACTACACTGTATTTTTATTATTATTTAGTTCTACATAAATAAATAATAAAAAAAATGTGGGTCACCTCTATTTTTGATATCCAGACAAGGTGAAGCTGATAATGGGGGCTGGTATTCTCAGGCTGGTAAGATCCGTCGTTATTCAGTCCTTCCCAGCCTCAATATAGCAGCACGCATCCGCCCTAGAAATGGCGCCTCTATTAGATGAACTAATCCTGGCACTTTGTCTCAGCTCTTCACTTTGCCCTAGTTCGGCGACATTCGGAGTAATGGTAGCTAATAATAATAATATTTATTCATTTATATAGCGCTATTAATTCCATAGTGCTTTACATACATTTGCAATACACTGTCCCCACTGGGGCTCACAATATAAATATCGTATCAGTATGTCTAGGGTTGATATCAGCTGTGTAATGTCAGCTGGCATCAAACCCTTGGGTTAGTGATGTAGAGGCATCTATCAGGTACCCCACATTACTAATCCAGTTAGTAAAAAGATAAACACACAAAAATATTTTATTTGGAAAAATATTGCCAAACACTTTCCCTAGTTCACCAATTTATTAAAAAAACACAACCGACATAGTCCATGCTTAAAGCTTACTAATGGGCATAACTAATTTAGTTGGTGGGCGTGGTGGGCAGCCATCAGCGTGGCATCAAGGGGGCAGCATCTGGTATGACATGACACCAATGGAGGATTTCCTCCTTCCAGGATGCCGTTCGTGGCCACGCCGCTGTCAACGCTGAACAGCGGTTATGGAGCAACATGTGCCCCTATTGGCTAGAGGACTAATGAGGTCCTTATAAAACCGGGTTCCTGTCTCCCACACAGTCACTACAGCACCCTGAGGAAGAAGTGAAACACATGTCGGGGCTCCTCCCTGACACTGTGGGTGCCGCCTTTTAACATATGGGTATGCAACTTTAAAGTCTGTGTGGCTAATAGTCACTTTCAAAGACTGGGAACACTTTAGTGTCCTTGTGGATATACAAGGGTGACTCCATGTGTCTGTTTTGACAATGAATGTATAGTGATTTACACTGAGTGCAATATGGTAGCCACCATTGTTAGTATATACCACAGCTGAACTGTTAACATTTCTGTATCCCAACTATGTACTGTATATATCTGTGACAGTACCATAATTGTAAATTTTACCCATTGTTATTTTTGGTATATCCTCGCACCTCCTGTGTCTTTGTCTCCCTTAATTTGTCTGGTCCATCCTATGTAACTTGACTGTACAATGTGTTCGATCCTGTGTCTCTTATGCTGATTTATGTATTAAACGTTTATAATTGCATGGGGACACCGGTCTTCCTTCCATTTTTTATTTGGGTACTGTTACACTTAAATTTTGGTTTGTGATTGTTTAGTGATATATTCAGTGTTGTTCCCTTTACCGATGAGGTCCAGTTTTCTCCCCTCTAATTTGGTTTCTATCAGTGCGCTTTGATGGATAATGCAAGGGGGAGACCCCTTGCATCCACCCTCCACTAGGGGGTCTTACACCCCTGACCTTCTGCTTGTATTATAATCAGCTCAAAGACCGCGTTGACTTAAAGATTAACATTTGTTCCCTTGGTGAAGCGCCGAGCCATGCCCACCGACAGCAAACCACGCCTGCCACCTGAGCTGCTCCCGCCCCGCAACTTCCAACCTTTTACACAGCAAGTTGGCCAGTTGTGTCTGGTATAGCAGATTGGTTCCACTGGGGTGAGGATGAATTGCAATACCACACACTTCCTCTGGTCAGAAGTGGCAGTGTTATTAGGAGAATCCAGCCATGTTTTTCTACTACTTGTAGCCATCTGACTCAGAGCTGTAAAATGTGATGTGTTAGTATACCATTAAGGGGGGTTGCCTGGCTTATTATTTTTCTCATCCTTTCAATTCAATAGGAACTGATATGCCGTTGTCAGTAACAGTCATTACACAGTGAATAGTCACCTACCCCCAACAGACCTGAAAACTGCTGATAGGTGGGGCTGCCAGGTGTTGAATCCCTACTGATTGGATTAATATGACCTATCTTAAGGATTGCTCCTCAATACCATAGCTTCAGACAACCCCTTTAAGGCATATCAGTCATCAGGATAACAGGTGTAATTGATTTAGTTAGGGTGGAAAGTCATAGCTAGATTTAATTATTCCAACCCTGACATTTTATAGGTCTTATTTCCCCATAGAGAGACGCATTGACCTATAGAAAGCACAGTTTAGCTGCTCATATTTTAAATAAATTCCATATACCATACATTGTTTATGGATGAATGGCCACATTTTACATAAGTACTAGACTACAGATGGGAATCCAAGAAAAGCTATGGGCAATAGACTTAACAGATGAGAAGACATGAGGAAGCAAGGAATAAGTCATGATTGCAGCCAACATACAGATCATGTGTCAAAAATCTGTTGAATATGACTGTAGCCTATCCTAATTTACTAGACAGTTGGGTTCTACAGACCCTGCTAAAATCAAACTCACCATTTACTCGGTTTTAAGGGTTTTTCTTTTACCAATTTCTCCTTCACACCGTCATGTGTTATTCACAGAGCCTGAATGGTGTCACATGGAGTCCCCTACATAGTCTCAGTATTGGCAGATGGAGCTCTATATATTATAGAAGTTCCATGTTTTAGATGTTTATGAATTTGAAAGGAGAAAAATAGTATAACTCCATATGAAACTAGATTAAAGCAAAGATACAGTAAAGATACTCATAAACAGGGGCCAACATTCCATTCCTGCAACCTGTGCGACCGCATAGGGGCCCAAGAGGTAAGAGGGTCCATTTCTACTTCCAAAGCCAGGGAAATTGTGCATTTTTAAGAGCTCTTGGGCTGCAAAAGGCTTATATATTGTTCTTGCACAGGGACCCTATTCTGTCTGTGTTCGCCAGTGTTCATATAAATATAGTAGTTGACAGTCAAGAGCTCATTTGGACATTGGATATCTTTTCCACCTCCCCCTACACATAAACATTCTGCTTGTCACTACCAATTGGGCTAAAGGAAAGACCGCTGCCAAACAGCTCTGGTAACCTACACAAGCAAATAAGACTGTCATTGACATAAATGTTGGCTGTGTCATTACATTGTTTTACACAACATAAGACCCCATAGAGGTTAATGGAAATTACGATTGTTGTGTAACAACTGCTTAAGTGTCACAACTACTGCTACTCATTTCTATTGCAAACTTTGAAACTATCATAATTTGTGAAATCATATGCTGCCTGCTCAGCTATCCCGCTGATACTACAAACCACCAACACATACCGTATATACTCGTGTATAAGCCGACCCGTGTATAAGCCGACCCCCCTACTTTTGCCCCCAAAACCTGTGAAAATCTATTGACTCGTGTATAAGCCGAGGGTGGACCCTAGCACAAGTATACAGCCCCCAGCAGTGTGGTATACACCAGTCCCAGAGGTAGATACAGCAGCCCCAGTGGTAGTATACACGCAGCCCCAGTAGTATATACAGCCCCAGTGGTATATACAGCCCCAGTGGTAGTATAGACGCAGCCCCAGTGGTATATACAGCCCCAGTGGTAGTATATACAGCCCCAGTGGTAGTATACAGGGCCCCAGAGGTATATACATCCCCAGTGGTAGTATATACAGCCCCAGTGGTAGTATACAGGGCCCCAGAGGTATATGACTCACCGCGGCCGGCTGACTCCGGTTTAGACAGGCGATTCTTCTCCTTCCTTGTCACGGGTGGACCGCGCCTGCCGGTAGTGGGGCCTGGTGTAGTGCAGATCAAAAGTGAAGACGTCTTACGGGAACAGATTAAAGGGGTTTTAATTTGTTTTCTTCGTGACGCCACCTATGAGTAGTTCGGTAAGGGCTACCGACGCTGCGGAACCCCCGGGGGATGGACAGCAGCAAGATGTTACGCTCCCCACAGGCTGAGCGGTGATCCCCGGGGGCTGGAGCTGCTCAAGATGTTGTGCGGCAGCTGCGGTTACCTTTGAGTTAATGACGGACAGTTCATAAGGAATCACGGACACAGACAGTCTCTATAACGGTCTTTACTGTAACCAGCAGGCAATACATGGTATACAGTGGTTGAGTAGTAGACCGGGTGGACTCAGCAGTGATGGTGTCCCTTAGAAATCCGTAGTGCTCCTCCATTCTACCTAGCTTGATTACCAGCGTCGCCCAGGAATACCAGGTCGGGTACGGGGAGGCTGCTTCAATGCCCTATCCATGATGTACGTTCTGGATGTTTTGGGGAGCCATGGGGCCCTCAGTGGGTACACCGCTGGTTGGACGACTGGAAACTGGCTGGTGGTGGGGTGCTCCTGTAAAGCTGATCCTCCACTCTTCTGGTTCGCGTGACAGAGGTGAACTGCTGCCAGCTTCGGTACCAGTGAACCGGCTGTGAGTTGTGGGCACGGGAGTCTTTTGGGAACCCGTGTAGAAATGCCCAATCCCGGTGGTTAAGGCCTCAGGTGCTGACATCAGACCGGTGACGGCCCAGGGGCCCGCACGGGGTGCGGAGCCCCCGCTCCTCTCCAAGTTCTAGTCTGCTCTCGTCAGGTTCTAGACTTCTTCTCTCTAGACCATTGTGTTTGTTCTTCTGCACTACCCTAGCACTCCGCCCACCAGGACCTAGGATTGGCCCTCTATTCTAGGTGTTGCATGCTGGGTTGGATTTCTAAATTAACCAGGTCATTGCTGAGTCAGAGAATATTGCGGCTGCTTTTATGGCTGCAATACCCTCTTGTAACGCACTCGTTGCGGGGCGCCACACTTCCCCTTGGTTGAATACGCTTGTCCCCAAGCGTCTCACTACTCACATTACAGAGGTTTTTATATTTTATAACAGGTAATACACTTTTATTAATGACAGGTCATATATGCATAAAAGTGAGGTAGATAAACAGGTTAACACATTGCGCGGACCCAGCGGGCGATCGGCTGTCCTTAGAATGAAAGTTCAGGCTGTAGCCGCCAAGTCGCGGTGTTATGGTGCAAACAAGAAGAAGTCTCTTTTAATAGCAAAGTTCAAACAACAACTTAAGTCACTGATGAATGGCAGTGTTCCGGACTCGTATAGCGAACCACCCATCACGGCATATATGGCGCTCATAGGTTACTATGTCCCCTCTATACAAGTCTCGGCTTGGATGGCCTCGCGGTAGGTGCGATTCCACATCACGGCGCCCCACAAACACTTCAGTACTCACACCCTCCTCCCTTACGAATCCCCACCCGGTGGACAAGTTAAATGTGCTTACCCACCCGGTTTTACGGAATTGTTCAGGCAATGGAGATTGGCGGCGGGCCTCGGCACGAGCCTGCATGTTGGCTTGCAGTCGAGTGTGCCACTCGTCTCTCCGGATACGACGTACCTCTTCGTCGGAGTGATGCGGCGTGTGGATAAAGTCACTACGGCGTGCTGGTTGTTGAACCGCTCGAGCTTGGTGGGCAGTCTGGAGTGGAGCCCGGTTCAACGGAACCGGAGAAGATACGGTTGCGGCGGCACCCGACCAGTGCACCCGAGCTGATCGCCCGGCAGAAGGGTTCCTTGTGTCTCCCCAGGCGAACCCGGTGTAGAGATCCTCAGCTGGACTGTAGGTCTCCTCGTCATCCTCCTCGACCTCCTCGATGACTACGTTGGGCTGCTCGGCTGGCGAAGACGATGGGATGGAATCCTCTGGATCGGTGGGTGACTGTGCTGCAAAGTTCTCCTCGGGGTCGTTGTGCAGGACTTCCAGGCTGCCTGCCTCTTCTTCTGTAGCAGCGGGAAGTGGTGTTTCGATCCCGGTCACCAGGTAGGCCTCTGTAGTTGCAGAGGAGGCCTCCGGTTCAAGGGAGAAACAGGCGACAGTCTCGGTAGTGTGGAAACTAGTCGCGGGTTCCGCAGGTGGAACCAGGTAGAGATCGGCTTCTTCGTGGGAGCATATTGGAAGCTCCGGCTCTGGAACGGGGTCGGTTGCGGTATCGTCCGCTGGAACGGGTCGAGCTGTGGTCCTCACTGGAATAACACAGTCTATGGGCTCCGGTGACGAAGCAGGACAGGTGGTGGGCGACGGTGAGGCTGTTGAAAAGCTGGCGATGTCGTCTGGGCTTGGAGAAGCTGTACCCGGTCGGCTCTGCTGCATCGCATGATGGAGTCTTCTGCCTAGGGTCGCGCTCCAGCTGCGAATCGTCCATTCTACTGTCTCAAGTAGTCGCACCCGGAGGTCTTGTAGAGCCTCTAGCCAGAAGTCGGGGCTGCCGTCTATGGTAAGGGCAGGATCCGGACCCGGTTGGCCTATGGCTGCTCTAGCCTCCGCCTCGACCTCCCGCATTAGGTCTTGGAGTCTCGTGCTGGCCATTCTCTTCTTGGAGGGAAACCACACCCGTTCAACCGGTAAGACGTTCTAGTAGAGCTGGTGAAGAAGGTCTTCTCTCTCTGTCGGTGTGTCTAACTATGACACTCCCATTTCCTCTGGGCTTTCATAGTCCAATCGTGGGAAAAGTCTTTGGGGTCCGCCCCCATGGTTGATTCGGGCAATCAGGGCGGACTAAGAGTTTGGCGCCTTTTGTCTTTAGCCCTCCCACGATGAGGGGGGGGTTGACTCACTCCTGGGCTTCACGTGGCGGCTTCTTGTGGCGGGAACGCCATCTTGGGCGCCATCTTGGCCCAATGGTGTAAAGGCGGGAAAGTTCTTTTAGGGACGAACAAAGTCCAATTGTAGACAATAAAGTCCAGTTTAAGCACAATATACCCGTTGGGTAACGGGCCTGCTCGTATCCTGTTCGTGACGCCATTTTCTGACTCACCGCGGCCGGCTGACTCCGGTTTAGACAGGCGATTCTTCTCCTTCCTTGTCACGGGTGGACCGCGCCTGCTGGTAGTGGGGCCCGGTGTAGTGCAGATCAAAAGTGAAGACGTCTTACGGGAACAGATTAAAGGGGTTTTAATTTGTTTTCTTCGTGACGCCACCTATGAGTAGTTCGGTAAGGGCTACCGACGCTGCGGAACCCCCGGGGGATGGACAGCAGCAAGATGTTACGCTCCCCACAGGCTGAGCGGTGATCCCCGGGGGCTGGAGCTGCTCAAGATGTTGTGCGGCAGCTGCGGTTACCTTTGAGTTAATGACGGACAGTTCATAAGGAATCACGGACACAGACAGTCTCTATAACGGTCTTTACTGTAACCAGCAGGCAATACATGGTATACAGTGGTTGAGTAGTAGACCGGGTGGACTCAGCAGTGATGGTGTCCCTTAGAAATCCGTAGTGCTCCTCCATTCTACCTAGCTTGATTGCCAGCGTCGCCCAGGAATACCAGGTCGGGTACGGGGAGGCTGCTTCAATGCCCTATCCATGATGTACGTTCTGGATGTTTTGGGGAGCCTTGGGTCCCTCAGTGGGTACACCGCTGGTTGGACGACTGGAAACTGGCTGGTGGTGGGGTGCTCCTGTAAAGCTGATCCTCCACTCTTCTGGTTCGCGTGACAGAGGTGAACTGCTGCCAGCTTCGGTACCAGTGAACCGGCTGTGAGTTGTGGGCACGGGAGTCTTTTGGGAACCCGTGTAGAAATGCCCAATCCCGGTGGTTAAGGCCTCAGGTGCTGACACCCGACCGGTGACGGCCCAGGGGCCCGCACGGGGTGCGGAGCCCCCGCTCCTCTCCAAGTTCTAGTCTGCTCTCGTCAGGTTCTAGACTTCTTCTCTCTAGACCATTGTGTTTGTTCTTCTGCACTACCCTAGCACTCCGCCCACCAGGACCTAGGATTGGCCCTCTATTCTAGGTGTTGCATGCTGGGTTGGATTTCTAAATTAACCAGGTCATTGCTGAGTCAGAGAATATTGCGGCTGCTTTTATGGCTGCAATACCCTCTTGTGACGCACTCGTTGCGGGGCGCCACATATATACAGCCCCAGTGGTAGTATATACAGCCCCAGTGTTAGTATACAGGGCCCCAGAGGTATATAGCAGCCCCAGTGGTAGTATACAGGGCCCCAGAGGTATATACAGCCCCAGTGGTAGTATATACAGCCCCAGTGTTAGTATACAGGGCCCCAGAGGTATATAGCAGCCCCAGCGGTAGTATACAGGCAGCCCCAGTAATGCAGGGCCCCCCAGTCTGACTCCGGTCACCTGTAAAGCAAACTATACTTATCAGTGTCCCGCTGTCCGCGCCCGCCGCTGCCGACATCGCGATCCTCCATCTTCATGCGACTTCTTCCTGTTTCCTGTGCTCGTCGCAGGGAATGACGTCATTGCCGGCGACGAGCACAGAAACAGGAAGAAGACGCATGAAGATGGAGGATCGCGTACGGCAGCTGCGAGCGGGTGCGAGCGGGACACTGATAAGTATAGTTTGCTTTACAGGTGACCGGAGAGACGCTGGGGGGGCCCTGCATTACTGGGGATGCGGGGGCTGCTGTATACCGATGTATACATCGGTATGTACCGATGTATACATCGGTATACAGCACTGACTCGCGTATAAGCCGAGGGGGGTACTTTTCAGCCCAATTTTTGGGCTGAAAAACTCGGCTTATACGCGAGTATATACGGTAATCAAAGTGTAGCAAGAGAAATCGGTATACGTGGGCACTACTATGTAGGGAGATGAAGCACAGCAGACGTGCCGTAGTCCATTTTCAGCTCATGTACAAGAAATCCTCACAGTGGTGCACGTCCGACAAACCCAGAGACGGGTAACAGCAAAAATTCAGAATGGAAGACATCAGCTGCACACTCCCAGGGTAAAAATATCTTCATTTATTTCAATACAATATAAAAACTGATGCACAACACCAGTAAAGCATGGGGGGAGAGTGACAAAATTGCAGGCTGCACAAGGATAACAGCTGTTTTGCGCTTATGCGCTTCAACAGGTCGGATTGAAGTGCACATGCGCAAAACAGCTGTTGTCCTTGTGCGCCCTGCAATTTTGTCTCTCTTCCTCCACGCTTTCCTGGCAATATGCACCAGTTTTTATGTTGTATTAAGTTGAATTAAGATTTTTTTTTACCCTGGGAGTGTGCAGCTGACGTCTTTTATTCTGGATATATAATCAAAATGTTATGTGAAATATCTGAAGAAAAAAGTAAAAAATGGCATTAACCATCATGCACAGAGTCATATGAGAGATCTGTGTCTGTAACACGGCACAAAAACAGACGGGAATTTGTGCTATGTGCCATCACATGTTATATGGTGTTGGTATTCTCACCTAGACAAATTGCTTGTATTGCAGAATGCCATTCTGTAAATAGGACCACACTGTGGAGTTACATATAACTTCTTACAAAAATACCCATGTGCCTATCATGTGGCCGAGGGTACGGAGACACATTCATCAACAGAGACAGAATGCTCTTGTCTTTTACACAGGGTCTTCTGTTCATGTATTGCAGCGAGATCTCATAATTAAAGAAATATGGAAACAGAATGGCCACACATTCCTGCTCTTAATGTTCGATGTCTTTCCAAGAAAGATTGATAAGGAGCTCATTTATTTACTTCTTATTGTATATTAATCTGCTGGTAAGGCTTGTTATATGAGATCAAACATTGACATCTATTAGACAGACTCTCGGCTAGGATCACACAACCACATTTTCTCCATCCAAGGAAATCGGTCTGATTATGTTAATCTCTGATCTAAACTTTATCAGAATGAGATCCATTTTTTTTGGATGTGGAGAAGAATAACAAAAAAAGTCTCTATGTTCTCTACTCTTTCAGTCCATGAAAATGTGGCGCCCCTGCAGACTGGTCACCACAGTGATGCTGCACCTACACCACAGGTTTGGTATCACCGTTCTCAGATGAGAGAGATTGTGATCCCAAGACACAGAGAATTCCACACAACACCATCCCAAATTCAGGCTAGGGGATTTGGGCAAACCCTTTATAGGGAGGGCCCCATCTCCTGGCTGCAGGAGGGGTAAGCAAGAGTTAGAAAGGGATAGAGAAACAGGAAGAAAGAGTTCAGACTTCAGGAGACGTCCTGGGAGACTGGAGCCACCGTAAGGCTTGTCCCAGGATAGGAGGGAACCAGAGAAGACGTTAGGATGTTGAGCAGGCAGGACACCTGCTGCGGAGCGAGGGAGTCCTAGGGGGCATGGGAGTGGAGGAACCACCCATGGCGCCCCGAATCCATTCCCAGTCGCTGGTGTATGGAGGGACTCGGTCACAGAAGAGAACCGGCCATGAACTGGTGGAAGTGCTACATACCTTAGCCAGAAAACCAGAGGCCGCTGTATCTGCAAAAACAGTGGCCAAAGACCATGGATACTCGCCAAGAAGGTGGCCAGACCTAGGGCCAGGGGACTCTGAGCATTGCCCGACAAGGCCCTTGTGGCACCCTGCCCTTACAGGTAGCCACAGAACACCTAAGGCATGGAGGGATTTCCACAACAGGTACCCTTACACAGACAACCCCTTCCACCCAAGACCTGTAGGGGGAGCTCCACTTGCTGCCCTTAAGCAAGATCCCCTATAAATACTGGTGCTGGGGTAGGAGTTAGTCAGTCCGTGCAGTATGGAGTAGTACTGTGAAGACCATTTGGTGAATGGTGCTGCGTTAGGCCCATACTAGAGACCAACCTAGCTAGTGTGAGGGCCTGAAAGTGAGGATCGTAGGTAAGGCAAAACGACAAGTTAAAGAGCAGATTGGGGGCAGAGGAGCCATATCGGTTCACCCCAGGAAGCAACCCAGACACCAGAGTCCGAGTCTGCAGGAGAGCAACAAGCCAGCAGAAAACACTGGTTCACCGAGGAGACTCCAGTCTCCGAGACACATGTAGCGCAACCAACTAGAGATCCAGGAGTCGCAGGAGAAGTCATAGCGTAGCCCACAAAAAGGTTCTCAACACTACAGTATGGGTGAGAGAGAGACACAGGGAGACCAGGCCTAGTTCTACACAGGTCAGGGGCTTCACCAAGGGAAAAGAGACAAGGAGGCCTACAAGTCACTCACTGTGGAAATCCTGAAGTGCTGCCCGACCACTTGGAGTGTACCCTGGACCCTGCTTGCCATAACATCATTAAAGGTACGGAAACAACTCCCAGCGTGTGTGTCAGTCCTGGTCCTGTCTAGCTCAGAGACTGTAGCATCATCCCGGATGCCAAGCCACCTCTCCACCTACGGGGAGCGTTGTCATCTGGCTGCCCGTCCATCATCCCCTGAGGTCTGCAGCAGCGTTGGTGCCTTCTCCGGTCACCATAGGTGGCGTCACGAGACTTTATTTATTTTTCTTTCATTTTTATCCCTCAAACAAACCCCACCTTTGTAAGCGACCACCAGGGCCACGGCCCCGGGAAGGCCACCAGTGACATCCCCTTACAGTAACTGCCTGGGCACCGAGTCCCCACAGCCTTGGGGTGGGTCAGCTAGCTGGTCTCACAAACAGGATCCCGTGCTTTGTGGACTGTTGAAATCGGGCTGCCATTACTGCACTACAGAGCGGGAAGAAAGGGGGCGTTGCAGTCGCAAGGGTGCGAAGCCAGGTTCCCGCTCCACGCTCTGATGGAAACTGCCGAAGCTGCATGACTCAATCCAGAAACTCCCAAGTGCTTTAGATCACCCAGACGCAGACTTCACCACCCTAAAAGACATGGCTATTAAAGTGCTGCAACCCCTACAATTCTCAGACTCTGCACTCCAGAGGTGGCAGGATGGTGCCGGTCCTGTACCAGCAACACCTACTTCTACACCTGCAGCCTAGCCAAATGTGCAGGCTGTGACCCCCCAGCAGGTTTGACAATCTGTGCTCTGATGTGCACCAGCTGAGTAAGAACCTGGCCACAGTCATGAATGCCCTGCAGCTACAAACAGAGACCAAGTCATCGGGAAAGATACAGGTCGTCGGCAGCCTGGAGGACGTCCGGTTGATGAGAGGGAAGAAGACCATGTCGCTTTGTGGGAGGACCAACGATCGTCACAGCTCCACAGGAGAACCCATCTGCCGTCGCTGCAACAAGACAGGCCACATTGCAAGGCATTGTCCTTTAAACCAGCAACCCCTGGTGGCAGGGGCCAAACCCCAGGAGTAGACCGACCAGGCCCATCAGACTGGTATGATAGATACATAGGAGGAAGACCGTTCTTATCTACCATACTAGACGGCATCCCTACACCTGCATTTCTGGACACTGGTTCGCAGGTGACAACCATACCTAATATCCTTCACAAAAGATTCTGGTCTAATGCTGAACTCAACCCACCAGAACCAGGCCTCACTATTTATGCTTCTGACTAGCCCAGGGTATGGGGACTCGGGTATCTGGGCCCTCTGCTGCGGATAGGGATGTCACTGGTGGCCTGCTAAAAAGGGAGCTAGTTGGAATGGGTATAAAAGTTTATAAGTTTATCAATGACGCCACCTGTGGTATCTGGTGACTGCACCAGCGCTGCGTGGGGCCTCCAGGGACGATGGATGAGCAGCTAGGTGTTGAAGCTCCCCACAGGCGGAGCTGAATCCTTGGGGTGTTTGGTTATGAAGATGAGGGATGGAGCAGGGACTTGGCCGGGCTGTTGAATAACAGGACAGTCTCTGCGGATGGCAGGGGCGCGGGTAAGGAACTGACACACACACCGCTGGTTGTTCTTTACCTTTTACTGGTGTAGTTACAGGTAAACATCCAGAGCACTTCCGGGTGTTCAGGATGCACTTCTGGGTCTCCACAGCGAGTGGGTATAAGGCCTCCTTGTCTCTTCCCCTTGTGTGTGAAGCCCCTGCCCCGTGTGAAACTTGGCTGGCCTCCTCTGCTTTCTCTCTGATCACCTGTGCAGTTGGCGGGACACCCTTGATGGACTACCGCTGTGCTGTTCCTGGACTCCCTGGTGAGTGACTGTGCAGATGCCTGGGAGACTGAAGTCTCCACGGTGGACCGGTATTCTCTACTGGGCCAGGTGTTCTCCAGTAGACTCGGACTCTGGTGTCCGGTGTGCTGTTTGGGTGAACCAAATGCTGGCTCCTTGGTTCCCACTTTGTTCTTTCTGTTCTCCTCGCCTTCCGACCCCACTCATGGGCCTTGCAGAACTACTAGGAGGCTTTTCAGGGTCACTGGCTCGGGCCTAATGTCCATTACCTCATCATGGTTGGAAGGAAACTCAAGACAGTGACCCGGCTATCAGTTTAGTTAAAGAGCTGTTAACTCAAGGATGTTCCCGTCTTGGTCCAGATGCTCCACCAGAGGCAAAACACCTGTGGAATGAGAGAAGCAGGTTATTTATCTATCAAGAAAAGTTATGTAGGTGATACATCAATCCCAGAACCCATGAGATGGTCTGGCAAATAGTGGTATCGAAGAAGGATGTCCAAATGGAGTTGGAAGCATATCACAATCAAGCAGGACACTTTGTGTGTGTGTGTCCTTTTTGTTCTGTTGTTGCCTCCCCTAACTGGGTCTTTCTCTAACTTTCCACCCTCCATCTGGCTCCTCCCGTTATCCCATTGCTGGACATAGAGTACCTAGACCTAGGATCGGGAGTGTGTCGGGTGTGTGTTTTGGGGAGACCAACTTACCAATCCCAGCTGCTGCGCCATCTAGTGGTGCCACATGGGTGCCACATTTACTTAAGCCGCAACCAAGATATAAAGCTCACCTTTATATAATGAGTATTTTTTGCTGCCTATGCAGAGTACAGCAACTAATGACAAACTCATTTCGTCTGATGTGCTAAGTATAGGAACCTGTGGTACCAACCTAGATGTTAAAACAGCCCCTGACTGCAGTAATCTTCTAGTTTGCCAACTGCCAAGCCAGTACTCACTACACCGTGGCACCAGTCCAAGAGGAAGCATTATTGTCTGAGAGGGTTGAAAATGTTCACTTTGCAGCACCGGCCCTGTGCATCTTCTTCTACTCTACTAATGTACAGGTGCATCCCAATGAATTAGAATATCATCAAAAAGGTAATTTTTTTCCATAATTCAATACATGAAGTGAAACCTATATATTATATAGAGTCGTTACAAACAGAGTGATCTATTTCATGTGTCTATTTCTGTTAATGTTGATGATTATGGCTTACAGCCAATAAAAACCCAAATACCATTTTCTCAGAAAATTAAAGTAGAAAGGATGAAGGGTTAAAAACCATGCTGCTGTATTCCATGAGACATCAAAGGGTGAATATAATATTGATTTATTAGTCAACGCATTAAATAGCTCCTAAAATACCCTGAAACATGGAAATATGATATTTGTCCTGAGCAAGGGGCCAGGGAGCCCTGAAAGGAAATTGACTAATAAATCAATATGATATTCACCCTTTGATGACTTGTGGAATACGTCAGTGCAGTTTTTTAACCCTTCATCGTCCCTACTCTATACGCACCACACTGGGGCCTGCAGCAGCCGTGATATGCTTTTATAGTGGTTGTGACTCTCACAACCACACAAGGTAAAGCCTCTGATATCTATTTAGGTAATGTTTTATCTCTCAGACCCTTCATCCTCCCTACTTTAATTTTCTGAGATAATGACCTTTGGGTTTTCATTGGCTTTAAGCCATAATCATCAACATTAACTGAAATAGACACTTGAAATAGATCACTCTGTAATGACTCTATATAATATATGTAAACAGACACTAATGAGCCATGCACACAGTGAACAGATCTGTAGGACACTGTTCACACCACCAAAAGACTGAATCACAAAAAACAATCAGAAAAACGTGCAAAAATACTCTGTTATGAAAAATAAAAATAGTAAAAGCAAGTGCTGCATAAAAAAGTGATAAAAAACAGGGTATTTAGTTGATAGGTTTTTTGCAAAAAATGTATACGAAGCCGCTCTACCAAACGTCAAGGTATCCCGTATCAGAGCAGTCCCTATCTGTGTGTTCAAAAACCTGACCATGTGAATATGTACCTACATGAGCCGGGTCCAGACAGGTCCAGTGTCTGACACGGACTGACTGCAGAAGACGGCTTTCATGTGCAGGACCCAAAGGGATAATATATGTGTTTCACTTATTGTATGGAATTTCTTAAATAAATGAACTTTTGATGATATTCTAATTCATTGAGATGCAGCTGTAGGTCTTCTCAAGCAGAAGGAGCTGCACCCCCATAGCCTGTCCTTCCTTACCAGGTGGAAAGAAGTCATACCCTGTCTGAAATACTTTACATTTTTCCTTGGTTTGGATAACGTTCGTTGTTACTATACAACAAACTGTCTCTATGTTCCAGAAGTCTTGTTTGGTCACATTTCTTGGTTGGAAACTTCACACACGTTGTTGAATCATCATCTGAGAATCTTCTTGAGTATCAGTCAAAGCTTCCTCGTATTTCTTAACCTAAAGCGTTAAAGTCATACAGATACCTGACTGAAATCATTATTGTTCAGAAAGGGAGAAATACTTTTCTAAATTTGGCGCATTCTACACATAGACGATGTATTGAGTCAGGTGACCGAGGTGGAGACATATTTAACATTTCTGAAGGAATACAACTGTAAATTGTGGGGCCCATCCTGCCGTATCAGCCATTATCTTAGGTTAGGGTCACATTTAGGAGGTTGTATCCGTTTGAGGGATGTATTAAAGGATGCTTTTTTTTCGCCTGGCCACTTGCATGACATGTGTGGTTACTTTTAACGCATGGTACATACATGTACCAAGAAATAAAAACACATGATACTAACCTAACAGACCCCATTTCAGACATTGGGGCTACTGATGTCAGTTTTAAGACAGATTCAATCATTTGGTCATTTTTGTTTTCTTGTAATTGAGCATAACAATAGAAACAAGGAACGTTGATGTCAGACAGGGACAGGTATCTACCAATATCAGTTTTAATACACCAGTATTAACATACAGCTACATCTCAATGACTTAGAATATCATCAAAAGTTCATTATTTCAGTACTTCAATACCAAACGCATATAGAGTCATTACACACAGAGGGATCTATTTCAAGTGTTTATTTATGTTGATGTTGATGATTATTACTTATAGCCAATGAAAACCCAAAAGTCATTATCTCAGAAAACTAAAGTAGGGAGAATGAAGGGTCTGAGAGATAAAATATTCCCTAAATAGGTATCAGAGGCTTCACTTTGTGTGGTTGTGAGACTCACAACCACTATAAAAGCATATCACGGCTGCTGCAGTACCCAGTGTGGTGCATATAGAGTAGGGAGGATTAAGGGTTAAAAACCGCACTGCCATACTCCACATCAAAGGGTGAATATAATATTGATTTATTATAACACATTTCAATATCATATTGTCATGTTTTAGGGCGTTTCATGGAGCCTTGAAGCACGTTGACTAATAAATCATATTATATTCACCCTTTAATGTCTCGTGGAATACGGCAGTGCAGTTTTTAACCCTTCATTCTCCCTACTTTAATTTTATGAGATATGACCTTTGGGTTTTCATTGGCTGCAAGCCACAATCATCAACATTAACAGAAATACACACTTGAAATAGATCCCTCTGTTTGTAATGATTCTATATATTATATGTATTTCACTTTTGGTATTGAATTACGGTACTTAAAAAAATTAACTTTTGGATGATTTTGTAATTCATTGAGATGCTCCTGTCTGACAGAAAATAAAGATCAATATGTCAAAGTGTGTAGCGTAATTTTTTGGTTCAGATAATTTCATCTTAACAGACGTTACAGCAGAATATTCATCTTTTGAATGAATCTCCCTGTAGTTTTGCTACAGGGCCCCTCAGCTCTAAAGTACGGTATCAGACCTGTAAGCTATCAGACTGGAGAACTTTAATCTATCAGACTCTGGACCCCTAAATTACCAGAGTCTCCTAAATGTAAGATCTCAGACCCAATAATTATCAAACCCCAAACCAGAACTCAATATTATTATACCTCTAAATTAGACTCCATACTTTTTACCTCTGTTATTAGACTCCATATCAGATCCATAAGTATTTAAACCACAAACCACAGCCCTGGGGACTTTCTGACTCCAGGCCTCCACCATGCTGAAGGATAAATCACTGGGCATTGTCAGGATCTGAAACATACAAAGAGCTAAAACTGGCCCGAACCCAGATCTTGTATGAACAGCTGAGCACACCTAGTGCCAGGACATTGTGTGCGGGGTCCAGTCATACCTTGTGGGGAAGACCATTGGGCACAAGCAATCTAATATATGAAGCTGAGTGTATGTATGTATGTATGTCCATAAATGGCCATGCCCCTTCATAGTCCTGCCCCCTTCATAGCCCCACGCCTTTCATAGCTCCACCCCTTCATGATGCGTCAATTGAATATGGATCTGCCCCCTCTGGTTAGCCCCGCCCCTCCATAATGCTCTGGCTGCCTATGATTCTGCCCCACCCCTTTCATAATGTGCAGGATACATATGGCTTCGCCCCCCAGGTTAGCCCCACAACTTTATTACGCTACATTTATTCTTGTAACTCAGGCAACGCCCCCTTCATAACTCCGCCCCCTGGATGCATATGGCACCATCCCCACCGGGTACCCTCCTGTTAGCCCCACCCCTTTATTATGTCACCTTTATTATTGTAACCCAGGCAACGCCCCTTCATAACTCTGCCCCCTGGAAGCATATGGCTTCGTCCCTTCCGGGTACCCTCCTGTTCTTTCTTCCCCTTTATCATGTCACCTTTATTATTGTAACCCAGGCAACGTCGGGTTCTACAGGTAGTCTATGGAATAATAATATATATATATATATATTCATTTTTATTGCACTATTAATTCTATAGTGCTTTACATACATTTGCAACACGGTCCCCATTGGGGCTCACAATCTAGACATGCTATTAGTATATTTTTGGTTTGACAATCCATGTGATCTTGATGTTTTTTTTAACCTGGATATAAGTTAAGGTGGCAGACCAGGCCGACATATCATTGCACCCTCTATAGTGTATACTGAGCATGCAGTGACTCCCCAACAGGAAATCAAAAGATAGGAACAGTTCAGTGTGGCTGTATTATTTGTGGTTGCATTAATTTTAGGACGTTGCAGAACTTGAACAGATTACCATTAGGACAGCTTTCTTTCGGGGCACCAGGGCATGCGCCACCACCTGCACATTGTCACAATTTGTACATCGGTCTCAATGAGGCCTGACATTCCCCCATCCTACTGTATCCTAACCCGCCCCTCTTAGACTGTGAGACCTCGTGGACAGGGTCCCTGCCCCCCCTGTACCTGTACGTCCTGATCGCCTAGATTTAGTGTACTTGTTCTTGTCTCCCTCATCCTCATGTAAAGCGCCATGGAACCTAAATAATAATAATAATAATAATAATAATGTCTCATACATAGTATTTACAGCAGTCATCTCTGTGCAAAAGCCCAGCATCCTTCTGGTTCCTCCAAGGCAGCTCCATTGGGTGCCTGCCCAGCTCACTTGGTCTCAGATGGCCCTATGCTGTCTACTGTCTCCTTCCAGAACCTGGTTTTGCTTTGTCCCCTGCTTTCATTGCACAGTTCTGTAAATAATACCACGCTCTCATGTAACATAGTAATAACCTAACTGGTGAAAGGTTGACTCTAGTTCACCTTTACGCTCTTACAAGGATAGAAGTAAGGTATTCCAGGAGTGCATGGAATCTTTGACTCGCCGTGAGTAATGGGGGGCCACAGACAAGGTGCCCCGTAACGGCATATGACTATGTCAGTGAGGATAATGAACATACATGAATTTCAGAAAGTGAGAGAACATCTTATTCATTTCAAGAAAACTTGGAATAACTTTGGAAAGATGAGTCTAGTGAGTGAGAAGATCCAGAGACCACAGACCTTCAAAGAGAATCAACCGTACAAATAAACATCCCTAGAAATGAAGCAATGCTATTGTTCAGGGATCCAGGAATTCAGGCCCAAGGGGGATTTTTGGCCAGTTGTTTGTTTCTGTGCTTATTTATGTTTTTCAAGCACAGATCTCAATAGATTGATGGCTTTCACCTGACTATGCAGCTCCAATTATCCTCCGATTACCAGAAAGGTCTACAGTGTTCAGAGCTTCGTCAGCCCCATGCAGAGATGTGACCTGTTTCCCCTGACATTGCTAAACTGTTGTCATGAAAGCCAGATGAATTACAGTGCTGTTTGATTACAATAAACATAGGGCACAAAGGAAAGCCTTCCTAGGCCATTGTCAGGTGAGCTTTAGATGTCGATTTAGGAAAACACCTATTATTGACAAAGGATTTGACTGGATCAGTATTATACATAATGTGGGGCTCCCAGCACACCCCTGGTGTTTGGAGACAGCTCAATAAGTCCTTTCTTTGGACTTGTGGTAAGTTTTCTTTCACATCTCGTCAAGCATACAATAAAGCAAACGTGAAATGGGAAGCCTATATTTTATTGCTAGGCAATAAGCGCTGCAATTTTTTGGTGATCCTTTCCGTGCACGTAGCAGAAATGTTGTTATAGCAACATTAGTCCATAGGGGGTGCTGGCTAGTCTGTCTGGATAATCTAAGTAAACAATAAGCAGGTAAACGCAGTGAAATGAATCACATACAATAGTGTTAACCCCTTCACGACCCTTGGCCCACCGTTTGGGCCATGAAAACAAGTTCGTTCCCGACCTTTGGCCCAAACGGTGGGCCATGGAATGATCGCGCTCCGGCGGCGCGTGTAAGGGGGGTGACTCAGGTGTCACTGTACATAATGCACAGTGACAACCTGTAGTTCACCCCACGGGGGGTGGATTAACCCCCCCGTGCCTAGGGCCCCTCTGATTGGCAGTGAAAATCTGTCACTGCCATTCAGAATCAATGGAATATTTCACCAATGAAAATTGATGGAATATTCTGGATCTGGGCTGGCCTGATGCATATAGCATCAGGCATTGGCTGGGGGTATGTGTGTCCCCCCCCCCTGGATCTGATTGGGGCTAGTGTCCATGTGACGCTAGCCCTCCAATCGGCTATCCAGGGGATTGTTTATAATGGTGGACCACGCTTCCCTGCTCCATTCCGTCCCTGGATGCCAAGGAGCGTGGTCCATCTGCCGCCGACCGACCCCGATCCGCAGCACCGACCCCGATCCGCCGCACCGAGACCGATCCGCCGCCGCAGCCGCCGCCGCCGCCGCCACCGGTAACCTCTTTCCCTGTCTCTGTAGTCCCACTGTGCGCCGCCTGTCCCTGTCTTCTCTTTCCCTCTCTCTTGTTGTTCCTCTTCTCTTTCCCTCTCTCCCCCTCCCTCCTGCACATCCCCCCCTCTCTCCCCCTCTCCCCCGCACATCCCCCCATCTCCCCCCCTCCTTCCCCCATCTCCTCCCCTCCATCCCCCTCCTCCCCTGTGTTGTGCACTGACCGGCTGGTGCTCGTTCTGCCAGCCGGTGTAAAGTGATTTACAGGCAGCAGTTGCACCTGTGATCACCCATCCCCCGCCCTGTCCCAGTCATCACCCACCCTGCTACTGCCCCCCTTATTCATCTCCCCCCCCCCCCACCGCTGCTGGCTCCTTAGCTCCCTCTTGCACCTGCACGCTTGACCGCCTGCTCTCCTGCGCCCCGTCCGCCCGAGCGCTCGCCGTCCGCCCAGCCCTCGCCATCTGCCAGAGCGCTCGCCGTCCGCCCTCGCCGTCCGGCCTAGCCCTCACCGTCCGCCCTCACCCTCACCATCCGCCCTCGCCGTCCGCCCTCGCCATCCGCCCTAGCCCTCGCCATCCGCCCTAGCCCTCGCCGTCCGCCCTAGCCCTCGCCGTCCGCCCTAGCCCTCGCCGTCCGCCCCAGCCCTCGCCGTCCGCCCCAGCCCTCGCCGTCCGCACCAGCCCTCGCCGTCCGCCCTAGCCCTCGCCGTTAGCCCTCACTGTCCGCCCTAGCTCTCGCCGTTAGCCCTCGCCGTCTGCCCAGCCCTCGCCGTCTGCCCAGCCCTCGCCGTCTGCCCAGCCCTCGCCGTCTGCCAGAGCGCTCGCCGTCCGCCCTCGCCGTCCGGCCTAGTCGTCCGCCCTCACCCTCTCCGTCCGTCCTCACCCTCCGCCCTCACACTCGCCGTCCGCCCTCACCCTCGCCGTCCGCCCTCGCCGTCCGCCCTCGCCGTCCGCCCTAGCACTCGCCGTCCGCCCCAGCCCTCGCCGTCCGCCCTAGCCCTCGCCGTTAGCCCTCACTGTCCGCCCTAGCTCTCGCCGTTAGCCCTCGCCGTCTGCCCAGCCCTCGCCGTCTGCCCAGCCCTCGCCGTCTGCCAGAGCGCTCGCCGTCCGCCCTCGCCGTCCGGCCTAGCCGTCCGCCCTCACCCTCGCCGTCCGCCCTCACCCTCGCCGTCCGCCCTCACCCTCGCCGTCCGCCCTCGCCGTCCGCCCTAGCCCTCGCCGACCGCCCTAGCCCTCGCCGTCCGCCCTAGCCCTCGCCGTCCCGCCGGGCGCTCGGCGTCTGCCCGAGCGCTCGCCGTCCGCCCTCATCCTCGCCATCTGCCCAGCCCTCGCCGTCTGCCCGGGCGCTCGACGTCCGCCCTTGCCGTCCGCCCTAGTCCTCGCCGTCCGCCCTAGTCCTCGCCGTCCGCCCTAGTCCTCGCCGTCCGCCCTAGTCCTCGCCGTTAGCCCTCACCGTCCGCCCTAGCTCTCGCCGTTAGCCCTCGCCGTCTGCCCGAGCGCTCGCCTTTCTGCCCGAGCGCTCGCCATCCGCCCTTGCCGTCTTCCCTAGCCCTCGCCGTCTGCCTAGCCCTCGCCGTCTGCCCAAGCGCTCGCCGTCCGCCCTAGGCCTCGCCGTCCGCCCTAGGCCTCGCCGTCCGCCCTCACCGTCCGCCCTAGCTCTCGCCGTCCGCCCTAGCTCTCGCCGTCCGCCCTAGCTCTCGCCGTTAGCCCTAGCTCTCGCCGTTAGCCCTCGCCGTCTGCCCAGCCCTCGCCGTCTGCCCAGCCCTCGCCGTCTGCCCGAGCGCTCGCCTTTCTGCCCGAGCGCTCGCCGTCCGCCCTTGCCGTCTGCTTAGCCCTCGCCGTCTGCCTAGCTCTCGCCGTCCGCCCTAGCTCTCGCCGTCCGCCCTAGCTCTCGCCTTCCGCCCTAGCTCTCGCCGTCCGCCCTAGCTCTCGCCGTCCGCCCTAGCTCTCACCGTTAGCCCTCGCCGTCTGCCCAGCCCTCGCCGTCTGCCCAGCCCTCGCCGTCCGCCCTAGCTCTCGCCGTCCGCCCTAGCTCTCGCCGTCCGCCCTAGCTCTCGCCGTCCGCCCTAGCTCTCGCCGTTAGCCCTCGCCGTCTGCCCAGCCCTCGCCGTCTGCCCGAGCGCTCGCCTTTCTGCCCGAGCGCTCGCCATCCGCCCTTGCCGTCTGCTTAGTCCTCGCCGTCCGCCCTAGCTCTCGCCGTCCGCCCTAGCTCTCGCCGTTTGCCCTAGCTCTCGCCGTCTGCCCTAGCTCTCGCCGTTAGCCCTAGCTCTCGCCGTTAGCCCTCGCCGTCTGCCCAGCCCTCGCCGTCTGCCCGAGCGCTCGCCTTTCTGCCCGAGCGCTCGCCGTCCGTCCGACAGGCCCCTCCGCCCGACAGGCCCCTCCGCCCGACAGGCCCCTCCGCCCGACTGACCCCTCCGCCCGACTGACCCCCCACATCAAACAGACTCCTCCGCCCGACTGACCCCACACATCAAAGTTACACCAAGCACCCGCATACACACGTACACTCACACTACGGTACAATAAATTCTAGATTTTTTTTTACACACGCACACAAAACACAGCACACAATGTCCCGCCCGTCCCGTTCGTCACAGTCAGAAAGGGCGTACTCGGCTGAGGAGGCATATGCTATACTTGCCTCCGATGCTGACAGTGAGGGAGAGGACCCCACGTTCCTCTATTCCTCACATTCTTCCTCCTCCAGTGACACCAACTCGCCTCCAAGACAACGTCGCAGGACAAGACATCGTCCGGGGGCCGTAGAAGAAGAGCCGCAGCCTGGAGAAGAGCCGCAGCCTGGAGAAGAGCCGCAGCCTGGAGAAGAGCCGCAGCCTGGAGAAGAGGAGCCGGAGGCCATGGACCCACAGCCGTCTGTGAGTAACCCTCAACCTGGTGCTAGTCACACCCAAGCTAGCACCAGAGCCCCCGTGTGGACCCCCGTCCCTGAACAATACACTCCACAGATTCCTGATTTCCTTCCCCAACCAGGAATCCAGCTTGAGACCACAAACTTCAGGGAAATTGACTTTTTCAAAGTCTTTTTCTCTGAGGACATTGTGAGTCTCATGGTGGACCAGACCAACATTTACGCCCAACAATTTCTGGTCCAAAACCCAAATTCCATATTTTCTTCTTGGAGTCCCGTGGACTCTGGAGAAATGTTGAAGTATTGGGGATTGGTACTTCACATGGGGATTGTGAAGAAACCAGAAATCCGCCAATACTGGAGTACCAATATTTTCTATCACACTCCAGTGGTCGGCGCGGTGATGACCCGAAAGCGATTCGAGGTCATTCACAAATTTTTACATTTTAGGGACAGCCTTCCCCGTGATGACCCGAATTTCGACAGATTGTTCAAAATTCGGCCGGTCATCGAACACTTCAGCAACAAGTTTGCTGAAGTGTACGTTCCAGAACGGGAAATTTGTGTGGATGAATCCCTCGTCCACTTCAAAGGTAGGCTTACATTCCGGCAATACCTCCCCAGCAAGAGGGCGAGGTATGGAATCAAACTCTACAAGCTGTGTGAGAGTACCTCAGGGTACACTTACAGCTTTAGAGTGTACCAAGGAAAGCATTCCAGGATCCAGCCCCCAGAGTGTCCACCTGCTCTGGGGGTGAGTGGGAAAATAGTGTGGGATCTGATCCACCCACTACTTGATAAAGGTTACCATCTGTACGTTGATAACTTTTATACAAGTATCCAACTATTTAATTCCCTTTCTGCCAGAACTACCGCCGCTTGCGGTACTGTGCGCAGAAACCAAAAGGGTCTCCCTCTGACGCTGGTTGAGCAGCCTCTCCCAAGAGGTGAGAGTCGAGCTCAATGTAGCAGCAACATGCTTGTGGTCAAGTTCAAAGACCGAAGGGATGTCTTTTTCTTGACCACAATTCATGGTCCCGGCACCACGGCCACCACCACCAGAGGTACCCCAGGACAGGTCCACAAACCGGACTGCGCCCTGGGATACAACAAGCACATGGGGGGGTTGATCTGTCTGATCAAGTCCTCCAGCCCTACAGTGCCATGCGGAAGGCGAAGGTTTGGTACAAAAAACTGGCCGTGCATATCGTTCAAATGGCAATGTATAACGCATACGTGCTATCACGATGTGCAGGCCAGACACACCAATACCTTCCTCCAGTTCCAGGAGAAGGTGATCAAGGCCCTGATGTTTAGAAGAGGAGGAGAAGAAGAAGAAGAAGCGCGCCCCAGCACTCCTGGAACTAGAGGCTCCCGTGTGGTACCAGGGCAACATTTTCCCCGTGAGGTCACAACTGCAGAAAGAAAAAGGTGCCGGGTCTGCTATCAAAGAGGGAGAACACAGAAAACACGTTTCATATGTGAAACGTGTCCAGACAAACCAGGACTGTGAGTGAATGATTGCTTTAAAATTCATCACCAGTCCCCGGACTGACATACTGACCTTTCCTACACAACTCACCCACACCAGCATGACATACACAACATCACACACACACACACACACGCACAACACCCGAACATTGGACCTTGCACTGATAAGAGCACCCTTAGTCTTTACCATGGCTTTGGGATCTCATTCCGGTGCTAGAACAAATCCCTTCCTGCAGAACGGCCAGGTTACAAGTTGACCTGTCCTTCTGGAAGGCTGGGTACAGATGTGTAATTATGCTCTATATGTGTATGGGGTCACTTGTGGGGGAGCTCCAATGTTTAGGACACAGGGGCTCTCCATACGCAACCTGGTGTTTGCTAACAATTGGAATTGTTAGCGGACACCATGTCACGTATGGAGAACCCCTGTGTGCCTAAACATTGGAGCTCCCCACAATTGA
This sequence comes from Allobates femoralis, assembly GCA_033576535.1. Classification (NCBI taxonomy): domain Eukaryota; kingdom Metazoa; phylum Chordata; class Amphibia; order Anura; family Aromobatidae; genus Allobates; species Allobates femoralis. Next base: position 775,679,351 of record JARQOC010000003.1, read on the forward strand.
CCCCATTTTGGAAACTAGACCCCCAGGGAACATATCTAGCTGCATAGTGAGCACTTTAAACTCTCAGGTGCTTCACAAATTGATCCATAATAAGGAAAAAATACTTTATTTTCACACAAATTTTCTTTTTTAATTTTTACGGATCAATTTGTGCAGCCCCTGGGGGTTCAAAGTGCTCACTATGCATCTATATACGTTCCCTGGGGAGTCTAGTTTCTGAAATGGGGTCTCTAGTGAGGGAGCTCTAATGTTTGGGCACACAGGGGCTCTCCATAAGCAACCTGGTGTTTGCTAACAATTGGAATTGTTAGCGGACACCATGTCACGTTTGGAGAGCCCCTGTGTGTCTCCACATTGGAGCTCCCCCACAAGTGACCCCATTTTGGAAACTAGACCCCCCAGGGAACATATCGAGATGGGTATTGAGCATATTGAACCCCCAGGTGCTTCACAAATTAATGAAAAAAAAGATTTTTGCAGAAAAAAAGTACTTTTTCATTTTTACAGATCAATTTGTGAAGCACCTGGGGGTTGAAAGTGCTCACTATGCATCTAGATACGTTCATTTGGGGGTCTAGTTTCCAAAATGGGGTCACTTGTGGGGGAGCTCCAGTGTGGAGACGCACAGGGGCTCTCCAAACGCAACATGGTGTCCGCTAACAATTTGAGCTCATTTTGCATTCAAATTGTTAGCGGACACCATGTTGCGTTTGGAGAGCCCCTGTGCGTCTCCACATTGGAGCTCCACCACAAGTCACCCCATTTCTGAAACTAGACCCCCAAAAGAATGTATCTAGGTGCATAGTGAGCACTTTGAACCCCCAGATGCTTCACAAATTGATCCGCAATAATGAAAAAAGAAAATTTTTGTGGAAAAACAGGTGCTTTTTCATTTTTATGGATGAATTTGTGAAACACCTGGGGATTGAAAGTGCTCACTATGCATCTAGATACGTTCCCTGTGGGGTCTAGTTTCCAAAATGGGGTCACTTGTGGGGGAGCCCTAATGTTTAGGCACACAGGGGCTCACCAAACACAACATGGTGACAGCTAACAATTTGAGCTGATTTTTATTCAAATTGTTAGCGGACACCATGTCGCGTTTGGTGAGCCCCTGTGTGCCTAAACATTGGAGCTCCCCCACAAGTGACCCCATTTTGGAAACTAGACCACCCAGGGAACATATCGAGATGGGTATTGAGCATATTGAACCCCCAGGTGCTTCACAAATTAATGAAAAAAAAAGATTTTTGCGGAAAAAAAGTACTTTTTCATTTTTACAGATCAATTTGTGAAGCACCTGGGGGTTGAAAGTGCTCACTATGCATCTAGATACGTTCCCTGGGGGGTCTAGTTTCCAAAATGGGGTCACTTGTGGGGGAGCCCTAATGTTTAGGCACACAGGGGCTCACCAAACACAACATGGTGACAGCTAACAATTTGAGCTGATTTTTATTCAAATTGTTAGCGGACACCATGTCGCGTTTGGAGGGCCCCTGTGTGCCTAAATATTGGAGCTCCCCCACAAGTGACCCCATTTTGGAAACTAGACCCCCCAGGGAACATATCGAGATGGGTATTGAGCATATTGAACCCCCAGGTGCTTTACAAATTGATCTGTGAAAATGAAATAGTACTTTTTTTTTTCACAAAAATTTTCTTTTAGCCTGTTTTCGTTTTCACATGGCAACTGCATAAAATTCATCCTAAAATTTGTTGGGCAATTTCTCCTGAGTACACCGATACCTCATATGTGGTCATAAACCACTGTTTGGGCGCACGGCAGGGGTCAGAAGGGAAGGAGCGCAATTTCACTTTTTGAATGTAAAATTAGCTCCAAAAGTCAAATTGCGCTCCTTCACTTCTGAGCCCTGCCGTGCGCCCAAACAGTGGTTTATGACCACATATGCGGTATCGATGTACTCGGGAGAATTTGCACAACACATTTTAAGATCCATTTTATCCTGTTGCCCATGTGAAAATGAAAGAATTGAGGCTAAAAGAACATTTTTGATAAAAAAATTAAAATATCCATTTTTTGTTTCCACTTTGCTTTAGTTCCTGTGAAGCACCTGAAGGGTTAATAATCTTCTTGAATGTAGTTTTGAGTAGCTTGAGGGGTGCAGTTTTTGGAATGGTGTCACTTTTGGGTGTTTTCTGTCATGTACACCCCTCAAAAGGACTTCAAATGTGATGTGGTCACTAAAAAAAATGGTTTTGTAAATTTTGGTTGAAAAATGAAAAATTGCTCATGAACTTTGAACCCTTATAACGACCTAAAAAAAAAATTTTTTTTCCCAAAATTGTGCTGATGTGAAGTAGACATGTGGGAAATATTATTTAATAACTTTTTTCTGTCACATATCTCTCTTGTTTATCAGAAAAAAAAATTATAAATGTGAAAATTGTGAAATTTTCAAAATTTTTGCCATATTTTTGATTTTTTCACAAATAAACGCAAAAATTATCGACTTAAATTTAATACTAGCATGAAGCCCAATATGTCACGAAAAAACAGTCTCAGAATCGCTAGGATCGGTTGAAGCGTTCCCGAGTTATCACCTCATAAAGGGACACTGGTCAGAATTGCAAAAAAGGCCAAGGTCTTTAGGGTCAGAATAGGCTGGGTCCTGAAGGGGTTAATGAGAGATAATGTCCTATTTGGTGCATAGATGGTGCAAAAGGACAAGCTCGGAAATATTATTTTCACCTTTGTACCCTGGACCCGATTATTATTATTTATTATAGCACCATTTATTCCATGGTACTTTACATGTAAAAAGGGGTATACATAGACAAGTACAATAAAGATGAACAATAGAAGGCACAGACAGGTACAGGAGGAGCCCACAAGGGCTCCCAGTCTACAGGGCATGGGTGAGGATACAGTAGGTGAAGAGAGAGGACCCTGCCCCCGAGGGCTCACAGTCTACAAGGGATGGGTGAGGATACAGTAGGTGAGGAGAGAGGACCCTACCCTCGAGGGCTCACAGTCTACAAGAAATGGGTGAGGATACAGTAGGTGAGGAGAGAGGACCCTGCCTGCGAGGGCTCTCAGTCTACAAGAAATGGGTGAGGATACAGTAGATGCGGAGAGAGGACCCTGCCTATGAGGGCTCACAGTCTACAAGAAATGGGTGAGGATACAGTAGGTGAGGAGTGAGGACCCTGCCCACAAGGGCTTACAGTCTACAAGGGATGGGTGAGGATACAGTGGGTGAGGAGAGAGGACCCTGCCTGCGAGTGCTCAGTCTACAAGGGATGGGTGAAGATACAGTGGGCGAGGAGAGAGGACCCTGTCTGCGAGGGCTCACATCTACAAGGGATGGGTGAGGATACAGTAGGTGAGGAGAGAGGACCCTACCCACGAGGGCTCACAGTCTACAAGAAATGGGTGAGGATACAGTAGGTGAGGAGAGAGGACCCTGTCTGCGAGGGTTCACATCTACAAGGGATGGGTGAGGATACAGTGGGTGAGGAGAGAGGACCCTACCCATGAGGGCTCACAGTCTACAAGAAATGGGTGAGGATACAGTAGGTGAGGAGAGAGGACCCTGCCTATGAGGGCTCACAGTCTACAAGAAATGGGTGAGGATACAGTAGGTGAGGAGAGAGGACCCTGCCTATGAGGGCTCACAGTCTACAAGAAATGGGTGAAGATACAGTGGGCGAGGAGAGAGGACCCTGTCTGCGACGGCTCACATCTACAAGAGATGGGTGAGGATACAGTAAGTGAGGAGAGGGGACCCTACCCATGAGGGCTCACAGTCTACAAGAAATGGGTGAGGATACAGTAGGTGAGGAGTGAGGACCCTGCCCACGAGGGCTCACAATCTACAAGGAATGGGTGAGGATACAGTGGGTGAGGAGAGAGGACCCTGCCTGCGAGTGCTCAGTCTACAAGGGATGGGTGAGGATACAGAAGGTGAGGAGAGAGGTCCCTGCCCATGAGGGCTCCCAGTCTACAAGGGATGGGTGAGGATACAGTAGGTGAGGAGAGAGGACCCTGCCTGCGAGGGCTCTCAGTCTACAAGAAATGGGTGAGGATACAGTAGATGCGGAGAGAGGACCATGCCTATGAGGGCTCACAGTCTACAAGAAATGGGTGAGGATACAGTAGGTGAGGAGTGAGGACCCTGCCCACAAGGGCTTACAGTCTACAAGGGATGGGTGAGGATACAGTGGGTGAGGAGAGAGGACCCTGCCTGCGATTGCTCAGTCTACAAGGGATGGGTGAAGATACAGTGGGCGAGGAGAGAGGACCCTGTCTGCGAGGGCTCACATCTACAAGGGATGGGTGAGGATACAGTAGGTGAGGAGAGAGGACCCTACCCACGAGGGCTCACAGTCTACAAGAAATGGGTGAGGATACAGTAGGTGAGGAGAGAGGACCCTGTCTGCGAGGGTTCACATCTACAAGGGATGGGTGAGGATACAGTGGGTGAGGAGAGAGGACCCTACCCATGAGGGCTCACAGTATACAAGAAATGGGTGAGGATACAGTAGGTGAGGAGAGAGGACCCTGCCTATGAGGGCTCACAGTCTACAAGAAATGGGTGAGGATACAGTAGGTGAGGAGTGAGGACCCTGCCCACAAGGGCTTACAGTCTACAAGGGATGGGTGAGGATACAGTGGGTGAGGAGAGAGGACCCTGCCTGCGAGTGCTCAGTCTACAAGGGATGGGTGAATATACAGTGGGCGAGGAGAGAGGACCCTGTCTGCGAGGGCTCACATCTACAAGAGATGGGTGAGGATACAGTAAGTGAGGAGAGGGGACCCTACCCATGAGGGCTCACAGTCTACAAGAAATGGGTGAGGATACAGTAGGTGAGGAGTGAGGACCCTGCCCACGAGGGCTCACAATCTACAAGGAATGGGTGAGGATACAGTGGGTGAGGAGAGAGGACCCTGCCTGCGAGTGCTCAGTCTACAAGGGATGGGTGAGGATACAGAAGGTGAGGAGAGAGGTCCCTGCCCATGAGGGCTCCCAGTCTACAAGGGATGGGTGTAGATACAGTAGGAGGGGGTAGAGCTGGGCATGTGGTGGATAGTTGACTGAGGCTCACTGCAGGTTGTAGTCTTGCCAGAAGAGGTGGGTCTTCAGGTTCCTTTTGAAGGTTTAGACAGTGGATGAGAGTCTGATGTGTTGGGGCAGAGAGTACCAGAGTATGGGGGAATGCACGGGAGAAATCTTGTATGTGGTTGTGAGAAGAAGAGATAAGAGAGGAGTAGAGAAGGAGATCTTGAGAGGATCGCAGATTGCGGGTTAAGTACCGGGATACCATTTTCACAGATGTATGAAGGGGACAGGTTGTGGATGGCTTTGTATGTCATTGCTAGGGTTTTGAACTGGAGCCTCTGACCAATGGGCAGCCAGTGAAGGGCTTTGCAGAGAGGAGAGGCAGGGGAATAGTGAGGAGACAGGTGGATTAGTTGGGCAGCAGAGTTTAGGATAGATTGGAGGGGTATAAGAGTGCTAGATGGGAGGTTAGAGAGCAGGAGGTTGCAGTAGTTGAGGTGGGAGATGATGAGTGCATGGACTAGTGTTTTTGCATTTTCTTGGTCAACGAATCTGGAAAATATTTTTGAGTTGGAGTTCACAGGAGGTGATAATAATAAATAATGTCCTATTTAGCATATAATAATATAATAATAAAACTTTATTTGTATAGCGCCAACATATTCCGCAGCGCTTTACAGTACAACGGTACATATAAGAAAAATATACGGTACAGAAACGTAATGCAGAACAGTAGTTACATTCAAGAAACATAGAATCAACTTAGGAAATACAATAAAAAAGGCAGAAAATGAAGGTGACCCTGCTCGAAGGAGCTTACAATCTAAGACGGGATGGGAACACAAAGTACAGGGGCTTATAACAATGAATATCTTACGTCTAAGTGACTACTGTTAGGGAGAAGGATAGGCCGCCCTGAAGAGTTGTGTTTTTAGGGAGCGTCTGAAGCTATGCAAGTTGTGGATGGTCCTAATTTCTTGGGGTAGAGCATTCCAGAGTTTTGGTGCAGCTCGAGAGAAGTCTTGAAGTCGGGAATGGGAGGTTCGGATTAATGCCGATGTTAGTCTAAGGTCATGTTCAGAGAGAAGGGGACGGGTGGGTTGGTAGACAGAGATGAGGGTGGAGAGGTAAGGAGGTGCCGCACCATGAATAGCTTTGTGGGTGACAACGAGCAATTTGAATTGGATTCTACAGTGTACGGGCAGCCAATGTAGTGACTGGCACAGAGCAGAAACATCTGAGTAACGGTTTGCTAGATAGGTGATCCTGGCTGCTGCATTGAGGATAGACTGGAGAGGGGAAAGCTTACTGTGGGGGAGGCCAGCTAATAAAGAATTACAGTAGTCAAGGCGGGAATGAATCAGGGCCACGGTGAGGGTTTTAGTTGTTTCCGTGGTGAGGAAAGGGCGAATTCTGGAGATATTTTTCAGGTGCAAGCGACAGGAGCGGGTGAGAGATTGTATGTATGGGGTGAAGGAGAGATCAGTGTCCATCAAAACACCGAGACAGCGGGCCTGCTGACTGAGCGTTATCGTGGTGCCGCACACCGAGAGAGAGATGTCAGATTTAGGGAGGTTGGCAGAGGGTGGGAGCAGAAGAAGTTCAGTTTTGGAAAGGTTGAGCTTCAGATAGAGAGTGGACATGATATTGGAGACTGCGGTTAGACAGTCATTGGTGTTCTTTAATACCGCAGGGGTAAGGTCAGGGGCTGAAGTGTATAGTTGTGTGTCATCAGCATAAAGATGGTACTGAAAGCCAAATCTGCTGATGGTTTGTCCGATCGGGGCTGTGTAGAGAGAGAAGAGGAGAGGGCCAAGGACTGAACCCTGAGGGACCCCAATAGTGAGAGGAAGAGGGAAGAAGTGGAGCCAGCGAATGATACACTGAAAGAGCAGTCAGAAAGATAGGAAGAGAACAAGGAGAGAGCAGTGTCCTTGATGCCAATGGAGTGCAGCATAGAGAGTAGGAGCTGATGGTCGACAGTGTCAAAAGCCGCAGAGAGGTCAAGAAGGATAAGCAGAGAGTGGTCACCATTACGTTTTGCTGTCAGAAGGTCATTGGTCACTTTGATGAGGGCAGTTTCTGTAGAATGTAAGGGGCGGAAGCCAGACTGCAATGGATCTAAAAGAGAGTGAGTGGCGAGGTAATGAGTGAGGCGGGTGTAGACCAGGCGCTCCAGGAGTTTAGAGATGAAGGGGAGATTGGAGACTGGTCTGTAGTTATTTGTGCAGGATGGGTCAAGGGACGTTTTCTTTAGTAGTGGAGTGATAATAGAGTGTTTGAAGGAGGAGGGGAAGATGCCAGTAGAGAGGGAGAGATTGAAGATTGTGGTTAAGTGACTGGTGACCACTGGAGAGAGGGTCTGTAGTAGGTGTGAGGGAATGGGGTCAGAGGTGCATGTAGTGGGACGTGAGGACGAGAGGAGCCTGGAGACTTCTTCTTCTGTGGCTGGGTCAAAAATGGAGAGTGAGCCAGAGGGGATGTGGGACAGATGGGAGTAGAAACACTTGAAGGTTGGGAGCTGATTTCCTGATGGATGTTTTCTATTTTCTCTGTGAAGTAAGAGGCCAGATCATCAGCACAGAGGTCAGTGATAGGAGCCTGCACTTTCGGACTGAGGAGAGAGTGAAAGGTGTCAAAAAGTTTCTTTGAGTTGTTGGCTAGTGAGGAGATCAGGGTGGTGAAGTAGGTCTGTTTGGCGAGGTGAAGGGCAGAGTTGTAGGTTTTTAGCATGAATTTATAATGGATGAAGTCTCCTGGTGAGCGAGTTTTCCTCTATAGGCGTTCGGCACTCCTCGAGCATCGCTGGAGGAATCGAGTTTGTGATGTGAGCCAGGGCTGTTTTACTCTGTGTTTGGAGGTTCTAAGGGTGAGGGGTGCTACTTGGTCCAGGGTACTTTTGAGAGTGTCATTGTAGTAATTCACAGCCAGATTGGGGCAGGAGAAGGAGGAGATTGGGGACAGTGATGAGAGAAGAGAGTCTGTGAATGTGTGAGGGTTGATGGCGTGTAGATTTCTGAATGTGTGATAGGTCGGACTATGCTGTGATGGGCGAGGGTTTGAGAGTGTGAAGGTGAGAATGTTGTGATCAGAGAGAGAAGGAGATGAGTTGTCTAAGGAGGAGGAAGAGCAGAGTCGGGTAAAGACCAGGTCAAGGGTGTTACCATCCTTATGTGTCTCAGAGGTTGAGAGTTGCGAGAGGCCAAGAGAATTGGTTAGAGCTAGGAGCTGGGATGCAGATGTGGAGTTGAGGCTGTTTATGGGGATGTTAAAGTCTCCCAGTGTCACGGGTGGCACGGATGACAGGGTAGAGGCCACGCGCAGACGGTCCCAGCGGTTGGCCAATCAGCCATAAGAGTTGAGGACGGTCCGTCTTTCAGGGGCATTTACCTTCTGTGTAGATGAAGAGAAGGTATGATAAGATCTCCCTATCATGGGGAGACGGCTGGGAAGGTCTTGTGCTCGGTCTGGTTTCTACACCAGTATCCTGGGTCTCTAGGACCCAGCAGGTTCTTCCCACCTTTATAAGGAGTTTCATTGCCCTCCCTCGGTGCAGGTGATATTTCCTTGTGCACTCATTATACTTGCTCCAGCAGAAGCAGAGGCTGTGGAGGTTGCTGTGATCTGCTGCAAGATAAGTGTTTTCTTTCCCCATTGTCTGTTTTTTCCTTGTGTTGTCTTTAGTTGTTAGTGGAGGGGTCTAGTGAACCTCTCCATCTGATCCTTAGCTAAGGTAGTGCTAGGATCAGAGAGGGACGAGGTTCGTGGTCGGCGACAGTTGAGGAAACTGTATAGGGACGTTAGGGCAGACAGGGTCAGCCCCAGTAAGTCTAGGGGTCACCCTCTCCTTCTTGTGCCCATAGTTTTAGGGACTCCTTATTCCCCCCCCGTCGTGGTCCTACGCTGAGTGCCTCTCCCGCCCCCAGCGTGACACCCAGGATGAGGGTTGGTAATTCTGAGGACATGAAGTGCGGCAGCCATGCGGAGAAGTGGTCGAGGAAGTGGGTGGTTGAACCTGGGGGGCGATACACCACCGCTACTCTGAGGGGGAGGGGACGGAACAGCCTAATGGTGTGAACCTCAAAAGAAGGGAATGAGAGTGATGGAGCGGGGGGATTACCTGGAAAGTACATTGTGGGGACAGGGGTAGGCCAACTCCACCACCACGTCTGTTTCCAGGTCTCGGGGAATGAGAGAAGTGCAGACCGCCGTAGGAGATAGCAGCAGGGGAGGCAGTGTCTGAGTCCTGGATCCAGGTTTCAGTAAGGGCCAAAAGGTTAAGAGAGTTACTGAGAAAGTAGTTGTGGATAAAGGGAAGTTTGTTGCATGCGGACCGTGTATTCCAGAGGGCACATTTAAAAGAAGGAGATGGAGGTGTGCAGGTAATGCTAATAAGGTTACTGGGATTTCTATGTGAGGTGTGTGAGGGGGGGTTGAAGCTGGAAGAGGGTGGCCCAGGATTGGGAGAAATATCGCCTGACATAAGCAGTAGTAGAAAGAGGAGGAGGGAGTAATGTTTGGCTTTATGACATTGTTTTTGTTGAGGCAAGACCCTGGAATATGACGGGCTTAGATTATTGAGTAGGGTGAAGAGAGTATGGGAGCAGGACATAGTAAAGGGAAGTAGAGAGGGGCTGATGTGGATAAAGGGTGATGGAGGGGGAATGGGGCGATAAAAGTGGATGACTAATGCACATACATATAAAAGCATTGCAATGAAAGACATTTTGATGCAATGGGCTAAGTAAAATACTGAAGGGTAGTAAATAGGTGGAGTTGTTACCTTCTGGTTACCTCTGGCTTATCTCTGGTCTATCTCTGAATTCCACTTAAAAATGCCACTTTGAAATGGCACAGATGCCAAGGCACAGAATGCCTTACACCATGCTACTTATAGTTCTAGTGAGCAACAAACAATATGCCAGGTAGGGAGAGGGGAGGGGTCAGAGGAGAAGGATTCATCGCATATGGTGCAAAACTACAAGCTCGAAAATATTATTCTCATCTTTGAACACTGAACCAGATCTATGGAACCACCACACACCCAATAACTGTGTTATTTAAAAAGTGAGAAACTTAAAGAGAATGTGTCCTCTTAAAAATCACATATACTTTAAATCAGAATTTTGAGATAAACAATTTTGGCAATGTTTTTTTCCCGTTATCACAATATTCATTAAAAAATAAGAAAAGAGAAATCTTGCAATATTCACACTGGCCTGTGGGCCTTTCTTAGACTCTAACTTCCTGCTAATTCAAGAAATCCACATGTACATTAGCAACAATAGACTGACTCGGACCCTATCTTTTATATTGAGGCATTTAATGAGCATGTGAAAATGTTATTGTGCAAGAAGGGGGAGGTGGATCAGCTTTTACATCATGGTGGATCCTGTGTTATTAGCTGTGTATAGAGGTGTTATCATTTAATCCTGCCTCTGATGATAACGATCCTGCTGAAAATTCTCCCAGAAAGGACAGGGAGACTTTTTGTTTTTTAATAAAGTTCTTGATATGAAAAAAACACATTTCCAAAATTTTTAAAAAAAATATGTGTTACAGAAACTTGAATTAAACAAAAAGCCATTGTTTAATGACACATTTCCTTTAAAGGAATTGTTCAGTCTGGAATACTAATTCTGAAATCAGCTAAAGAGCTCTGAAATATCAAGCAAATTGCCTTTTCAGTGAGGAAGAGGACCTAAACTCTATTGCCTCCTATTGAAAGTGGCAATCCTAAAAGTCAATATTGACCCTTTAGTGAGCCTTGCTATATGACTTTGGATAAGAGGTAAACTAGAATCTCAATTTGTAGACATAGTGTTTCATGGTGTCCCCTTTCTAAGTGCAAAGTATGAAATCTGATTTGACTATATGAAAACATGAAACACCATGTTTGCAAATTATAGGAAAGATAAAAGGAGACAAACGAGGCGCAATAGTGCCCTATCAATATGACACTGACTGTGCACACAGATCACAAAGAGGTGCACTCACCTGATCTAGTTGTGTGCACCCACAACTAGTTTTGATGGCATGTAGTTAGAAGCTGCTGCAGGACCTCCACCGTCACGTAGCACGTGTAAGAATATCCAGATCCAGGGATGGTGTATAGACGGTCCGCGCCGCTTGAAATAATCAGTCAAAAATCTTTAAATGAAAGACCCCCCTTCTTTATTTCCACCTTATTGGTGGAAATAAAGAAGGGGGGTCTTTCATTTAAAGACTTTTGACTGATTATTTCAAGCGGCACGGACCATCTATACACCATCCCTGAATCTGGATGTTTGCAAATTGTCATTCTGGTTTGGCTTTTATCCTAATGACACTCCCCTCCAGGGCCTTAGGATTCTCGGACTGGACTTTGAGGTTTCATCACGGGGATCACGGAGTGTTAGTGAATTGTTAGTCGTGTTTCTGGTGCTTTTGACGCGTTAAGAAAGTTCACAGACACAGTGGGTTGCAGTCTACAGTTCTTTTACTCACAGTTTCTGAACACCAACCTGCTGAGCACTGTGTTCTCTGAGTCAGGGATCCAGCTACTCCTGGGTAGCAGGATGGTATGTAACTGGCACCCCTTCACTGTCCTTTCTCAGCCTCTTTACACTGCACTTGCCTCGCTCGTCCTGCCATGCGAGGCGCTCTGAGCCAGAGACTGTGCGCTTTTCTTAGGGGTTACCCTGCAGTGTCTCCCCTTAGCCCTATGGTTGTCACCTTTTCAGCAGATGTGCATGGAAGTAGACAGTGTTCCTATAAAAGTACCACAGCATCCGGGTTGCTAGCTGAGCCAGGTCTGTATTCTCCACTAGTCTTGGGGTTCCCGGTGACCGTGTTCTTCGGCTTGGTCCCTCCACTTGCCTGTGCCTGACAATGGATTCGAGCCCCATGGGTGGATTGCCCACTTCTCTAGGACCCTCTCTTCCTCCTGGAGCCACCTAGGTGTTGTTTCCGCTCCTTGGTCTGGGCTTAGGACGAGCTCCCACTTGCTCCAGTCCCCTGGACTCTTAAGTTCTTTCTTTCTGTGACAGGCTTTTTTGCTATAGCTTCCCTCCAACTCGACCCTTGTTGTTCAACAGTCTCTCCTGTTTTACCGCTTCTCCTCAGCTGGTCAACTCTCTCTTCGACTGTACAACTATCTCTCCTGCATTCTAGATCTTTCCTGCTCTATTTATACCCCATGTCCCACTTCATCTACGTGTGTTCTTCCTGACCTCACTCCTTCCCAAGTGCTCCCTCTAACTACTTCCTCTCCACCCAGCCCCACTACAATGGTTCCTAGTGGTGGCCTGAGTGTCTCGGTACCGGTCTGTACCCCTCATACCCATTAGTGGGATACTACACCCTAACATGGCTGCAGTACTTCTGTGGCGACTGGATCTGCAGGGGCGCCACACTAAGTCATATGGGCTAGGCTCATTAAAGGGTCAATTTTTACTTTTATGGTTGCTATTTTCAATCTGTGGCATTACGGTTTAAGTCCTCTTCCTCTCTGAAAAGGCAATTTGCGTATTTAATTTCCCAGAGGAGTATTGCATGGCTTATAAGCAAGGATGAGCACACCTGAACTGTAAAGTATTGGGTTCATACCAGACACCTAGCGTCCAGCACCGAGACCCAAACACGGACTTTTAACTGTACATGTGTATTACTGTTTGAGTTTAACACCCAGATAAAGCTTGTTGAAAGGCTGTCAGTCTTCTGTATTTCCCAGAAGCTAAAACAACAGAGCTAGGGGTTGCAAAAGGATGCAAAATGGGTATTAAAGCAGGACAATTATACATACCTTGTTTACCCGTAATATAAAAAATGGTCAGATTGTTTCTGTGCCCACTCATTAAACCTTTTCAATATTCACTGCATCCCCTGCCCACCCTCTGTGACAGTATCTGTGATTGGTTGCAGTCAGACTGCTATGTATGCTCCCCACAATCTGTGCCAGCATCTATGATTGGTTGTAGTCAGTCTGCTGTTTCCTGTTTATCACACACCCTAGCTGTGTGTAGTGTAATAATAAATAACAAAATAAAATAAAGTGGGATCCCACCTATTTGATAATCAGCCAAAGTAAAGCCGTCAGCTTGGTGCTAATATCAGACTGGCAAGGGGCAGACATCCATGGATCTTCCCGCACTGATAATAGCCCACTGCTATTATGAAAAATCACAGCTGCTATCAATCCCTGATCAGTAATGAAGAGGTGTCTGTAAAACACCTCCATTACTAATCCTCTAAATCAAAAGAATAAACACAAGCATGGAAGAATCCGTTATTTGAAACAAAAACACAGACACCCTCTTTCACCAAATTAGTAATCCCAAAAGCAGCCCTGCAGTTCTGACGTAATCCACATGACATCCCATTAAGATCCTCGCTTTGCTACATCTGGAGTCTGCAGTGAGCAGTGACATTATAAAATATGATCCCTCACCGTGGCCTCTGAACACTCTGACAGCACTGTGGGAGCCATGACTTTGAGAGTAGTGAGGTCACCAGAGATCACAGCTATGTGGTTCCCATGGTATCTTCTGTGAACACCGGTGAACTCCCTGCTGTACTGTCAGGCTGCGTGATAATCCAACAGTGAGTTCATCGACAGTCACTAAAGGTACAATTGGAATCGTTTAGCTGTTAATACCAGTGATCTCACTACCGTCACGCTCTCACTGCGGCGGCTCCCACAGTGCCATCAGTGTGTTCCAGAGGCTGCAGTGAATGGTTACGTTTTGTAATGTCATTGCTCAATGCGGCCTCTGGATGTAGCAGAGTCCTAGATCATCTTAGGACATTGTGTGAATTAAGTTGGAACTGAAAGGGTGTATGGGGTTAATAAATTGGTGAAAGAGGTTGTCTGTGGTTTTTATTTCAAATAAAGGACTTTTCTGGCTTTGTGTTTTTTCTTTTGATGTACAGGATTAGTAATGGGGGTGTCTCATAGACACCTCTCCATTACTAATCCAGGGTTTGATGGCAGCTGTGTTTTTTTTTTATAAATCACTGTTGTCATCAACCTTATACCGGTACATTTCAATGAACTAGATAATCATCAAAAAGTTAATTTATTTCACTAATTTAATACAGAAAGAGAAAAGCATATGTTATATAGAGTCATTACAAACAGAGTGATCTATGTCAAGTGTTTATTTCTGTAAATATTGATGATTATGGTTTACATCTAATGAAAACAAAAAGGTCATTATCTTGGAAAATGAATGATTGGTACCACTGAAGTATATATGAATATGTCAGTACACCAGTTCACATTGTGTCTGTGAGTGCTGTGCAGTTTTTTCTGTTTTGTATCATATGGAATTGCTGGCTCCATGTCTGCAATTTGCACCCTCATCACCCACAGGTGGTCTAGGGTTGAGATGATGTCCGCCCACTTAGTAGTGGGATAGGGAGGAAAAGGAGGACAGGGATGTCATCGCTAGGACTCATCAGACCTGGGGTCACTTTGTCGCAGTTGATGAGCAAACAGACATTGGCCAATGTTTGTACTAAGAATCTCAGAAATAAAAAAATAAGAATTTTTGAGTTTTTTGAAAAAAACATAAGTTTTTAAATTTTTTTCTCAAATATATATACGGTAACTTGTTAGCATATGTACATCATTGGTAGTAGCTGAGTGCTGCAGAGAATTTTTTCTAGTAATTTAATACAGAAAGAGAAAAGCATGTGTTACATAGAGTCATTACAAACAGAGTGATCTATGTCAAGTGTTTCTTTCTGTAAATATTGATGATTATGGTTTACATCTAATGAAAACAAAAAGGTCATTATCTTGGAAAATGAATGATTGGTACCACTGAAGTATATATGAAGATGCCAGTACACACAGAGTACCATCATTAGTGAGGGTTCGGAAAAAAGCATAGAAAAAACTAACTGTAAATCGAATATCATGTGATATTTATAGTTGAACTTTGCGTTTTTGATACTAAGACATGGGTTAAGCTAAATTTAACTTTTATGTTATTCCTAGACCTATATTCAGCAAAGCTAAGTGTGCTACTATTAAATTCATCATTGTTATAATGTGGGTATGAGGTCACCCTAAATTGCACAGTCAGGTTTTTCAGGAAGATTGCGGTGAAACCAGCATGAAATTGTTGACACTCTTATTTGTAATTGCTATGTTTAGTGGACCACTTTACAGAGAATTTTATGCCGTTTCTTTTTTCTTTCCCTTTGTAAGCCATGTTATTACTAGATCTGGAATTGTAGCCCTAAATTAAATGGAAATTCATACTACTTCATAAAATAAAAATTCATAAATAGATATAAATAGAAAATTAATTCAAAAATTGCAGTAAAGCTGTCCCGACGGAAATTCCAGCACTTAAATGACTCGGGGACTCAACATTTAGATGACTGATACTTTTGCAGAGATAAAGAACCATTAATTGGTAAATAATCTCACATATTTCCACACTCCACCACACGTATCGAAGCTCACTGAGCAATCTGTAATAAGCTGTTCAGTGCTCATAGGCTGCCGTTGGTCTCAGCAGCACAAGTCCTCCTGTTTATGGTATACTAGCTGTGAGCCCGATGCAAATGCATCGGGATTCTAGAACGTGCATTAATTTGATTATAGTAGTTATAGCTGTTAGCCTGATGCAAATGCATCGGGTATCTAAAATATGTTTATTGTTTTTTTAAAGATTTTTAAATAATAATCGCATCATCAATAGCAATAATATAAGCCATAGCATTATTATTAGCAGTAATAGCAGTATTAATAGCATTATTAGCAGTATTATGAGCATTAATAACAGTATTAATAGCATTAATAGCATTATTATTAGCATTAATAGCATTATTAATAGCATTATTAGCATTAATAATAGCATTAATAACATTATTAATAGCATTGATAGCATTATTATTAGCATTAATAGCATTAATAATAGCATTATTAGCATTAATAATAGCATTAATAACATTATTAATAGCATTAATAGCATTATTATTAGCATTAATAGCATTAATAATAACATTATTAGCATTAATAATAGCATTAATAACAGTATTAATAGCATTAATAGCATTATTAATAGAATTAATAGCATTATTATTAGCATTAATAGCATTAATAGCATAATTAATAGCATTAATAGCATTAATAGCATTATTATTAGCATTAATAGAATTATTATTAGCATTAATAGCATTAATAGGATAAATATTAGCATTAATAGCATAATTATAGCATTAATAGTAAGTTATAGCTTTATTATGCAAATGCATGATCTAAATATGTTATTGTTTTTTTAAAGATTTAAAAAATAAGCATCATAATAGCATATATAAGCATAGCATTATTATTAGCAGTAATAGCATATAATAGCATTATTAGCATTATTATAGCATTAATAACATATTAATAGCATTAATAGCATTATTATTAGCATTAATAGCATTATTAATAGCATTATTAGCATTAATAATAGCATTAATAACATTATTAATAGCATTGATAGCATTATTATTAGCATTAATAGCATTAATAATTAGCATTATTAGCATTAATAATAGCATTAATAATACATTATTTAATAGCATTAATATAGCATTATTATTTAGCATTAAATAGCATTAATAATAACATTAATAGCATTAAATAATAGCATTAATACATTATTAATAGCATTAAATAGCATTATTAATAGAATTAATAGCTATTATTATATAGCATTAATAGCATTAATAGCATTAATTAATAGCATTAATTAGCATTAATAGCATTATTATTAGCATTAATAGAATTAATAATAGCATTAATAGCAATTAATAGATAAATATTAGCATTAATAGCATAATTAATAGCATTAATAGCATTATTAATAGCATTAATAGCATTATTATTAGCATTAATAGCATTAATATTAGCATTATTATATTAATAATAGCATTAATAACATTATTAATAGCATTAATAGCATTATTAATAGCATTAATAGCATTATTATTAGCATTAATAGATTAATAATAGCATTATTAGCATTAATAATAGCATTAATAACATTATTAATAGCATTAATAGCATTATTATTAGCATTAATAGCATTAATAGCATTATTATTAGCATTAATAGCATTAATAATACCATTAATAGGATAAATATTAGCATTAATAGCATTAATAGCATAAATAAGAGCATTAATAGCATTATTAATAGCATTAATAGCATTATTATTAGCATTAAAATAGCATTATTAGCATTAATAATAGCATTAATAACATTATACATTAATAGCATTAATAGCATTTATTTTAAAATTAATAGAATTAATAATAAGCATTATTAGCATTAATTAATAGCATTAATAACATTAATTAATAGCATTAATAGCATTATTATTAGCATTAATATGCATTAATAGTATAGATTATTAAATAATGAATAAGCATTAATTAATAGCATTAATAGCATTATTAATTAGCATTAATAATTAATAATAGCAATTATTAGCATTATTAGCATAAGCATTAATAACATTATTAATAGCATTAATAGCATTATTATTAGCATTAATAGCATTAATAATAGGATTATTAGCATTAATTAATAGCATTAATAACATTATTAATAGCATTAATAGCATATATTATTACATTAATAGCATATATAATTATTAGCATTAATAGCATTATAATACATTAATAGATAATATTAGCATTAATAGCATTAATAGCTATAAATAATATAAATAGCATTTAATAGCATTAATAGCATTTATTATTATAGCATTAATACATTATTATAGCATTAATAGATTAATTATTACATTATATAGCATTATAATAGCATTAATAGCATTATTAATAGCATTAAAGCTATTAATTAGCATATTAATAGCATTATTATTAGCATTAATAATTATATTAATTATATAATTAATTGCATTATATAGCATTAATAATAGCATTATTAGCATTAATAATATGCATATAATAAACATTATTAATAGCATTAATAGCATTATTATTAGCATTAATAGAATTAATAATAGCATTATTAGCATTAATAATAGCATTAATAACATTATTAATAGCATTAATAGCATTATTATTAGCATTAATAGCATTAATAATAGCATTATTAGCATTATTAATAGCATTAATAACATTATTAATAGCATTAATAGCATTATTATTAGCATAAATAGCATTAATAATAGGATTATTAGCATTATTAATAGCATTAATAACATTATTAATAGCATTAATAGCATTATTATTAAAATTAATAGAATTAATAATAGCATTATTAGCATTAATAATAGCATTAATAACATTATTAATAGCATTAATAGCATTATTATTAGCATTAATAGCATTAATAGTATTATTAATAGCATGAATAGCATTATTTAATAGCATTAATAGGATTATTATTAGCATTAATAGCATTAATAATAGCATTATTAGCATTATTAATAGCATTAATAACATTATTAATAGCATTAATAGCATTATTATTAGCATTAATAGCATTAATAATAGCATTATTAGCATTATTAATAGCATTAATAACATTATTAATAGCATTAATATCATTATTATTAGCATAAATAGCATTAATAATAGGATTATAAGCATTAATAATAGCATTAATAACATTATTAATAGCATTAATAGCATTATATTAGCATTAATAGAATTAATAATAGCATTATTAGCATTAATAATAGCATTAATAACATAATTATTAGCATTAATAGCATTATTATTAGCAGTAATATTATTATTAGCATTTTTTTAAAATTATTATTTATTATTTATTTTTTAATTATGTTTTATTTATTTTTTTATAATTTTTTAATTATTTTTTAATTATTTTTTTATTATTAAATTTATTATTTAGGCTGAGAGGCAGTTGTCATTCAGGTGCGCTAAAGGGCTGATCTTATTAGCATATATTTTATTTTTTTATTATTATTTTTATTGAATTTTTTATTATTTTTAATTGATTTTTTTATTATTTTTTAATTCTTTTTAATTATTTTTTTTATTATTTAATTTATTATTTAGGCTGAGACGCAGTTCTCATTCAGGTCCGCAAAGGGCTGATCTTATTAGCATATATTTTATTTTTTTATTATTATTTTTATTGAATTTTTTATTATTTTTAATTATTTTTTTTTATTATTTTTTAATTTTTTTAATTATTTTTTTTATTATTTAATTTATTATTTAGGCTGAGACGCAGTTCTCATTCAGGTCCGCAAAGGGCTGATCTTATTAGCATATATTTTATTTTTTTATTATTATTTTTATTGAATTTTTTATTATTTTTAATTATTTTTTTTTATTATTTTTTAATTCTTTTTTAATTATTTTTTTTATTATTTAATTTATTATTTAGGCTGAGACGCAGTTCTCATTCAGGTCCGCAAAGGGCTGATCTTATTAGCATATATTTTATTTTTTTATTATTATTTTTATTGAATTTTTTATTATTTTTAATTATTTTTTTTTATTATTTTTTAATTCTTTTTTAATTATTTTTTTTATTATTTAATTTATTATTTAGGCTGAGAGGCAGTTCTCATTCAGGTCCGCAAAGGGCTGATCTTATTAGCATATATTTTATATTTTTATTATTATTTTTATTGAATTTTTTATTATTTTTAATTATTTTTTTTTATATTTTTTAATTCTTTTTTAATTTTTTTTTTTATTATTTAATTTATTATTTAGGCTGAGACGCAGTTCTCATTCAGGTCCGCAAAGGGCTGATCTTATTAGCATATATTTTATTTTTTTATTATTATTTTTATTGAATTTTTTATTATTTTTAATTATTTTTTTTTATTATTTTTTAATTCTTTTTTAATTATTTTTTTTATTATTTAATTTATTATTTAGGCTGAGAGGCAGTTCTCATTCAGGTCCGCAAAGGGCTGATCTTATTAGCATATATTTTATTTTTTTATTATTATTTTTATTGAATTTTTTATTATTTTTAATTAATTTTTTTATTATTTTTTAATTCTTTTTTAATTATTTTTTTTATTATTTAATTTATTATTTAGGCTGAGAGTCAGTTCTCATTCAGGTCCGCAAAGGGCTGATCTTATTAGCATATATTTTATTTTTTTATTATTATTTTTATTTAATTTTTTATTATTTTTAATTAATATTTTTATTATTTTTTAATTCTTTTTTAATTATTTTTTTTATTATTTAATTTATTATTTAGGCTGAGACGCAGTTCTCATTGAGGTCCGCCTTTCTTTTTTCCCATTGAAATGCATTAGCGGTGTGTCGGCGATTTTATGGCCGACCACCTGGTTCTATTTGTCGGCCCTAAAATCGCGGACACACCGCTAATGCATCTCTATGGGCAGTCAGGCCGATTTCGGATTGAACGCCGACCAATCAGAATTCGAGCTGACTTGCCCATAGACATGCATTAGCGGTGTGTCGGCGATTTTATGGCCGACCACCTGGTTCTATTTGTCGGCCCTAAAATCGCGGACACACCGCTAATGCATCTCTATGGGCAGTCAGCCCGATTTCGGATTGAACGCCGACCAATCAGAATTCGAGCTGACTTGCCCATAGACATGCATTAGCGGTGTGTCCGCGATTTTAGGGCCGACAAATAGAACCAGGTGGCCGGCCATAAAATCGCCGACACACCGCTAATGTATGTCAATGGGAAAAAAGACGGACCTGAATGAGAACTGAATGACGGGCTCTTCTGATTGGCTGAGGTCAGCGACCAATCAGAAGAGCCCTTCACATTTCATTGAGATACAATGGCGGATTGATCGTCCATTGTATCTTAATGTTAGTTGAAGAGGACGTCGGAGCTGGAAGTTGGCGGAAAGAAGACAGAAGATCCCCGGGGACGGACGAAGAGGCGGAGATGGCGGAAAGAAGAGAGAAGACCCCCGGGACCGGAGGAAGAGGACGCCTGGCCGGACGGACGATCAGATGACTTGAAGGCATGTAAGTGATCGACGGGGACGTTAGGTTAGGGGACGGCGGGGGCTTCGGGTGTAGGGCCTTAGGTGTTAGGGAAAGCGGCGAGGCTTAGAGGGTAGGGGCTTAGGGGTAGGGGCTTAGGGCGGCAGGGGTTTAGGTGCGGCTTAGGGGGTAGGGGTAGGGGATTAGGTGCAGCTTAGGGGTTAGGGGCTTGCGGCGGCAGGGGTTTAGGTGCGGATGGGCTTAGGGGGTAGGGGCTTAGGGCGGCAGGGGTTTAGGTACGGCTTAGGGGGTAGGGGTAGGGGATTAGGTGCAGCTTAGGGGTTAGGGGCTTGCGGCGGCAGGGGTTTAGGTGCGGATGCGGGGTAGTGGCTTACGGGGGTAGGGGGTTAGGTGCGGCTTAGGGGGTAGGGGCTTAGGGCGGCAGGGGTTTAGGTGCGGTTTAGGGGGTAGAGGTAGGGGATTAGGTGCGGCTTAAGGGGTAGGGGCTTGCGGCGGCAGGAGTTTAGGTGCGGATGCGGCGTAGTGGCTTAGGGCGGCAGGGGGTAGGGGGTTAGGTGCGGCTTAGGGGGTAGGGGCTTAGGGCGGCAGGGGTTTAGGTGCGGTTTAGGGGGTAGGGGTAGGGGATTATGTGCAGCTTAGGGGTTAGGTGCGGCTTAGGGGTTAGGGGCTTGCGGCGGCAGGGGTTTATTTGCGGATGCGGGGTAGTGGCTTACGGCGGCAGGGAGTAGGGGGTTAGGTGCGGCTTAGGGGGTAGGGGCTTAGGGCGGCAGGGGTTTAGGTGCGGTTTAGGGGGTAGGGGTAGGGGATTAGGTGCGGCTTAGGGGTTAGGGGCTTGCGGCGGCAGGGGTTTAGGTGCGGATGCGGGCTAGTGGCTTACGGCGGCAGGGGGTAGGGGCTTCGGCGGCGGGGTAGTGGCTTAGGGGTTAGTGGCTTAGGGGTTAGGGCGGCAGGGGGTAGGGGCTTGCGGCAGAGGGTAGTGGGTGCGGCGGGGTAGTGCGGCAGGGGGTAGGGGCTTCGGCGGCTTCGACTTCGGTGGCTTGGTTAGCGGTGTAGCGACTCGCGGCAGGGGTCTGTAGTGTACAGCGCGATGGTATAGTACAGTCCCATGGCGCTTATGGGCATGGGACTGTAGTATACTATAGCGGTGTACACTACAGGAGTATGGGCTTCGGCTTCGGTGGCTTGGTTAGCGGTGTAGC
Source organism: Allobates femoralis (assembly GCA_033576535.1). Lineage (NCBI taxonomy): Eukaryota > Metazoa > Chordata > Amphibia > Anura > Aromobatidae > Allobates > Allobates femoralis. The sequence goes on from JARQOC010000003.1 coordinate 775,701,513, forward strand.
GACTCGCAATGCCCGCTTCGCGGGCATTGCTTCGCTAGGCTGCAACGACTCGCAATGCCCGCTTTGCGGGCATTGCTTCGTGAGTCGCCTTGGCCGCTACGCGGCCACGGGGAGAGTCCAGGAGAAGCAGCTCGGACTCGCTAACCAAGCCACCGGAAGCAGCGCCGCTCCGACGGAAGTCGCTACGGCAATTATATAATAGATGAGATGATGTGCTGCCAAGAACAATGATATCTTGTGAAGGCCAGCCTGTATAAACTGCAAGATTATTGTCAAAGGAGAGTTGACTTGATTCTCTTGCATTAGTTGCTATATAAACCATTGTGACCCTAAAGGTGGGTTCAGTAGCTGCTGAAGAATCAGCAGCATCTCCTGATTGACTCCTAAAAATCCAATCCATATACACTGTACATTCAGCATTTTTGTTTTTTCTTTCACCATTGGTGTGGTGCTTAAAATCCTAAGTCCCTGACTTTACTGCTATACTCACCCTTCAGCGCCCTCAGTTTTTATTGATGAAGCTGCGATCTAGTGACTGTAACTTCTAAGTGGCCGTAAGTCAGAAGTTACATCACAAGCTCTCAATGCAACTCTGTGAAGCCATAACGACTCTCATAGACTTGCATTAAAGACTGGCTCCAGAAAATTCTGGAAAGATTTTGCAGATAACAAACTGCCAGATACCAACCAGTACATCGGTGATAGAGGATGAAGATGCTGAAGAGTGAGTATAAGTGTAAGGTCAGATAAGTTAGATTAGAAGCACCACTCCAGTGGTGGAAAAAAAAACACGCTGAAATGGTACTTTAAAGAGGACTTGTCACCAAAGCAGGCATGGTGATCTAATGACAGCACTGGATACAGCATGTCTGCAGCATGCAGGCAAGGGGTCCCCCAGCACTTGAGCAGCCCTGTACCCCGAGATAATACACTTAGAAAACTTACATGCTACAGCCACTAAGGAGGTGGCTAGGGGCTGCAGCCAAGGGCAGATTCACTCCCCCTGCCTGTGTAATCTGCCCACTGCTGCCAATCATCCTCTCCCTGTCTCCAGCATTTAAACACAGTTTTTTTTTTCTCTCCCTGTAGCTCCGCCCCTCAGGGGAAGAGGATAATTGGCAGCGGTGGGCAGATTACACAGGCAGGGGGTGTGAATCTGCCCTTGGCTGCAGCCCCTAGCCACCTCCTTAGTGGCTGTAGCATGTAAGTTTTCTAAGTGTATTATCTCGGGGTACAGGGCTGCTCAAGTGCTGGGGGACCCCTTGCCTGGATGCTGCAGACATGCTGCATCCAGTGCTGTCATTAGATCACCATGCCTGCTTTGGTGACAGGTCCTCTTTAAAATGTAACCGATATTTACATTTTATCTAATAATAATGTAGAGCAAGTGATTTTAATAAACTTTAGCTCCAGTGATCTTATCTCCTGCATTCATATCGGCTCTGCTCCGTGCAATCAGCTAAGGCTGGCTTCACACTACAGTTTTGTTCCTGTCCGTGGTATCCTGTGTTTGTAGGACCCCACAAACAGGAATGGGCAGGTCCGGATTGTAAACTTCGGATGGCATTTCTGTGTCTGGGATTTTGAGAGATCCAGACACAAAAAGAGCTGGGGGGAGCCGAGCCTGCAAGGCGCAGGCAAGTGGTGTCGGCGCTGTTTATTTTCACTTTAGAAGTGTATGGAAATACACTGCTGAAGTGAAATGAAATAAAGAAATGGTTAAAAATAAAAAAATAATAAATTCTCACCTGTCCACCGAGTGTCCCGCAGTGCATTCATCTCCGACGGCTTAAGGACCTGAATCCACTGACGGGGAAGGGGCGGGGTAACCTGATCAGCTGATCACATGAGATCTAAACTGCGCTAATGTGGCCATGTGACCCATCAGCTGATCGGGTAGCCCCACCCCTTCCCGGTCAGCTGATTTGGGTCCTTTAGCCATCGGAGATGAATGCTTTGTTGGACAGTCGGCGGACAGGTGAGAATTAATTTTTTTATTTTTAACCATTTCTTTATTTACGGGAACAGAGCAGTTTTCGTGTACTGAGCCTGCTCAGTACACTAAAACCGAATCTGGGACACAATCTGATTTTTTCCTGGATCCGTCGCCCATAGACTCCCATGCTATGTGTGCCGGATCGCCCTGGATTAGTTTCTGTCCGGTTTGGTCCGATTTGTCCTCTGGACCCGAAATTGGAGCAGTCTTCAATTCAGGGTCCCAGAAAAAAAAGGACAGGAATGAATCAGGGACTGAATTCACAAAATCGGATGGCCATTTATGACCAATCTAACACCATAGGGATACATAGGTGGCTAAAAATGATCCTGTTCTGTCCTTTTAAAAATGAACAGAATGGTAAAAACCGTAGTGTAAAGCCAGCCTTAGGAGATGTGTGGGGACCACCAGCTGATAACATGGAGCAAAGCCGATGTGAATGCAGGAGATAAAATCATAGGAGCTGTGTGCACTGCTGAGAGCCTGACAAACTCTGCACTGTGCTGTAGCCTGAAGTAACCTGAGATACTCTGATCACCTGTAGTCAGGCACACTGTGTAGGCCCCGCCCCCATCCTTATAAGGCCATATTCAGTGTGTGGCGCTAAATACGGATTTCCCTGACTATGAGCAGGTTTAGAAACAGCCTGGGTGGACATATTCTAGAAGGTTTTTGAGAGATTTTCTTCCAGATTTTATTAATAAAGTATATTTGAAAGTTTATTATAATCACTTGCTCTACATTATTAAATAAAATTTAAATGGCGGTTATGCTTTAATTTTACACCAAACCCATTAGATCTGCCAAGAGTTTTAAAGGGGATGTCCTCTACTAGGGCATCCCCTTCTAAATCGACTTATTTCACGCATTAAAATAATAGACCCTGTGCTCCCCTCCTGTGCTGCTACTGCCATTGCAATGCTGCCAATAACCAGAGATCGGGGTTCATTTGAGATTGTGACATCACGCAAGACCTGAGTCCAATAACCGCCTTCTACTCTCTCGCCACCCCTAAGGACATAGGAGCAATTAACAGAATGTGAGCACTGCACTTCCTATTGATAGCAACTATGTTTGAAGGCAGGGAAAAGGAAGTCGGCAGTGATTGAACGCAGGACTAAAGTGACTTGCAATTGCTGGAATGGCAGCAGAATAGAAGATGAGTCCAGGGTTTATTATGTAAACTGGGGAAAACAAGTCGATTCAGAAGGGGTTGCCCTACTAGTGGAAAACTATTTAGGCTCGTAATACACATTAGATAGCTGTTGGCCATACTATTGTTCAACTGGCAGCTGTCTCTCCCAATTTCCCCATACACAAAAACACTAGGCTTAGCAGGAACAGCAGAATCTGACCTCAGGATTTATCCCTAGGAGATATTGGGGGAAGTTTAATAGCCTTGAAATCCCCTCTTTAACGATAGCTTTATTATCCTTTATTATTAAATACATGTGTCTAAAAATGATGTTTAACAATCTATGTTCTTCCTGCCTACGATCAGTGGACTAGTCCAGGACTCTGACTGATGGTTATCAATGCTATTGCACACTGGCAGCATACCCACAGCAACAAGAATAATATCCCAGCATATGCAGTTAGGAGGATGAAGAGGACAACTTATTCTCTACCTCATTACTCTCTCTCACAAGCTGGGATGTTAGTTACAGGCAATCTCCCAGTAGCATTGATTGGCAGCAGTCTCTAACTAGTCCACTAACCATAGACGGGGAGAGCAGGGACAACTAAACATAGGTTTTAAACATATATTCAGGGATAATGCAAGGATGAATAAAAGGGGGATTAGGAGGCTGATAAAACGTTCCTAACATCTTCTAGGGGTAAATCCTGGTTTTAGGTTCCCTTTAAAGGAAATTACAGAGTTCCTTATTTTTTTTTTAAATACAATGTTGCTGGTGGCGAAGGATAGAGCGTTTACTGCCTTATGCATCGTAGTAGAATCATACAAATCACAGTGTTGTATATAGAAATTATATTTATATAACTTTACATAATATTTCAGTTGCTGATAAGATTCATAGACATAACAATCCTAAATATACAATATGTGTTTATTTCTGGAGATGATCTTGGGTCTTACAGAAATGACAATGAACCAAACAAAACAGATCCAGAATATAAAATGTGGCTCTATAGAGATAGCAGTTTAAGGATTTGACATATGGAGAACATTATCTATAGAAGAGCAAAAATGTGTAATGGACTCCTTATAAAAAGTTATAACTGCACTTACGTAACCTCAGAACGTAAAAAGTTTAAAATAAAGAAGATTTTGGGTTGTCAAACAGAGCAAAGAAAACTTAAGGGTCTAAAATTGTAAACTTGGAGAAATATTGTAGTCAATTCAACTGGAAAACATGCTCCGAAATCTACAGGGAGAACCCTGATATTTATTACCGGAGGTTTTATTCTTAGAGGACCGGCTATCCGCTCACTCAGCAGTTTAACAATGAGACAATGTGGTGAAGGGGGAGGAAGATCAGGACAGCTTTCCAAGTGTCAGTCTTGTGCAGGCCAAGCGGGTGAGCTCAAGGATTACACTGTTTAGTTTGAATAGGCTACTTCAGGTTATTATGGCTGGCTTTACATAGCGTTAGAAAGCTGATCAACTGTCAGACATCTGTTCTGCGGTTGTCACTGGGGTCCTCTAATTGATCTTTTCTTAGTTACAACAGCTTGGCACATCCAGGCAACTCATTCACAAATGCTCAGCTTGGACAATAAAAAAAAGAACACAGATATCAAACCTATTGGGTTATTAAAGAGTAAAGCCCTGTACACACATTTTGTTTTTTGATGCGTTTTCTGGTGCAGTTTTGTCACAAATCCTTATGCCAGCAAAGTCAATGACAATTCTGAAGTGAGGTGCACATGTTGCTTATTTTGTAATTTTTTTTTTCTACAGTATCCTCACCCATTCCTTGGAGACTGTGAGCCCTCATGGACAGGGTCATCTCTTCTCACCTACTGTATCCTCACCCATCCCTTGTAGACCATGAGACCTCGTGGGCAGGGTCCTCTCTCCTCATCTGCTGTATCCTCACCCATCCCTTGAAGACTATGAGCCCTTGTGGGCAGGGTCCTCTCAACTCACCTACTGTATCCTCACCCATCCCTTGTAGACTGTAAGCTCTCGTAGGCTTGGTCCACTCTCCTCACCTATTGTATCCTCACCCATCCCTCGTAGACTGTGAGCCCTTGGGAGCAGAGTCCTCTCTCCTCACCTACTGTATCCTCACCCATCCCTTGCAGACTATGAGACCCCATGGGCAGGGTCCTCTCTCCTCACCCACTGTATCCTCACCAATTCCTTGTAGATAATGAGCCCTTGCAGACAGGGACCTCTCTCCTCACCTACTGTATCCTCACCTATCCCTTGTAGACTATGAGCCCTCGAGGGCAGGGTCCTCTCTTCTCACCTACTGTATCCTCACCCATCCCTTGTAGACTATGAGCCCTCGAGGGCAGGGTCCTCTCTCCTCACCTACTGTATCCTCACCCATCCTTTGTAGATTGTGAGTCTTCGCGGGCAGGGTCCTCTCTCCTCACCTACGGTATCCTCACCCATCCCTTGTAGACTGTGAGCCCTTGTGGGCAGGGTCCTCTCTCCTCACCTACGGTATCCTCACCCATCCCTTGTAGACTGTGAGCCCTTGTGGGCAGGGTCCTCTCTCCTCATCTACTGTATACTTACCTATCTTATGTAGACTTTGAGCCATCGTGGGCAGGGTCCTCTCTCCTCATCTACTGTATCCTCACCCATCCCTTGTAGACTGTGAGCCCTTGCAGGCAGGGTCCTCTCTCCTCCTGTACCTGTCTGTGCCTTGTATTGTTCATAATTATTGTACTTGTCTATGTGTGCCCCTTTTCACATGTAAGGTGCCATGAAACAAATGATGCTATAATAATAATAATAATAATAATAATAATAATAATAATAATAATAATAATAATAATTAATACTAATACCAAAGAAAAGAAACAAAAATGAGTATATCACTAAAATAAGTAAGTAAATAAATTGCAATAGTGCATGAAAATAAAAATTGCGTCCTTGGTAACACTAGTTTGATCAAAAAATTTAGAATTCATCCCAGCACATCAAGGTGACTCCATTTTATGCACTATTACAATTTATTTACTTATTTTAGGGTATCTGCTCATTTTTGTTTCTTTTCCTTGTTTTTTTTCTGTTTTCAGGCCTGTGTGAACATGCACCTATACACCGTATGCATATACTTGCTTTCCAGTTCAGTTTTTGGTTTTCGTTATTTTTTTCCTTGTAGATTAGGTTGCAGTCGTTCCACATATTGACTTCAATATGAAAAATGCTGCAAAAATCCACATTTTTCTGCCAGAAGATGCAGAAAATGTCTGCACTAAATACTCAGTGTGTGCACATAGCCTAAAAGTCAATTTATTTATTATTTTTCATATGTCAATAGTACACATGGCAAAAAAAAAAATTTTGCAACATAACTCAAGAGGAAATTCTTCTTTCTCCTCCTGAACTGATCTTTCAGTTTCAATTTTCTCAATTGTCGAGTAGAACATGTTTTCAGTGAATACAGATTATCCTATAACTGAGATAGAAGAAGGCAGCTGGTGCTCATAAAATTCAAAGCATTTAATGGACTGTCTGCTTAAAAAAATATTTTTTTGTTAAAACCACCACCAGTGATAAGACTGTAAATTTTGGTGACACGTATTGTGGCAGCAAGTGTTCGATCCCCTGCAGAGCTGCACCAGGTGTAATGAAGTTTCACAGTTTACATTGAACTCAAGGTCATGCTGGGTCCTCCAGAGTGAGAGAATCTTCATAAATAAGTGGGGTGATAAGTATGGCGCCCCACACCCCACCGGTTTGGTTGCCACAAAGAGGTACTACACTCACTGAATGGGTGTGGTGTCCTAGTCCTAAAGGAAATGGGATGGTGAACCTAGCCCTCCACCAAACACATCCACATATTCTAGGACCCAGGGGACCGTGGGCAAACCCAGGGGGAGGTCCCAGTCAAAAGGGGACGAGGGAGGAATAGGCGGTGCAGAAGAGGAGTGAGTTAGTAACGAGTGAGGAGCAAGCCAAGTGTGCAGGCGAGAACAGAGAGCACCAGGGGCACAAGTGGAGTGAGAACAGCCTGGGTGCCTAGATCCAGGACTACGATAGTCAGACGGAGGGGTTAGTCAAGAACCAGGGAACCGCCCCACAGACACTGTAAACCCGAACCACTGAGCCGGAGGCCACGCAATCTCCAGGAGTGGTGGCCGCAACCCAACCCACCCGCCGAGAAGGCAACTGAACTAGGGTCAGGGGACAGGTACTAAGACCCGTGGCTGCAAGATCAGTGCAATGCATGTGGAGGGGCTGACAGGAGAGGCGAAGAGGTAGAGCTAGGAGAGTGACCAGAGAATGGAGAGGCACACGAAGGGGGTCCTAGGTGAGTTATCCCAATTCCTCGTGGACATGCCAGACTGGACTTGGTAGAGAGAGGCGCCCGGTGGCCAATTGCAACTGAAGTGAGTAAACCGGGTACATAATTCCAATGCTGTGTGAGACTGTGTTATTCCTCGCCGACTGACACAGTACATGAGACACAAAGGTACAGCGTGATCACAGCCTTACACACTCTTTCTACTAAACACATCTGCCCCGGGATACTGCTCCACCTGCAGGGAGCAACGACATCAGGCTGCAATACCAACAACCCCGTAGGTTTGACCCGCAGCATCGGTCCATGCTGACCGAGAACTGTAGGTGGCGTCATGAACAATTCCCTATAAACTTTATTCCCATTCAACACATCCTAGAATCTGAACCTCAGCCAGACAGTGTATACCGACTCTCGCAGGGTTACAGAAGATGGGTCTCAACCCCTGTGACTCCCCCGGCAGAACTGATAGCTCGGTTCCACGTACCCCACGGCACAGGGGTTGAGCGAGTCATAAGCAAGGTAGAAAGGGGCAGGCAGAAAATCTCACTCATGTTAGAATGGATTAGATTAGGGGTGCACAAAGGAATCTTGGGGCCCCATAGCAGAATTTTATATTGACCTCCACCTTACCCCCCAAAAAATCAGCTGGGTCACATAAGTGCATATCTAAAAACATTGCAGCCCTCACAGAGTAATTATAATTTTTCTCCTATTGGAGCCCCTGGATTCCAGTTTCATTGCACTCTTAAAGTATGATGCCAACAACAGTGCCCACACACACTGTATGATCCCCCCACAATGAATTCCTCCACACACATAGTATGATGACTGTACTGTACTCCCTCAACTACAGCAACAAAGCATGGGGACTCAGACACAATATGATCCCTGACAGTGACCCCCACATAGCCCTACATGCAATATAATGGACCTACAGACAGGTGTCCTGCACATCTCTCCATACTGTATAATGGCCCCCACTAGCCCTCCAAACAGTATAATGGCCCCTACTGCCCTCTGCACAGTATGATAGCCCCCTACAGCCCTTTGCACAGTGATAGAACCCATACAAACCTTCACAGCATATAATTGCTTGCATATAGTACAAAGACTCCCTCATAGCCCCCCAAATAGTATATTGGCCTCACAATAGTTTCCATATAGTATAATGGGCCAAACAAATTCCTACATGTAGTATAATGGGATCCACATAGTCCTCCATATATTAGAATGCATCCCATAGTCCCTCATATAGTAAAATGCATCCACCATAGTCCTCCAGATGATATAATGCCCCCACAGTCCTCCATATATTATAGTGCATCCCCTATAGTCCTACAAATATTATAATGCATCCTTCATAGTCCTACATATATTATAATGCACCCCCTTTAGTGCTCCATATTATATAATGCCCCAATAATTCTCCATATATATATGCACCCTCCTATATTATAATGCACCAGATAGTCCTCCATATACTATAATGCACCACACATTTCTCCATAAATAATATGCAGACTCCATAGTCCTCCACATATTATAATGTAGCCCCATTGTCCTCCATATATTATAATGCACCAAAAATTCTTCCATATAATACAATTCACCCCCCATAGTCCTAATGTAGCTCCAATAGTCCTCCATTTTGCACTGTATAATAAACACCCTTTATTTCCTCTATATAGTGAAATGCACCCCATAGTCCTCCATTGCGCGTAATGCACAGCCCATAGTGCTGTGCTGAGATGTCAAAGCGCAGACATAGTGGGAGAATGGTGGAGGGGGAGCAATGCTAATATAGTTGAAAGTGTGATGATGGGCGGCATCGATGCCGACACAGGGCCCCTCTGACTCACGGACCCCAAAGTGGAAATAATATAGGGATCTGTAAACTAATAAAGGTTATTTTTTTTATTTTAATCTGTGATATTTGAAAGTCGGAGCGCCGCCATACACAGTATATGGTCAGTTAGTCCTGCTGAAATGTAATGTTTAGGCCACTGTAAGAAGTCTCAAAAGTTAGATTATCATAATTTATTTTATTTCTGCCATACATTTTAGCAGTGGCGTAACTTCAGGCCCAGGGGCCCCGATGCGAAAGCTCCAACGGGGACCCCAATGATTGCAAATCTTTAATAGCATTAGTCTTTTTCTATGGGCCAAAAGGACTTTTGGGGCCCCCCTATGCTGCAGGGCCTGGATGCGATTGCAACCCCTGCACCTATTGTAGTTACACCCCTGCATTTTAGGTATATATGATCCACACCTGTCATATTCAGTAGACACACTGATCATGTAGTGTGTACGGGGCCTGCTGTCTCACCCGCAATGGTAGATGTTGAGGAAAGTCTCATCTCTTTGATTCTTCAGTTTACAGTAGAGTCAGGAGAGATGGTTCTCAAGCAAGCAAGCATCCACCGTTGACAGGTATCACAACTGCAAGACGTAGCATGTCACATACAGGATCATCGTGTCATCTTGGTTCTACTTTTTACCATTTCAGTATTTTTGTCCCCTTTCATTTTCAGGCCATTCTCACAGTTGAAGTATCGGTATCATGTTCGTACAGAACCCATCCTTTGATATATGTCCTATTGATGTTGTGACTTCTTGATCAGAAGGACTATGTGAGCTTCACCTGAGCTGAGCTTCTCGCTCGCCTCCTTTGATGACGATGAGCTCACAGTTTTGACTTTGATAATTAGTTCACACGGGACCGTGCGCTTTATCATTTACTTTAATTCCATAATAATCAGTTTCTTGGTTTATAAGATTTTTCAGACACAATGGCTGTACATTAAGGACACATCTGAGAGAGATTTGCTATCCATCTGACAGGTGTCTCACTCTGTACATAATCCAGAACACCGGCCCACGACACAGCCAGTCATCAGGTCTGGATTACATGACTAAGGCCCTCGTTTATTAAAGTCTGCAAAGTGTCTGACGGGTATTAGGTCGCCTAACTGAGCTGTATGTATGCGAGCACACTGGGTGCACCCTGCAATATGATAGCAGCATGATAGCAGATGTGCGCGCTACTATCTCTTTGTGTCCTTAATCATTTTCACATGCTTATTCAATTTCCTTTCCCTTTATCTCCAGTCAAGATTTTATTTTCTTTGCCAAATTCATCACTTTTTCTCCAAGTTCCAACTTCTAAGCAGCCAATCTTCTGATTAAGGCAATTTCTTGACTTTTAGACCCAGACATCTGGAAAAGAAATCTATTCTGCAAATCGGGATAAAGAAATGTCCTGATGTCAGTCTACCTACTTTGACTTAAATGGAGCTTGATACATCTCATGTAACTGAAAATGGATGCATGCTAACCGCACATTTACAAAATACATTAAACTGGCCTCTTTATATGGGATAGATCTTATGTCATACAGTAATGTTTCCGCCACAGGTCCTCACTCTTCCACTGTTGTCCAAAGGTCATCAGAACAGGAGACAAGCTATTCTATATTTTTTTACTGCAAACATGAACGGCACCAATGATACAGCTAAGACTTTTACAACGGTATGCAATATACAGTTGTGGCCAAAAGTATTGACACCCCTGCAATTCTGTCAGATAATACTCAGTTTCTTCCTGAAAATGATTGCAATCACTAATTCTTTGGTATTATTATCTTCATTTAATTTGTCTTCAATGAAAAAGCACAAAAGAGAATGAAGCAAAAAGCAAAACATTGATCATTTCACACAAAACCCCAAAAATGGGCCAGAGAAAAGTATTGGCACCCTCAGCCTACTACTTGGTTGCACAACCTTTAGCCAAAATAACTGCGATCAACTGCTTCCGGTAACCATCAATGAGTTTATTACAGTGCTCTGCTGGAATTTTAGACCATTCTTCTTGGGCAAACTGCTCCAGGTCCCTGATATTTGAAGGGTGCTTTCTCCAAACTGCCATTTTTAGATCTCTCCACATGTGTTCTATGGGATTCAGGTCTGGACTCATTGCTGGCCACCTTACAAGTCTCCAGTACTTTCTCTCAAACCATTTTCTAGTGCTATTTGAAGTGTGTTTTGGGTCATTGTCCTGCTGGAAGACCCATGACCTCTGAGGGAGACCCAGCTTTCTCACACTGGGCCCCACATTATGCTGCAAAATTTGTTGGTAGTCTTCAGACTTCATAATGCCATGCACACGGTCAAGCAGTCCAGTGCCAGAGGCAGCAAAGCAACCCCAAAACATCAGGGAACCTCCACCATGTTTGACTGTAGGGACCGTGTTCTTTTCTTTGAATGCCTCTTTTTTTCTCCTATAAACTCTATGTTGATGCCTTTGCCCAAAAAGCTCTACTTTTGTCTCATCTGACCAGAGAACATTCTTCCAAAACGTTTTAGGCTTTTTTATGTCTCGGGGTAAGAAGTGGGGTCTTCCTGGGTCTCCTACCATACAGTCCCTTTTCATTCAGACGCCGACGGATAGTACGGGTTGACACTGTTGTACCCTCGGACTGCAGGGCAGCTTGAACTTGTTTGGATGTTAGTCGAGGTTCTTTATCCACCATCCGCACAATCTTGCGTTGAAATCTCTCATCAATTTTTCTTTTCCGTCCACATCTAGGGAGGTTAGCCACAGTGCCATAAGCTTAAAACGTCTTGATGACACTGCGCACGGTACACACAGGAACATTCAGGTCTTTGGAGATGGACTTGTAGCCTTGAGATTGCTCATGCTTCCTCACAATTTGGTTTCTCAAGTCCTCAGACAGTTCTTTGGTCTTCTTTCTTTTCTCCATGCTCAATGTGGTACACACAAGGACACAGGACAGAGGTTGAGTCAACTTTAATCCATGTCAGCTGGCTGCAAGAGTGATTTAGTTATTGCCAACACCTGTTAGGTTCCACAGGTAAGTTACAGGTGCTGTTAATTACACAAATTAGAGAAGCATCACGTGATTTTTCTAAGGGTGCCAATACTTTTGTCCACCCCCTTTTTTATGTTTGGTGTGGAATTATATCCAATTTGGCTTTAGGACAATTCTTTTTGTGTTTTTTCATTGAAGACAAATGAAATGAAGATAATAATACCAAAGAATTTGTGATTGCAATAATTTTCAGGAAGAAACTGAGTATTATCTGACAGAATTGCAGGGGTGTCAATACTTTTGGCCACAACTGTAACTATAACGACCAACTGTAAAAATATGTATGCCATGCTAATTAAAAATGTATACCAACCCATACGTATAGTCCAAAGAGATGCTAAAAGACATTTGAGGTGGTCGACAGGGTATGGGGTACTCGGGTACTGGGGCTGATGGCGGCTTTGATGGGGGAATCACGGCTGGTCGATCCCCGGTCCCGTGCCCTGGACCCTAAATGGCGGGAATGGTGGGGGATAAGGGGATTGTTAACGTGACGCCACCTATGGTACCTGGTAACGGGTATACCAGCGCTGCAGCCAACTGCTGAGGTTTTGGTGGGTGCAGCAGAGTGTGGTGCAGCTCCCCAGAGGTGGAGCTTTACCTCAGGGCATCGGGGATGGATGAGGGGAGTAGTAGTTAAGTCTTTCCTGACACAGCGGTGAATTGTGGCGATTAGATAGGCACACAGACACACATTAATTGTTGTTTTGGTACCTTTTACTGGTGGCAATGTAACAGGTACAGTCCAGAGTAATAACCTGGTCCCCGGTGCAACTTGGGACTTCCACTTTAGAAAGTTATGAGGTCTCCTCTTTCTTTGTGCTCTGTGATGTGGGGTAAGTCTTGCCTGAGCCTGAACCCACCGCTTCTTCTCCCTCTCTGGGCTTTGCTCTAAATTGACAATGAGGTCCTTCTGCGGGGTCCCTGTTTCTCCTATGGCCCCTGGTCCTGTGCTTGGTCAGTTTTAGCATCTTTTACTTAACTTGCTTTAGGGATGAACTCCTCCTAAGTCTTCCGGGCTTTTGCTGTGGCACTGAATGCTGGCAGCGTCAGTCTCCGGTGTCTGGGTGTACTAAAGGGCTATAGCAACTGGTTCCCTTTTCTTAGTTCCCTTCTTTCTCCACTTGCCTCTGACCCTTTTCCTAGGGTGCGCACAGCGGTCAGTGGTCCCTGGTCCTGGGCCTGGATCCTTCCCAGCGACCAGCTCCTCCCTCTCCTCTTTCTTCCCTCTCACTGCAGACTCTAAACTGACCCTTGGGACTGACTAACTCCTCCCCTCAGGCCTGGGTGTTCTTAAAGGGGAACTGAATTAAGGCAGCCAGTAGAGCTCCCCCTTCACGTCTGGGGTGGAAAGGTGTAGTGTGGTGTGCGGACCAAGGTGTAATTCCCTCCTTGCATCGGTGGATCCTGTGGCAATCCCCCGCAGGGGTGCCACACATTGTTTTGCAATGTGTTGCACACAATACATGTAGGAGCCGCAGCAGACACAGGAGAGGGCTCTTGTGCATGAGCAATATAGGAGCTCTTTGTAGTCCAACAGCTCCTTACAACTTTGGAGGTAAGTGGCCCCATTATCTCTTGGGCCACCGAATGGCTCTACAAGTGTCACCAATCGTATGTCCAACTCTTCGTATTATTATAAATATTGTAATTAATTTTTAGAGCACCATTAATGATTCAATTGTGATGGTCACAAGAAGGGGGTTACATAGGTTACATAAGAAATACAGATAGAAATTACATTAATCAAACTAAAAATGACAGACAGGCACAGAGGGGAGAGGGCCCTGCCTTTGCGGGCTTACATTCTATAGGATAATGGGGAAAGATATAGGAAGCTGGGAGGTTTAGGCAGCTGCGTGGTGCTGAAGTGGCAGCGGGGTTATGGCAGTCTGTAAGCTTTCTTGAACAGACGAGTTTCCAAGTTCTGCCTGAAGGCTGAAAATGTGGTGGATAATAAGACTTGTTGGGTAAGAAAATTACAAAAGATGGGAGATACTCAGGTGTCTTGAAGGAGATTGGGTAAGGAACCTACAAGAGTGGAGGAGAAATGGAGGTTTTGGGAGGACCGGATGGTGATATCCATTACACAGTACATAGCGGGACACATTTATAAGATTATCTCAGCACAGGAGATGTGATATGATCAGACCATGTCCCTGTACAGTCAGACACATCCATTACACAGTGCATAGCAGGGCCACATTTATAAGATTATCTCAGCACAGGAGATGTGATATGATCAGACCATGTCCATGTACAGTCAGACACATCCATTACACAGTGCATAGCAGGGACACATTCATAAGATTATCTCAGTGCATAAACATGACTAAGGCTATGGTCACACTTAAATACAGAATTGCGTTCATCGCATCCAGATCCAGATGCGGTGAATGCAATTGTCTTCTGACATTCAGCAACCCGGAAACCAGATTGTTGAAGCCGCAATGGATAGTTTGCTCATCCCTGCTGCCGCAGGGATGAGCAAAGTGTTCTATGCAGTGTGTAGACTGTTCATTTTATTAATAAATGTTTCTATAATGTCTCTAGGAGGTGCCCACTCCCCCTAGAGACCTTCCACCCACTCAGGTGGGCATAAAATGCTTGAATCAGTTATGTACAGCAGCTGCCTCCTGTCAGCTGCTGTACAGTTTTATGATTGAAAGCGCCGGGCTCCTCAGAGCAGCGCGCATACTATAGCTATTGTAGCTATAGTATGTGCACTGTCCGAGGTTCTGAAGCCATTTACAGTAGATCTATGGGCAGCGCTGCCCATAAGACTACTGTAAATGGCTTCAGAACCTCGGACAGCGCACATACTATAGCTACAATAGCTATAGTATGTGCGCTGCTCTCACAGGAGCCCGGCGCTTTCATTCATAAAACTGTACAGCAGCTGACAGGAGGCCGCTGCTGTACATAACTCATTCAAGCATTATTTGCCCACCTGAGAGGGTGGAAGGTCTCTAGGGGGAGTGGGCACCCCCTAGAGACATTATAGAAACATTTATTAATAAAATAAAAAGGTTACACAAACACAGAACAGCGGCAGCCGGGATAAGCAAAGTATATGCGGGAACGGGATTGCTAAGGATTACACATCCTGAGCAATCTGTTTCCCGCATTGCAGATAACAAAACCGCTCCGAAAACTGCAGCCTGCATGATTTTTCACGCAGGCTGCAGAGCCGGAGACGGAAACCGGATTGCTTGTGAAGCAATGTGGTTTTTATCATAGGCTCCTATGAGGAGCGTTTCATGATCCGGTTTTGAGCTTTTAAAAAGCTCAAAACCGGATCAGGTTTAAAAAAAAAAAAAACAGATGTGTGACCCTAGTCTAAGGCCCCTTTCACATCAGCGTTTTTGCTTGTTAGATACATTGGGACCTTAGGGACCTTTCACATCAGCGTTTTTTGCTGATTCGCAGCAGATCCAACAGATTTACCACATGTGCTGCGTAACTGCTGACTTGTGGCAAGCCCGCATTTATTCTCTATGGGACTTGCGGCAGGTGCAGCAAGTGCGGTTCTTGCCGCGATGCGGCAAATCCAGCACTTGCAAGTAAAAAAAATGCTGTTAGCTGCAGTTTTTTGATTTGCCGCAAGTGTTGGATCGCGGCAAACACCGCACTTGCCGCACCTGACGCAAGTCCCACGGAGAATTAATGGGGGCTTGCAACAGGTGTGCCACAAGTCGGCCGTTACGTAGCAGATGCAGTAAATCTGCCAGATCTGCCACACATGGTGCACTTAAAGGGAACCAACCACCCCAAATGACCCCCCCGGACTGTTAATATGTGTCCCTACACCCAGCACACACATTTGGGGCAATCGTTTTTGCTAAAAAAACTGTTTAGTAGAAGCTAAGATATATGTTTATGAAGTTTAATAACTTGAGACAGATGGGTGTTACCTAGCTTTGTCCACGTGCAGTGTTCGTGCCTGTGAGCCTCCTCTCCCCCCTCCGCTCTCACTTTCTAAGAGCCTGGCCGCGTCATGAAAGGGGCGGGACTAAATTGTGACGAGCCCCGCCCCTTTCATGACGCTGCCAGGCTCTTAGAAAGTGAGAGCGGAGGGGGGAGAGGAGGCTCACAGGCACGAACACTGCACGTGGACAAAGCTAGGTAACACCCATCCGTCTCAATTTATTAAACTTCATAAAGCTATATCTTAGCTTCTACTAAACAGTTTTTTTAGCAAAAACGATTGCCCCAAATGTGTGTGCTGGGTGTAGGGACACATATTAACAGACCGGGGGGGTCATTTGGGGTGGTTGGTTCCCTTTAAGTGTAGCTAGGTTTTTTAACAACACATGCGTTTTTGTTCAGCATCCCAAAAAACACTGCATGCAGCGTTTTTTGGGTGCTGTAAAAAAATGCATGCGTTTTTTTAACATGGGGCCCTATGGGAAACGCATGCGTTAACGCATGGCACATATAGGCACCTGCGTTAACGCATGCGTTAACGCATATGCGTTTTTAATGAACAAATGAGTAAGTCCAAAAACTTGCCAAAAACGTTCAGGACCTCAGGGGACACTATTGGCACCCTTAGAAAAACAGATCAGTTTTTCTAAGGGCTAAAAAAACGGATTGGTATGTGTGAACAAGGCCAAAATATGCTATAAATAAATGATGACTTCCCTACTAGTCGTTTCTTTTTCGTACTACATAAAGTTATATGCACTAAGTTGCTTCATGTTTTTAATGTTAAATCTCTGTAACAGATAAGACTTCATTTTGCGCTTTCCCCCCAGCAGTGACCTACAGGCTGTCTTTATACTAGGGTAAAGATGCTTGTGGAGAAAGTAATTAATGTATAATTATATTTGTTTTTGGTTAATTTCCTTTTGGTATTTTTTCAGGGCCAGATTATTCATTAAGCCATCACAGTAGTGGTCCTTCGCCCATAGGCAGAAGAGGCTGAGCGGCAACCCAGCAGGAATAACTAATTCATTATCCTTCAATGGCTCATTTCATAAGTAAGTTAGTAAGCACATCCTAAGGTGAGAGAAACTGCACCCGAAGAAAGGACTTTACTCTTAAGGCTGCTTTTAAACTACGTTTTTGTGCAATCCGTAGCTGTCCGATGTAAAACGGAAAGCTACGGATCCGATTTGGCCCCCATGCATCCCTATGGGCCACGGATCACATCGGATTTGCCCTTAATGGCATCCGATTTTTGTCACATTCGATTCTGTCCAATTTTTTTCCTGCACCCAAAATCGGAGACTGCTCTGATTTTGGGAGCATCGGACAGAATCGGACAGAATCGGATGCAACATGATCCGAGGCCTTTAACGTGGGGCCTATGGAGCACGGGTCCGAGAAAACATCTGATGGTTTCTCGGACCCGATTTTAGTGTACTCAGCATGCCCAGTACACTAAAACCGCTCTGTACCGTCTAATTTCACTTCCACAATGTATATACATACATTACGGAAGTGAAATTTAATAAATGCAAGAGTTAAAAATAAAAAATCTTTATTCTCACCTGTCCATGAGTTTCCCGGCTATCTTCCGATCCTTACAGGACCTGGCGTGATGTCACAACCAATAACCGGTCATATGACCGTGACACAACCACAGGTCCTGTAAGGATCAGAAGATAGCTGGAGACGCCAGGAAACTTGTGGACAGGTGAGAATAAAGATTTTTTTATTTTGTAAGGTCCAGAGGAGAGGGGAGAAAGAGGGAGAGACTGAGGGAGCAGGGAGAGGAGGGGGGAAAGAGGTGACAGGAGGCAGAGAGGAGTGAGTTGACAGGAGGGAGAGAGGAGAGGGAGCAAGGTGACAGGATGAGCGGGGAGAGGAGGAGAGAAAGAGGATCCAAACTGATCCTGCAAAATATCAGAATCGGATGCCGATTTGGCATCTGATTGCAGACATCAATTTGGATCCATTGCTGTCCGAGGGGTCCTGCAAAAAAAAGGATCCCCTCGGACAGCAAAACAACACTATGTAAATGCAGCCTAACAAAAAATGTTTGTACCCTGTTAGGCTGGCTTCACATCACGGTTTTGTTCCTGTCCGTGGGGATCCTGTTTTGTGCAGGACCCCACAGACAGGAATGAACAGGCCCGGATCTGTACCTGTGAAATAAAAGAAAGTAGTGGGTATTAAAAATAAAAATATAAATGCTCACCTGTCCCGGGATGTGAGGCGTCCACATCCGATGCAGCAAGAATGCTGCAAGGACTTTAATCAGCTGGTCAACAGCTGATTGGCCGGTAGCGGTTACGTGACACATCAGCTGATAGCTACAAGCCAATCAGCTTTTAAGGTCTTTGCAGCATCAGACGTCTTCCTGGGACAGTCACCGGAGAGGTACAGTGTTTGATTTTTTTTATTTTTCTCACCATTGCTTTATTTAATTTATTATATATATACACTGCTAAAGTGAAATTACATATACCATGGGCACAGAGCAGTGCTCTTGTTCTGAGCATGTTCTGTGCCCTGAAACCGGATCCGGGAAACGATTCTGTTTTTTCCCGGCACTGGCTCCATAGGCCCCCATGTTAAGTGTCCCGAACCGGATTAGTTTCTGTCTGGTTTTGTCACCGGAGCCAAAAAACGGTGCAGTCTCCGATTTTGGGGCTGGGAAAAAAACAGGACAGAAACAAATCCATGACTGAATTCACAAAACCTGGTGGCCATTTATGACCAATCCGGCACCATAGGGATACATGGGAGGCTAAAAATGATCCTGTTCTGTTCTTTTCAAAAACAAACAGAACAGGATGAAAAAAACCGTGGTGTGAAACCAGCCTCAGCCAGTGGATAGAAAAATATATATTAGAATCTGAGAGTCCTCAGTGGTTGATACCTTGTAATGGCTAATGGAAAAGATGGTAAGAAGAAGGAAAGCATGCTTTTGAGACACTATGGCCTCTTCATCAGGCTTAATAATAACACAACTCTTGAACACAAACACATATACACATGTACAGGGTTGGCTAATGCAGTATATAAACTAAGTGAGATGAAGTGTAACACAGGACTTGGTGAGAGTTGGGAGGGAGGAGATGATTTCTTGATACTCTGGTTTTCAATTGCTCTTGGATTGTAGCCCTGATTCAAAAAGGTCTTTCTGAGGTCCTAAAGGGGATTGTCTCTATCTGTAGGGTTTGAACATATCCGATTGTATCTGATGGCCTGGCTGTACATAATAGAGTTTCTTACGTGTTTTGCATGACATTTGTCCCATTGAAGATATGTTGGACGGTCAATTGGCTTCTGGTACAGGGATGTCTCTACTTCATTGTTCCATAGCTTTATGACGGTGTCCAGAAAGCTGATTTCAGTGCTGGAGTAGTTGAGTGTTAAGTTGATGGTGGGATGAAACTGATTAAAGTGTTAATGGAACGTCTTCAGCTGTTGCTCAGACTCAGTCCAGATGATTAACATGTCATCGATATAACAGTAGTAAGCCAGAGGCCTGATAGGACAAGTGGATAAAAAGTCACCTTCAAGCTTGGCCAATAAAAAGGTTTGCATATTGTGGGGCCATTTTGTTTCCCATTGCTGTGCCAGTCTCCTGTGAATATATGGTGTCGTCAAATATAAAGTAGTTGTGCGTGAGGATGTATCTTGTAAGTTTCCTCACAGAGTCAGCATCAATCCCTGTATTTTCCAGGAAGGTTTTGCAGACATTTAATACATCCTGGTGTGGGATGTTACTGTACAGATTCCACATCCATGGTGGCGAGGATGATTCCGTCTGGTAGAGGCAGGGCCGCAGCATCCATGAGGCGACATGAAGTGTCAGTCTCAGGCGGCGGGCCCTGCTGGTAGACATGGGGCGGCATCTTCAGGAGCGCCTGGTGGTAGTGCGGCCCCCTGCAGATGCCGCTCCTACAGTCCTGGCCGCCGACGCTGCGACCAGGCTTGGCGTATCTGAGGCTGCTGGCGGGGCATCTGCCCCAGGCTCAGCAGACTCCTGCTGCAGCGGCAGCGGCCGCGGTCTCCAAACACCCCCCCCCCCTCCAGTGTGGCAGTGTGAGCTGTGTGAGCAACAGCGGCAGCGGCCGCGGTCTCCAAACACCCCCCCCCCGTGCGGCTGTGTGAGCCGGCTGTGTGAGCCGGCTTCATGCTTCACTGTGCCTCGCGCTGACAGGACCTGTGATGATGTCAAAGGAGGGGAGGAGTCAGGCGGGTCACATGATCAGCTCCTCAGTATGCAGCCAGGACTCCACCATGGTGCTGGATGAGGTGAAGTTTATGTGTGGGGCTGAGGATTTACAGTGTAAATTAATGTAGCAGAGCTGTGTATGTATGAGGTATATGGAGTGGAGCTGAGTGTTCAAGGTGTACAGAGTGGAGGTGCGTGTGTATGAGGTGTATGGAGTGAAGCTGTGTATGTACGAGGTGTGCGGAGCGGAATCGTGTGTGTATGAGGTGTGCGGAGCGGAGCCGTGTGTGTATGAGGTGTACAGAGCGGAGCCCTGTGAGTATGAGGTGTACAGAGTGGAGCCGTGTGTGTACGAGGTGTATAGAGTGGAGCCGTGTGTGTACGAGGTGTACAGAGTGGAGGTGCGTGTGTATGAGTGTATGGAGTGAAGCTGTGTATGTACGAGGTGTGCGGAGCGGAATCGTGTGTGTATGAGGTGTGCGGAGCGGAGCCGTGTGTGTATGAGGTGTACAGAGCGGAGCCGTGTGTGTATGAGGTGTACAGAGTGGAGCTGTGTGTGTACGAGGTGTACAGAGTGGAGCCGTGTGTTTACGAGGTGTACAGAGCGGAGCCCTGTGTGTACGAGGTGTACAGAGCGGAGCCGTGTGTGTACGAGGTGTACAGAGTGGAGCCGTGTGTGTACGAGGTGTACAGAGTGGAGCCGTGTGTGTACGAGGTGTACAGAGTGGAGCCGTGTGTGTACGAGGTGTACAGAGTGGAGCCGTGTGTGTACGAGGTGTACAGAGTGGAGCCGTGTGTGTACGAGGTGTACAGAGTGGAGCCGTGTGTGTACGAGGTGTACAGAGTGGAGCCGTGTGTGTACGAGGTGTACAGAGTGGAGCCGTGTGTGTACGAGGTGTACAGAGTGGAGCCGTGTGTGTACGAGGTGTACAGAGTGGAGCCGTGTGTGTACGAGGTGTACAGAGTGGAGCCGTGTGTGTACGAGGTGTACAGAGTGGAGCCGTGTGTGTACGAGGTGTACAGAGTGGAGCCCTGTGTGTACGAGGTGTACAGAGTGGAGCCGTGTGTGTACGAGGTGTACAGAGCAGAGCCGCTTGTGTACGAGGTGTACAGAGCAGAGGCGTGTGTGTACGAGGTGTACAGAGCGGAGGCGTGTGTGTACGAGGTGTATAGAGTGAAGCCGCGTGTATACATTGTGGAGCTGAGAGTGTACAAGGTGTACGGAGCGGAGCCGCGTGTGTACGAGACGTACGGAGCGAAGCCGAGTGAGTACAAGGTGTATGGAGCAGAGCCGAGAGTGTACAAGGTGTACGGAGCGGAGCCACGTGTGT
This sequence comes from Allobates femoralis, assembly GCA_033576535.1. NCBI lineage: Eukaryota > Metazoa > Chordata > Amphibia > Anura > Aromobatidae > Allobates > Allobates femoralis. The sequence continues at coordinate 775,723,312 of JARQOC010000003.1, forward strand.
ACGAGGCATACGGAGCAGAGCCGTGTGTACGAGGCATACGCAGCAGAGCCGTGTGTGCTAGGCTTTCGCAGCGGAGCCCAGTGTGTACGAGGTGTACGAAACGGAGCCACGTGTGTACGGTGTGTACAGAGCGAAGTCATATGTGTATGAGGTGTACAGAGCAGAGCCACATGTGTACAACGTGTATGGAGCAGAGCCGCTTGTGTACGAGCTGTATGGAGCAGAGCCGCTTGTGTACGAGGTGTACAGAGCGGAGGCGTGTGTGTACGAGGTGTATAGAGTGAAGCCACGTGTGTACATTGTGGAGCTGAGAGTGTACAAGGTGTACGGAGCGGAGCCGCATGTGTACGAGACGTACGGAGCGAAGCCGAGTGTGTACAAGGTGTATGGAGCAGAGCCGAGAGTGTACAAGGTGTACGGAGCGGAGCCGCGTGTGTACGAGGCATACGGAGCAGAGCCGTGTGTGCGAGGCTTTCGCAGCGGAGCCCAGTGTGTACGAGGTGTACGAAGCGGCGCCACGTGTGTACGAAACGGAGCCATGTGTGTACGGTGTGTACAGAGCGAAGTCATATGTGTACGAGGTGTACAGAGCAGAGCCACATGTGTACAACGTGTACGGAGCAGAGCTGCTTGTGTACGAGGTGTATGGAGCAGAGCCGCTTGTGTACGAGGTGTACGGAGCAGAGCCGTGTGTGTACGAGTTGTACGGAGCAGAGCCGCTTCTGTACGAGGCATACGTGGTGTACGGAGCGGAGTGTGTACTAGCTGTACGGAGCGGAGCCATGTGTGTACTAGTGGTGGCCCCCTCCGAGCATGCCGCTCCTATAGTCCCGGACGCCTCTGCCGACAGCATTCTTCTCCCAAGTCCTTGCCGCCTCTGTCCACCCCTCTGCAGCTCAGCACGGCAGGGAACAATGATGTCATCACTTAGCGCCGCTGTGCTGAGACGTGCAGAGCGGCAGAGGAGATGCTGAGGAGAAGAGGTATTTACTTTTTATTTTTTTAATAGTTTTTTTTAGTGAGTACACTGATGGGAAACTATGTAATGTACAATATAATATAGGACAATGGGGGTGCAATATACTATATGGAGAACTATTGTGGCCCATTATATTATATGGAAGACTATAGGGGTGCATTATACTATAAGGAAGGCTATAGGGGATGCATTATACTATATGGAGGACTATGAGGGTACATTATACTATATGGAGGACTATGGGGTCCAATATGCTGTATGGAGAGCTATGGGGGTGCAGTATGCTATATGGAGGACTGTGGGGGTTCATTATGTTATATGGAGGACTGTGGGGTGCATTATACTATTTGGAGGACTGTGGAGGTGCATTAATCTATATGGAGGACTGTGGGGGTGATTATTCTATATGGAGGACTGTGGGGCTGCATTATTCTATATGGAGGACTGTGGGGTGCATTATACTACATGGAGGAGTGTGGGGGTGCATTATTTTATATCAAGTACTGTGGGGGTGAATTGTTCTCTATGGAGTTCTGTGGGGGTGCAATATGCTATTTGGAGGACTACGGGGTGCAATATACTATATGGAGGACTGTGGGGGTGCGTTTATCTATATCGAGTACTGTGGGGGTGCATTCTATTTTATAGAAGACTATGGGGGTGCATAATATATGGAGGAATGCGGTATACTATGTGGAATACTATGGGGGTGTATTATATTATATGGAGCAAATTATACTATATGGAAGCCATTATAATATTTGGAGGGCTCTGTGGGAGGCATGATAATACTTGGAGGCTACAAGGGAGCCTTTATACTTTATGAAGGGCTATTTGAGGGCTGTGTTGGGGGCCATTATACTGTACATAGGTCCATTTTACTACATGGAGGCCTGGGCAGGGGTCATAGTTGGGGATCGTGCTGTACTGGGGTAGTTGCAGGAGGTGCAGTAGGGTCATCATACTGTGCGTGTGGAGGAATGCACTGTGGGGGATCATACAGTGTTTGTGGGGCACTTTTGTTGGCATCACACTTTAGAGGGGCAATGAAAGGGGAATCTAGGGGCTTCAGTAGGAGGAAAATTACTTTGTAAAGGCTGACATATTGTGAGAGATGTACCTATGTGACCCAGCCAAATATTGCTTTTGTTGGGGGGTGCCCAATTAGAACTTCTGCTATGGGGCCCTATGATCTCTATGATGCAGGATGCATTGTCCCTCTGCTGCAGGACTGATTGGCCATAACTTAGGCTGGTTTCAGATTTGCATTTGTGTCTGCATGCGCAGGGCATGCAAACGCAGGGCAAACGCTGCCATACTGATGTGAACGCAGTGGAGATTCTCATCAGTATGGTGCTCGGCCAGTCAATCAGTGATCTCGACGGCGGCCGGGAGGCGGAGATCTGTGGCGGAGATCCTCCACCTCCCAGCCGCCGACGACGAAATTTCAATGTGATCCGCAGCGTTCTCCTGCGCCGCCATGCGGAGGACAGTGCGGATCCATTGAGATCCATGCATTGTTTGTGCACTCGCGGGCACTTGCTGATAAAACAAGCACCTGTGAACGAACAAAAAAATGCAACATGTTGCATTTGGAGGGCGGAGGAGGGTGTATAAATTATGCGCAAACATAGGAACGCAGCGTTTGGCTGCGTTCTGTTACGCTTGCGTTCCGAATGCAAATGTGAAACCACCCTTACACACCAGGTCCAGTGCTGCCCCTCGGTACATTCAGGCATCCAGCCATGTTTCTCCTGAGCAGCGGTTGGTCAGTGGTGCTCTTCCCCCCTTCCTGCTCCCATATCCTTTGCTCAACCCAATAGGAAGGACCCTGTTATTAATTACATAAAGACAGCCCCGTGTGTGGTGCTTGTGATTGGCTAAGCAATTCGGAAGTAAGTGTGGTCTGTTGGATGGAGAAGAAGCGCCATTTTACCAACTTAGTGCAGTGGTGGCTTGTTGATGCTCAGACTGCAGGTCTTTACCTGTGTTGTGTGGAAGGTGCGGCATGGCGACTTGTCTGAATATTCAGTGCCAGGCAGCTGTCCAGAGTTTTGCAGGCGTGAGCCAGAGGTTGGCAATCAGTTCTGCCTGCAGGACCACGGCTCTGCCAGTTGTCATTATGTGTCTAAATGCTTGTGCCATGCTGCCATTGCCATTAATGATCATTGTTCTGGATTCTTCTGTGTGGTTCTTGTATGTGCGTGTGATGGCGCAGACATCTTTGTGTGGACATCTTTTTTTTCTGTTTCTGTAAACTAAAATATCCACTATTTTGCTCATTTTTACAGGATAAATGTAAATCTGTAGGAACCAGATTTATTTTTATCAATTAAAAAAATTTTCTAGCGGGGGGGGGGGGGCGCCGTTTTGCAGTTCGCCTCAGGCAGCAGAGAGGCTTGGTTCACCCCTGGGTAGAGGACCTATTGCTGACAGTTTATTCAATAGGTCAGTTGTGTCCTGAATGTAGCTGGGTGTCCCTTTTACCAGGGGTTGGAGAACACCCTCTACCCACCCAGAAATTTATTCTCAGAGAGAAAAGAGTAACTAAACTTTGAATTTGTTCTTTCAAATGTACAAGGCAGGTCTTCAAAATCTCACCAATCACTCAATAGACCCCTGAGCAGTGAGCAGGTAAAGAGGTATGAGCGCACAGCTCCTTTTCTCAAGCTGTCCAAAAATGATCCCTTTTATAGGAATCTGGAAGAGGGTAGCTGGTTTTAAAAAGAAGAAGTTATGGCGTGTTGTCAATAAACACACCTTCTAAGACATCTATATGGGAATGCAGTACTTAGAAAGTTGAATAAAGTGACACCTTGATATTTACAGTTCGTTATTATTCCAGAAAAATCCATGTTTTCCTTAAATGTAAATGAACTGTTAAGACCTATTGACAGGACCCAGATCTCCATCAGAATCTGCCTCCAGAGCCTATTTTAATTGAAAGGCAGTGTTACCAATGTGAACCAAGTAATAACTGACACTCTTATAAATATGCACAGCTCTACAGTCAGATCAGAGCTAACACAGTACTGTACATCAGAGCTGTAATGAGATAAAGTTCACTTCTGTTGTACTAATGTGGCGGCCCTGCGACCAGGAGGCCACAGGTAGGAACTGCAGCCAGGCAGATAGGAGACAGTTTGTGAACCAAATACCTTCAGCACATAGACCCACCAGACACGACACCCAACACGGAGCCCGGGGCTCTAGGCGGGAAGGGGGTGGTGGGATTTAGAGGGAAGTGGGTGGAAGGTAGGTCAGGTGACAGATCAATACAAAAGGAGGAACAGAAGGTGGAGTGAGTTAGTAGGCCAGTGGGTGCTGACAACACCAGTAAAGAAAGTGACTTTCCTGGAGGGATAGGGCTCCCTGGAGGCGCAGAATCCACAGAGACACCTGTTCAATGGAGAGAAAGCCCACTCCATAGCCTGCAGCCCAAGGGAAAGGAAGGACAGAGACCGAACCGGTTCAACCAGGTGTGAGGAGTACGGCAGCGTTGACCGACTACAGGCGGGAGAGGTTCCCCTGGCGTACCAGGTAGTCACACGGGTCGGAGAGAGCCCGGTGATTCCTTCCAAGACAGTTATAATAGAATCCAAGCACTCATCTGGTTCAGTTTCAAGTGATTTATTGTGAAGCACACATGGATGGTGAGGTGACAGCAGCAATAACGTTTCGGCCCCCAATTAGGCCTTTCTCAACACGTCACTAGGATCAGACAAGGAAATATAGTGAAAATATGTACAGTGGAACAGACATAGTATATACAGGCATACATGTATACAGTATTTGCAGGATCAATTCATTAAGGCTCATGTTTTTTAGACATATAGTTGAGCAGAGGTGACGATAGTAGATGATGTTGGTAAAACAAGAAACAAATAAAACCAGGACTCTGGAAGGGTTATACTCTAGAAAATGGGTAGGTAGAGTGGACTGGAGTAGCAAAATACCTGCTAATGATGTTAGGGGAGTAAACATCAGGTATGGAGCACTGTATGGTAAGACGAGAGCCCCCTGCACCATGGAACAGTACATCTAGGAAAGAGTAATCGTGTGAGGAGGCTTATCACTGGGTATATGTGTCTTTATGAGATCACTAAATTTACCTGTTGCAGGCCTATTAGGCAGTGTATCTGTGCAGGCTTTGTGCTGTACCCATAGGTATGTGGAATGTTCCAGAATGCTGGAGAATCGTCTATGAGGGTATAATGGGTTTGATGTTAGCACAGTGTTATAGGTAGTTCCCCTGGGTAGATATGGTTATATATGTATATAATGTTCCAA
>JARQOC010000003.1:775728680-775820395 GCA_033576535.1 Allobates femoralis
TTCCCTATTATACTGGAGTATACTACACAAAATGTTTGAATAGCAATTGGTGTTATTTGTTTATTTTCCTGCCATTAGTGAAAAAAAGGGTGCAGAGTGAGGGGGAGGCTGGCTAGTTTTTATCTCAGTCCTCAGCAAAAAGAAATTTTTTGGTATGCCCCCCATATTATTAAGGTCCAAAGGCAAACTGCTTGTCATCTGTTTCATATTAAATGCTTTTACAAGCAATAATGATCATAAATTATAGTCTTTGTTGTTCTTGTCCCTTTTTCTCATGTTCTTTTGATTGATTGCAAACAAACAAGTACCTTTTACTGCCATTTTTGATCACTTGTACAATTTTTTCCTATTCTATTTGTACCAAAATTTTGTGAATAGCTTTTTGCCTGTCTCTCTTTTTTTGAATCCCCATCCAACTATTGTTAACCGTCACCCTCTTTTTGAGGTTTACCCTGCTTAGTATGTGATTTTAAGCCCACGTAATTAATAAAAGTTATTTTTTATTGCACTTTTGATACATTTTGTGTTATCAGTTACAGCTGAATCAGTGATATACTATTATCAGGCATAGGTAGGTTAGCAGAGGGAGGAAACAAAAGAAGTTCAGGTTTGGAGAGAATGCAAATCAGATAAAGGGATAACATGAAGTTAAGGGGGTGTCACACGCGTCAATGTCGTCAGTGAGATGATCGCTGACGACATTGACGGCTGATCGCTGGTGAGCTGTCACACAGACAGACTCACCAGCGATCAATTGACCAGAAACATTGTGGAAACGACTTAAATATCGTTTCCACGATGTCTTGCTCCCGCTGCCAGGCTGCTGGAAGCGGGAGCAGGCTGGTCTCCAAGGTAAACTGCGGGTATCTAGGCAGCGCGCGCTGCCTAGATACCCGACGTGTACCTTAGTTACCAGCCTCCTCCACTCACCGGCTGGTATCTAAGGTACACAGCGGGTAACTAGGGACCCTAGTTACCCGCTGTGTACCTTAGATACCAGCCGGTGAGCGGAGGAGGCTGGTAACTAAGGTACACGTCGGGTATCTAGGCAGCGCGCGCTGCCTAGATACCCACAGTTTACCTTAGTTACCAGCTCCCAGCGCTTGTGAGAGGCGCTGGGAGCTGGAATATCGCTACTCCCGGTGTCACACGCAGTGATGCTGCGTGTCCACCGGGCGACAATCGCCAGGTTTTAGAGCAGGTTCTAAAACCTGGCGATCATCAACCAGCGATTTATCGCTGGTTGATTCAGTATGTCACACGCGTCAATATCGCTGCAACGTCACGTGCAGCCGATATCGTGCAGGCGATATTGACGCGTGTGACACCTCCTTTAGAGACAGCAGACAGACAATTTGTAAAAAATATTAAAATGGTTAACTCAGGAATCTTTTTGTGTGGCGCAAAGACACCACCGAACAGTTTATAGGTGAAAAAGTCTATATTATAACACACGGTGATACACAACAAATGCAGAGGAAAACTCAAAGTCCATAGACACGCAGGGTAGATATTGAATGAAGCCTTCACAAAAAGACTGTTGAAAACCTCATAGGAAAATGCAATCAATGGAGCAGTCTATAAAGCAGTTTACACTTGGAGATGCTGTAAAAAGAAAGTTTATGGCAAGTCCAAACAAGGAGATGTTTAAGCAAGTCTATATAACACATTAAATCATCCAGGGAGTCCTGGTAAGGAAGTCTTTTAGAAAGTACAGAATTAGATGCAGAGCAAATTACTAAATCCAGAACAGTATCATGCTCTACATGTATTTGAACATAGGAAGTGACAGAGCACTTAATAAAGCAATCAGCTTACATGTCAGCAAAGGCTGGTGAGGCAAGAACTGAAGCAGAGGGAGTAGTATGAGCAGTCAGAAGCAGAAGAAATACTGGCTACAGGTGTAGGTAGCAAAACGTCTGAAAAGCAGCAACAGAAGATTCACAAAGGATTTGTAAGAGTAAGCAGAGAACTTGAGAAGACACTAGGAGCAGGGATCCAGGCAGAATACTCTAGATATGACTAGAGGTCGGGGTGGGGTTTATAGGCAGGAAGATAAAAGACACAAGAAGCAAAGAACACCATCTTAAAATAGGGCAAGAATGCCAAAATGTCATCAAAATATTTGAAGTTCTGACACAATATTAAGGTGGGGGTGATGTCAGGAGATGAGTTGTGTAATTGGGTGTTATCAGCATAGATATGGTTCTGGAACCGGTTGTTCCATAAGGTCAGTGTATAGGGAAACTAGGTGGGGTATATGACTAAACCACGAGGATCCCCAGCAGTAAGAGAAGAGGAAGAAAAGTTGGAAAATGATACAGAGAAGGAGCCGTCAGAGAGGTAGGAGGAGAACCAGGGGAGAATGATGTAATTGAGTTAGATAGAGTAGGTCATAGGAAGGAGGAGCTGGCAATCCACTGTGTTAAGTACAGCAGAGGATCCAGGAGAATCAACAGGGGGTAGTGACCATTAGCTCTCACTTCCTGTTGATAGCTTGTTTGGTTCAAAGGTTGGAAGAAGTATGCCAGCGGTGATTGGATGGGATTTGTGTGACATCACAATTTCATGTGAGCCCCGAGCTATGGTTACCACCAGCGCTGGAATGATGGCAGCACGGGAGGTAAGCACAAAGTCTACTATTTTAATCAGGTGAAACAAGAGTATTCATAAAGGGTTGTCTTCGTAGTGGACAACCCCTTTAGGCACATTGCAAAGGTAACTACCAGCAGCGGATCTTGATGATTTGTGCAAGTACATTCAGCATGGGAGAACATTCCTCATGCAACTATCAATAACCTCATTGATAGCAGTCAAGGCATGTAAGTGCAGGGATTTCTGCACTGGCGCTATTTTGTTATTATGTTTTTAAAATGTTCCCATTATTTCATCATGTACATATAATAGACACGTCTATTGATCCTGTGATTTTCATAAGTTTGATAACTTCTCCTTGTGGGTGCTGAAATTTCAGTTTTAAGGTGTGCTTCATCTTAAATACATATCTCCCAACCTTCCAATTCATGCAGCATTATGGGAATCTTCTATTTATTATATTGATGGCTGGATCATATATGATGGCACTTTTTACCATTTACCTTTTGTGCTTCTCCCATTTCCACATAGATTGTAAGCTTGCGAGCAGGAACTTCACTTCTCCTGGTATCTGTTGGAAATTTGTTAATATAAATTGCCTCCATTTGTTGTAGCAACGTCCACATCTTGTAATAATGGCACAAATCCTGGTACCCATCTTGTAGTAATGTGCCCCATCCTAGTCCTCATTATGTAGTTATGTCCCCATCCTGGTCCTGATCTTGGTGTAATGTCCCACATCCTAGTCCTATGGTTCCTCTCTTTTACTAATGCCCTCATATTGTAGTAATGTCCTCATCTTGTAGTAATGTCTCTATTCTGGTCCTCATCTTGTAGTAATGACCCTTCCCCTGGCCACCATTTTCTTCTCTTCTACAGTTGGGACGGTGCATGGTAGAGGCATCATAGAGTGGCTGCACCAGCTAGCTGCTGTCAGCTGCTAGCCTCTAATTGTCCAGCCGCTGGTAAAGGTATTGCAGTGCAGAGAGCCAGAATCTGCGCCGCAATACATTTTAATTGAATGTGAATCAAAGAACACACATTCACCCGAAATGAAGTGCCTATGTCCCAGTACTGCGTCACATCACCACGGAAGCTCCAGTATCTGTGGGCCACATGAAGCAACCTCAGAGGCCTAGTATTTGAGATCCTTGGAATAAACCTGGATGGGGCATATCTACAAGATGGGGACCAGGATGGTATAAATCCATATTCAACTCCTTTATAGTTTACAATCATATTTGGGATATAAAACTGAAGATTTTCTATATACAGCAATCATGCATCATAAATCTCTAGTACTGTAATTAAATAGATCAAGTCAATTAGAAAGAGAAAATGCGTCAAATAGATATTTATGCTCTGTGCACACAATGGCGTCTGACAGCCATTAAGTGACAATAAAAAAGAAAAGGATTACTGCAGAGTATACAATTATAGTTGAAAAGAAAAGCATTCAGAAACATATGAGCTCAATGGAGACCAAAGGGACACTGTTTTGGCCACTGCCAGTATACTGTGGTGCATAAGGTCTTATCCTGTCCAGCTTCCTCTTAAACGGCAATTGGATTTGGTTTATTTATCATGAGTATCACATGTGATTGTGAGTCATCTCCTAGTACATGACCACAACACATTGTAAGAATAGAAATGGAGGAAATATCAAAATAATGATCGGGAATTTTTTTTAGAAGACTTTGAAGCTTGAAAAGAAAATGTTTGTGTGTAATTGTTTGCATATGTCTGTAAGAGTGAATGCGCTTTTACAGAAAGTCATTAGTTTTGCTGTGCGGAAACTATTGATGCTGAAACAATTTTAGTGAAATAATAATTTCCACTGGCAGAAACCTTGTACAATTTATGTGGGTGGATCTAACTACTAGATTAATGCCCGATGATATCGCATCGGGAGGATGGTGATGTGATGTTGAGGATGTTTTGTGTGACAGTAAGAGCAGCACACCTTGAGATGGAGATGTGGTGAACAGCCATCCCGCCCATCTCTTTAGCAGTTCACAAAAACCCGTCCCTGTGGTAAAAGAAAATAATATTTCTCACCAGCTATCATCATGGACACATTGTTACATTTGTACACGGCAACAAAATAGAACAAAGTGTCCATGATTTCACTGCAACCAGCAAATTGCCAGTGAAATTGCCTAGCAATATTGCCGTGTGTGAAGGTACCTTTAGACTTTTCCTCTGATTGTTCCACTCCTGGTTTTGGCTACAAAAACTGTAAAAACACTCATGTAAAAATATGCAGCAAATACACAGCATGTGAATGCACCCTTACTGTATAGGTCACAGAGGGGCATCACTATTGTGTAGGGTGCTGGTTATATCACTATATAATTTTTGTGTATTGATGGAGGAATATGTGGAGGGTGCTGAAATAGCAATAAGCCAAAGATGTTTTTCAGTTCCTTTTTGCAGAATACATTCACTGCGAGTCAGTGGTTTTAGGCTGGCTTCACATCCCGTTTTTTGGGATCCTGTTCTGTCCGTTTTGAAAAGGACAGAATAGGATCAGTTTTTGCCTCCCATGTATCCCTATGGTGCTGGATTGGTCATAAATGGCCATCTGATTCTGCCAGTTCAGTCCCGATTCGTTTCTGTACTGTTTTTTACCGGCCCCAAAATCGGAGACTGCACTGATTTTGGGCTCCGGTGAAAAAAATGGACCAAATTGGACATAAACGAATCAGGGGCGATACTGCGGCTATTACATTGGGGTCTATGAGTGCCGGATCCGGGAAAAAACAGGATAGTTTCCTGGATCCGGTTTTGGTGTACTGAGCATGCTCAGTAAACTAAAACTGCTCCGTTCCCGTAATTTCACTTTAGCAGTGTATCTACATACACTATCTACATACACTGCTAAGGTGAAATTAAATAAAGGAATGGTTAAAAATAAAAAATAAATGCTCACCTCTCCGTCGAGGGTCCCGTGATGCCCACTTGCACTGCACTTACAGGGGGTTTAACATGATGGCCTACTGCCCCCAACTGCATAGGTTCATCGCGTGGAGCGTCCTCAACAGGGATAGCCACAGGGGACAAGTTGGTCTCGGTCTCTCCCTCAGATGTCTATCCTAATGGCTAGGGACATCGCAGCCTCCAATGACTCAGGTGCGGCATACCGAACCAGGGTGTCTTTCAGTCTAGCTGACCAACCCAGACAGAACTGACTCCTGAGGGTAGGGTCGTTCCACAGGGTGTCAGTCGCCCACCTCCAAAACTTCGAGCAGTACTCCTCCACTGCTTGTGACCCCTGCTTGAGTTTTTGGAGATTTGACTCAGCAAGAGTCACCCTATCTGGTTTACTCTACACCTGAACCAGAACAGCAAAAAACCCATCCACCGACCGCAGTGATGGTGCATCGGTCAGGAGGGAGAAAGCCCAGGTCTGGGGATATCCCTTAAGAAGGGAGATTGTAATCCCCACCCACTGTTCCTCACTCTCAGATGAACGGGACCGAAGCCTGAAATAAAGTTTACAGGCTTCTTTGAACACCAAGAATTTATCTCTTCCTCCAGAAAACCTATCTGTTAGCGATATCTTGGGTTCAGGTATGGTGTAAGCCGAGGCCAGATACCCCACAACCTGCTGCAGCTGCTGCACCACCTGCGTCCGCAGACCAGTGACCTCAGCCTCAGCTGAGATGGTTTACATCAGTTGTGAGAAGGCATCTGCAGAGGACGTCTGAGACATAATGGCTCAGAGACAAAACCAGTAATAGGCTGCTGATAATGTCACGCTTGGGAGGTAAGGGAATCAGGTAACAGGTAGGTGTAATGGACGAAGGGATCAGGAGTTAATATGACCCTTACCCTTGGGGTCCTTAGCTCGCCATGATTTCTGAGTTACTTCTGATGGTGAGGAAGTCCGAGTCTCCGCCCTATTCCCTGGCTCCTGAATAGCCCTAGGTTGAGGGCCCCTACCTCCACCCTCGGATACGGGATCACAGGTACTCCCAAGGAAAGACTTCAGCCCAGCAGCTAAACAACAGCACAGCACCAAGATCTAGAGCAAATAACTCTATCAGCAGCATCTGACAGAGGAGAGGGAATGCTATTTAAAGCTAGGGGGAGGGGATTCCTTGTAACCACTTAAACCACTCCACCAGCAGCTGAACATAATAGTGAATGCAACTCTAGAGCATAACACAGGAGGCAAGACCTTCACACCAATACCTCATGTATCTTTCAAAGACAAACAACATACCCAGCAGCATCCAGCAATGTCAGTGCCACCTAAGCGTGTGACAGTAGCGCTCACCTGCAAATGGAAGTGCACACACATTCTCTTCAATTCATTGTGTGCACAAACCAAGCAACCAGCCACGCACAAAAAATGCAACATGTTGCATTCGGAAGGTGAAGGCATTATGCACATCCGAACGCAATGCAGGCAAACGCAGGTACCATGCGTACTCATGTTAAACATAGGGACGCGGTATGCATGCATTTGCTTACGCTGCAAACCGAATGCAAATGTGAAACTGGCCTTAGTCAGCCCCAGGAGCATAGCACAGGCAGCTCAACTGTTTAGCTAAAAAGTCAAGACTTAAAAGGCAGTGTATTTTAGTAGGGCTAAAGATTTCTACTCGAGTAGTGGCAATAAGAAATTTAAGATTACTCAAAATATCACATGCACATCTGTTGGTGTGATATATATGGCCACCTGCCCCTGTAATTTAATATATGTTGGGCTTACATCTAGACAACTTAAAGTCAGGATACGTGAACATGTCCTTGATATCATCAAAGCAGAAGTGGAAGAAGATTTATCTCTTTTAAAACCAATAGCACGCCATTTTAAAACCACTCACAATTGTAATGCCAACCTTTTGAAGGCTTTTGGCATCGACAAGATCCACCAGAACATACGAGGCGGTGACTGGAAGAAAAACCTCGCGCAGCTAGAGGCCAAGTGGATAATGAAGGTGGGATGTGTTCGTCCCCATGGCCTCAATGATGTCCTTAGCTTTGCCCCATTTTTGTAGAATGTATTTTATCATAGGGGAAATTATTTTAATAAATTTGCCTTTGTTTTAATTATCGTGTTCTTTGTTTTTTATCTCTACATCCTTTAGGTCTGCTTTTCTGTAGAAGAGTGTACAGCATATTTAATGAAGAAGGAACAGTGCAGCAGTTCTTATCACGTTTAATCATGAATAGTCATCTAATATATTATGGTAGTGTGCTTGGTTGGTATGTGACACCGGCCGGTGGATTGCTGCTTGTTTGTATGAATGGTATTTAAGTATGTATGTGTTGTTATATTGTTTACATAATGTATATTATCTGAATAGGTCTTTCTTTAAACTGATACTGTGCTGTAATTAGCATTGTATCATGACACTATATCACTTTATCTTTTTAGCACTTTATCATATGGTAATTTTGTACTTTGTTATGCACTTTATTAATTGCTGCTATGTTGACACAACTTCTGTATTGTATTTGCTGTATATTCATCATGATTGTATTATTGTTATGTTATGGAAATTTCAATTATGTATATGACATGTGTAACTTGTTTACATTAAGGCAGACATCCATAATGAGCCATTATGTGCCTAAGTGATATCCCAGCCATCACATCCTTGCATCCTGCAAACAGCCCTGACACCTCCCCATGCAACTCGCCGTATCCCGGAAGCCCGGGTGTGCTGTCATGTACTGCCTCGGGACCGCTGGCCGCTCTATTACTGAAGTGGTGGGCGTGTTCAGGGGCGTGCAGGGATCGCGCCCGTGGGTGGACCCGGTTGACGTCAGCGTTTGGGGGCGGATATTGGAGCCGGAGCTTTAGCATGACGCGGCGCCGGATATTACGTCCGGCGCGACTTACCATTGGCCAGGGCGCCTCGGTATGATGCCACTGGTCACTAGGCAACCTAGTATGCATTGCAGGAGACGGATGTGATGTGTGGACTGCCGCGACTTCCGGTTTTCGGACCGGGAGTCACATGACACGCTGGGTAATAGAACACACTATATAAAGTCGGCTCTCCCTTAATACGACCACCCTCCTTGTGAAGAAGCTGTTGCGAAACGCGTCAGGGGGCGGTCGCATTAAGGTAACATGGACCCATGACTGTAACCTACATTGATTCTTTACTTTTGGCATACCGGTGCACCCAGTTTTGGGGCACTCATTACTTGTAATGTTACTTGTTGTTTGGTATACCTGATGATTAAGCTGGATCATGGTTTTATTGTCTCATGTGGTCTTCCTTCTGCGTACCATTTGACATTGTCATTTTTACACAGTGTTTTGTTGTCTTTTAATAAATTGATATTGCAATTGATTTGGCCTTACTCCTATTGAATCTTTGCTCTGAAGTAACAAATAACTCTATCAGCAGCATCTGACAGAGGAGAGGGAATGCTATTTAAAGCTAGGGGGAGGGGATTGCTTGTAAGTCACACTTAAACCACTCCACCAGCAGCTGAACATAATAGTGAATGCAACTCTAGAGCATAACACAGGAGGCAAGACCTTCACACCAATACCTCATGTATCTTTCAAAGACAAACAACATACCCAGCAGCATCCAGCAATGTCAGCGCCACCTAAGCGTGTGACAGTAGCGCTCACCTGCAAATGGCAGTGCACACACATTCTCTTCAATTCATTGTGTGCACAAACCAAGCAACCAGCCGCGCACAAAAAATGTAACATGTTGCATTCGGAAGGTGAAGGCATTATGCACATCCGAACGCAATGCAGGCAAACGCAGGTACCATGCGTACTCATGTTAAACATAGGGACGCGGTATGCATGCATTTGCTTACGCTGCAAACCGAATGCAAATGTGAAACTGGCCTTAGTCAGCCCCAGGAGCATAGCGCAGGTAGCTCAACTGTTTAGCTAAAAAGTCAAGACTTAAAAGGCAGTGCATTTTATTTATTTATTTTTTAAACAAGCCTGTATTTGCCAGTGAACCAGTGCATTTGCACGATGTAAGCAGAGCACGTATAGAGCATCTGCATGCAGCGGTGAATCTCAGCATCGAAAATGTTGCCAGCTCTCATCTCAATATCCGGGCAGTGTGCAGCAGGTTACATCTGGGCTGATACATGAGGCTGGGAGCTTCAGCATCCACATTGGTGTCTGCACATGCAGCTGTCAGTCCTCAGCTCATCCAGATGCTTCCTGGGCTGAATCCCTCCTGATTCCTGACCACCAGACCACGCTGTCCTCCACCTGGAGCACGTGTAAGGAGAAAGGGGGAGATTTTGACTCAAGATATGCATGTAGGGACAGCAGGCAGCAGCAGGAATGCAGGCTAAGGGCTTGGACACACATCAGTGAAACTCATCCGAGTTTACTGTGTAGAAAAATCGCTTTGCTCTCAGACCAATGTTAACTAATGTCCAAGAGCACATTTCCGAGTCTCATACGCTTTTTCCGCATCTGATTCTCGGATTGCGAGTCAATCGCAACACCTAGCGATTTTATGCGAGTCACGGACGAGACTCGCCAATGCAAGTCTATGGGTCAGACAAAAAACACAGATTGCACTCGGACCACACTCGCACCATCCGAGTCTGATGCGAGTTTTAATTGATACATTACCATTCTGTAGCTCAGACAATTGTACAAAATGTTCCTGTAAATGATTATACAGCAAATATCTGCTGAGGAAAAAAACAGATTGCACTTGGACAGCACTAGCAAGCCACACTGACCAAAAGTCAGATGACACTCGTCCGACTCTCGGATCCGAGAACTGGAGCATTTTTAAACTCGGATGTGTGTCCGAGATGCCTGCAGCAGTAGTTCTACTGGGCTAGCGGTGTGTCTGAGGGGCAATACTCTTGCTTTCAGTCGCCCAGGGATTCTACCTTGAGAGGCAAGGTCCATCCTTGCATACAAGGAGGGACGTATATATATATATATATATATATATATATATATATATATATGTATATATATATATATATATATATATATATATATATATATATATATATATATAATACAGTGCCTACAAGTAGTATTCAACCCCCTGCAGATTTAGGTGGTTTGATAAGATGCAAATAAGTTAGAGCCTTCAAACTGCAAACGAGAGTAGGATTTATTAACAGAAGCATAAATCTTACAAACCAAAAAGTTATGTTGCTCAGTTGAATTTTAATAAATTTTAAACATAAAAGTGTGGGTCAATTATTATTCAACCCCTAGGTTTAATATTTTGTGGAATAACCCTTGTTTGCAATTACAGCTAATAATCGTCTTTTATAAGACCTGATCAGGCCGGCACAGGTCTCTGGAGTTATCTTGGCCCACTCCTCCATGCAGATCTTCTCCAAGTTATCTAGGTTCTTTGGGTGTCTCATGTGGACTTTAATCTTGAGCTCCTTCCACAAGTTTTCAATTGGGTTAAGGTCAGGAGACTGACTAGGCCACTCCATCACCTTGATTTTTTTCCCTCTTGTACCAGGCCTTGGTTTTCTTGGCTGTGTGCTTTGGGTCGTTGTCTTGTTGGAAGATGAAATTACGACCCATCTTAAGATCCTTGATGGAGGAGCGGAGGTTCTTGGCCAAAATCTCCAGGTAGGCCGTGCTATCCATCTTCCCATGGATGTGGACCAGATGGCCAGGCCCCTTGGCTGAGAAACAGCCTCACAGCATGATGCTGCCACCACCATGCTTGACTGTAGGGATGGTATTCTTGGGGTCGTATGCAGTGCCATCCAGTCTCCAAACGTCACGTGTGTGGTTGGCACCAAAGATCTCGATCTTGGTCTCATCAGACCATAGAACCTTGAACCAGTCTGACTCAGAGTCCTCCAAGTGATCATGAGCAAACTGTAGACGAGCCTTGACATGACGCTTTCAAAGTAAAGGTACATTACGGGCTCGTCAGGAACGGAGACCATTGCGGTCGAGTACGTTACTTATGGCATTGACTGAAACCAATGTCCCCACTGCCATGAGATCTTCCCGGAGCTCCTTCCTTGTTGTCCTTGGGTTAGCCTTTACTCTTCGGACAAGCCTGGCCTCGGCATGGGAGGAAACTTTCAAAGGCTATCCAGGCCGTGGAAGGCTAACAGTAGTTCCATAAGCCTTCCACTTCCGGATGATGCTCCCAACAGTGGAGACAGGTAGGCCCAACTCCTTGGAAAGGGTTTTGTACCCCTTGCCAGCCTTGTGACCCTCCACGATCTTGTCTCTGATTGCCTTGGAATGCTCCCTTGTCTTTCCCATGTTGACCATGTATGAGTGCTGTTCACAAGTTTGGGGAGGGTCTTAAATAGTCAGAAAAGGCTGGCAAAAGAAATAATTAATCCACACATGTGAAGCTCATTGTTCTTTGTGCCTGAACTACTTCGTAATACTTTAGGGGGACCAAACAGAATGCTGGTGGTTTGAGGGGTTGAATAATAAATGACCCTCTGAATTAACTTTTAACGCTTTAAAAAAAAAAAAAAAAAATTAAAAAATCTTTTTGGCTGCAGTGCATTTCCCACTTCCAGGCTGATCTACAGTCCAAATGTCACAAGGCCGAGTTAATTCCGCATGTGTCAACCACCTAAATCTGCAGGGGGTTGAATACTACTTGTAGGCACTGTATATTTAGTACTGCATATAATGTCTGTGTATATATATATATATATATATATATATATATATATATGTATATATCGTATATATTGTATGTCAGGGAACCATGGGCCATATCAACATATGTATTCAGGACCCGTAATTGTATAATCCAGGTACAGGGAACCATCCACCTTAGGGGAACCAAGAGACATATCTTTAAAACATGTACACAAGACCCACAAGACCCGGACATGGAAACCTTCTTCTCCAAATGAGAATAAAGAAAAAGACATGGTGTGTGGTGTGCTTTCTCCCCTTATTGGGGAAGTGCGAGGTCGGGGACTGTCCAATTAGTCACAGTTTGTTTGTAATGCTAATCTTCTGTTCCAACTAGGGATTGAGGGATTAACCCATTTATGTGCCGGCATTATTTAATCTTATATAGTGATATTTTTAGTAATATTAGCCTTGCCAGACAGGAAAAAATTTCTATTAGAGACCCCCATTTAGAGAATGGGGTAGCATGGAGCTGAGTACTTTTAAATACCAGAGCTGAATTTCAGTCCCACTCCAGGCACGATAGAAATACAGGAGTCCTTCTATGACTGGATGACTGACTTTGCATGGATGAATAACAGATTCCTCCATCTTTTCTACCAACCAATGGACTCAAGTCTTTGTATTGATCAACCCAGGGCTGTGGAGTCAGAGTCATGGAGTCAGGGTCGGTGTCCACTTTGGGTGCAGTTGGAATCGGATTCAGGGATGAGACGGAGTCGGATGTTTGTCTTACTGACTCCACAGCCCTGGTTGTGATACGTCTAACTGAGAAATGACATCAGCTGAAAAAAACAAATAATAAGAACAGGATAAATTCAACTCACATCAAGGAAAAAGTCTTTGTTACCAGTTCAAAGTAGTTCAAAGACAAGATAAAAAACAAGTTCCCGACAGGATGCAGACAAGTCACAATGTTGCTGTATATAGGGGAAAGGGAGGGAGTTCACAGGTGCAACAGACTCATGTACGACCATTTACATGCCAAACACTCAGGCATTATTTATGTGCCTAATTTTACTAGGGCATGTAAATAATGCTTTTTAGGGGTGTCATGCATATGATTAACCGTCAGCCTGTGGGTCATGACTATACTAAGAAGAGGTGGTGCAATATTTTGTACTTGTGAGCTGCCTCCTCTGTAAAGCAGAGAATTTCCTTCATCATTCTTCTCCCACAAATGGCACTGTTGTGATGTACTGTATGGCACTAAAGCAAATATTATTTTTATTGCCGTTTTCTAACTTAACTTTCTACACTTTTTGAGAAACACTAACTCAGGACTTGCTGGTTTGAATACAATACTCTTTAGGGTTTTTTTGCTGGAATAGAAAAACTGTAAATAGCTAAAGGAAATGTCACTATAAATAAGTTCCTAATTAACTTTAATTAGTAAATCAAACTTGTTAGTGATTACCTAATCGCTATAGAAATAAATTGGCTGCCGTCTTGTTACACTGACCTGTTAACATTCTAGTTTCGGTCCTAGATTGTCAACAGGTCTTGTGCCTGTGAGCACATGCAGTAGACAGCTCCTCTAGTGGGACCTTGAAATAACCTATTCCACAAGCTATCAAGCTATTGGCACCTCACAACAATCTCTCAGCTTTCTCAGCATTCAGATATCGAGAATAGACAGCAGTGTGAGTAGCCTCTTCTTACCTCAGCACCCCTGGTATTAAATTACATAGAAAAGATGGACAGTAGTGTAAGCAGCCTCTTCTTACCTCAACACCACTGGTAATAAATCAGATAGTAGGGATGGACAGCAGTTTGAACATCCTCTTCTTACCTCAGCACCTCTGGTATTAAGTCAGATAGAAAGGAGGGACAGCAGCCTCTTCTTACCTCAGCAGTCCTGGAAATAAATCTGATAGACAGGATGGATAGCAGTATGAGCATACTCTTCTTACCTCAGCATCCTTAGTATCTCCATTATTAGATCTGATAGTCAGTATGGACAGCAGTGTGAGCAGCTTCTTTTTACCTCAGCAACCATAGTAACTCCGTTATTAGATCAGAAAGACAGTGAACAGCAATGCGGGCAGCCTTTTATTACCTCAACAACCCTTTAATCTACAGTGTTATATTAGAAAGACAGGGTGGATAGCAGTGTAAGTAGCCTGTTTTAACCCTCAGAATCCTTGGTATTTCCAATATCAGATCAGTCAGTCTAACTAGACAGCAGTGTGAGCAGCCTCACAGGGTAAAAGGACTTGGGCATAATAGTAAAGCATTCAACATCAGCCAACAGTTCTGGGATGTATCAAGACATGCATTGACTCTAGATCAAGAGAGCTAATTACTCCCTTATACTCTGCCCTAGTGAGTCTCTACCTGGAATACTGTGTACAGTTCTGGGTGACTCAATTCAAGAAAGATATCAATATATTGGGGCAAGTCCTGAGAAGAGCAAAAAAGATGAAGACTGGCTAAAACAACTAGGATTGTTTAGTTTGCAAAAGAGAAGGCTGAGTGGAGGCTTAATAGCAGTCTACAAATATCTGGTGGTCACATTGCAGAGGGATCTGCTGTATTCTCATTAGCACAAGGATGTACAAGTAGCAATTGGATGAAACCAAAAGGAAGAGATACAGATTAGACATTAGGTAAAACTTTCTAACAGTGCATGCAGTCAGAGAGTGGACCGACTGCTACAGGAGGTTGTGAGCTCTGCATCAATGGAAATCTTCAAGCTGAAGCTGGATAAACATATAGCTAGGATGATTTAGGAAAACCTGCACTCACAGGGAGATGGAGCTGATGGCCCTTGAGGTCCCTTCCAACTTTATGATTCCATGCTTCTTACACCCTAGGGTGTCTATCTAGTATTAGATTAGAAAAGCACAGTGGACAACAGTGTGAGCAGCCTCTAGTATTAGATCAGAACTGTTTTGTGGACAACAGTGAGAGTAGTCTCTTTTTACGCCAGTGCCCCTGGTCTGTACATTAATAAATCAAAATATCCATTGCGACATCTTCCTACACATGGTTTCTGTTAGTGTAATAAGATGGTAGCCATTTTAAATTTGTAGTGAATACCTCCCTAGACAAACTGAGTGTAACTTAAAGTTATTAATACATTTTTATAATATTTCCCTTAATTATTTTTTTTTCTATTCATGGGAAACCCTTTTTATGAACATATTTTATATGCAAAACTGATTACATCATAATATTGACGTCAGAGCCTTTGCTCACCCTGCTCCGTAGCATAACACGGAGCAGGGCGGGGAAAGTAGAGGACTTCACAGCAGGAGGCAGGACAGGTGGTCGGGGCAGCAATAAGCAATACCTCGCTCTGCGCCTGCTTCAACAGCACAAGGACACGCAGAGTGCAGGCGAGGACATGAGTGAAATGCTGGCAGGAGAGAGGCAGCGAACACATTTAAAAAAGGCGGCATAGAGACGCAGGGGGTGTGAAATGCCCCCGTGCTACGATGTGACTGCAGCACAAGGGCCAACCTCCATGGCTTCTAATTGTAAGTTTTTCTAAGTCTATATCTTGGGGTACCACCTGCACAGAGACATGGGGGACCCCTTGCCTGAATGCAGCAGACATGCTGCATTCAGTGCTGCATTTAGATTCTACTCCATCGGGGGTGACAGGTCCTCTTTAAGAGCATGAATACCTCTCTCTAATTGTCTAAGTGTTGTGTGTAGGAGACATAGCAGTTAGTTTATATCCACCAGCTCAGACAGAACTGGAACTTAGAGATAGTGCCTGCAGAGGAAGGAGAGAACTAGTGAAAATGCAGATGACCCGCCCAAAGACTGGGGTACTCGGATCCCGAGCGTTGGTTACTGGGGATGTTACAGGCGGTCGTTGCCCCGGACCGTGCCCTGGGGGTGTTTTGAAAAGGAGGGTTTATGCATATGGGTTTGATTGAAGAGGTCATGACTCCACCTACGGTGTCTGGTGATAACACCAGCGCTACTGCATACCTCTGAGGATGATGGATGGGCAGCCTGAGGTGTAGCTCCCCGTAGGTGGAGTGGGGTCCCCGGGGCAGTGATGTAGGATCGGATTTGGGCACAGGGAGGTGGCTCTGCAGGCAGGAGATTTTTACAGTCTCTGTGTTGGAAAGGATCAGGGCTGTAAGAACTGATACACACACTGGGAGTAGTTTTCCATGCCTTTACTGTGGTTAAACTGGCACTGTCCAAGCTACACTCCAAGTGGTCAGGAAGTACTCCAGGATTTCCACAGCAAGCTATTTGTAAAGCCTCCTTGTCCATTCTCTTACTTGTGTTGAAGCCCTGACCTGTATAAAACCTGACCTGGCCTCCTGTGCGTCTCTCTCTCTTTCCTCTGTAATTGTGAACCTGGGTAAGAACCTTCTCTGGATTGCTGCTAACTCCTGATGGATTCCTGCGGGTCCTGGCTCTTTGAGTGGTTATTGTTACAGCTGACAGGAAACCGAAGTCTCCTTGGACATACCGGTGTTCTTCCGCTGGGCTAATGGCTCCTCTGCCCCTAATCTGCTCCTTTCTCGCTAGCCTTGCCTCTGACCCTCACACTGGCTAGGCTGTCCTCTGGTTTGGGCCTAGCGTGGCTCCGTCACCAGGTAGTCTTCCTCAAAACTGCTCCATACTGAACTGACTAACTCCGCCCCCAGCACCTGTATTTATAGGGGATCTTGCTTAAAGGCAGCAAGTGGAGCTCCCCCTACAGGCCTTGGGTGGAAGGTGTTGAGTGTGTAGGTTACCTATTGTGGAAGTCCCTTCATGCACTAAGTTGTCCTGTGTCTACCTGTTAGAGCAGGGTGCCACACAGAATACAAGTTATGTACTGGCCAGATATAGCGTTATTTCTCATATACTGACGCCGCAGCTTATTCTGATATGTGACCTGAAATTACAGTTGTACTTTAAGTTACATCTCTGTTACTACTCAAGTACATTAAGATCTAAGGCAGCCTCCCTCCCATTTCTAAAAATAAGGCACTTGGAAAGGTAAAAATCCCCTTCTAGTTATGGAAATGAAGGTTAAGTGAAGGAGAACTTATGCTGTAATAACTATGCATGACAAATCTTTCATTTTCAGATATAAAATACTGAATATTTCATTTTCCCCAGTTTCATTGTAATACATTTGCAGTACCTATGTCTTCCTTTAGGGTTATTATTAGCGATCATTACTTGCAGTGATGATTTCTTTTTCAGCACACAGTAATATATGTATTTATGTATATAGGTCCATCCACAGCGTCACAGAAATTGCCCAAGGGAGATTAATCTGCACTGACCATCTGAATGGATAATGAACAAAGACAAAGGTCTGGCAATGAAACCAATATGACTTCCACAGTAACCCAAGATTAGGCATCACTTCAAACACTTCTATCAAGTGGACAGTGAACGCTTTCCTGTTGATTCCTCACTCCATCATTCCTGACACATTGATATTCCGAATAGTAATGGGGCATTTAACGCCTCGTTCCTGTATTGTTGGATGAGGATTTGCAATCCTCATAAACCATTTGTTGAAATGAACAGCTGAAAAACAGGTCTAGGTCGAGAAAAGTTTTAATTATTTACTGAGAATTGATTTTTTTCCCCCATGGACTATATTTAATACTTTTATAGTGTTGAAATTGAAATAAATAATATATATATTTTATTGATTTAAAATCATCACCATGAAAGAGCAATAGAAGGGAAGGTGAGGGAATAAGCAATGCTCCTCATTCCAACGCTCTTCAGAAATCAGTGAAGTCTTCAGTTGTTAAAGGCTTTTTTCCCAAAATAATGTTTTCTCCAATCCATAGAATTAGGGAGCCTAATGATCCTGAAAACAGGGGCCTGGAACCTAGAAACTGGGCCCTCTAGAGAGACGCATCCTGAATGGAGATGAAGTGCTCATGTTAAACCTCAACTCCATTCGTTGTCTATGGGAATGCCCAAAAATAAAAGTACAAAAGTGCCTCATACTTGGGGTTCTAGAAATCCCATTGTTTAGGGATTTCCAGCAGTTGACACGATGTGATCACCTAATTATCCCCTATTCTTTTTTTCACAAGAATCTGGTCAAACTATTGCTGTAAAGTTCATACAACATAAGTGTCTATGTGGGTCCTAAAGAGATGATACCTAAACGTTATGGCCACTTTACACGTCCCAACGTCGTTCCGATATTGGATCCAACGGCGCGGGAGCGCGCTTTTTCTGGGCAGAATTCCAAGATCGCATAGGAGATGTTACACAGCGTGATATCGGCAGACAACGCAACAGCGATGTGTACGCCCCCTTGTACGGCCAACCCAAGAACGACCATTTAACATGGGAGAGAATAGGGGATGTTGTACTTCACATCGTTGTTGGGCTGTCACACAGCACGATCCGGACACAACGTCCATCCAATATTGGGCCGTTGGAGAGCAGGCTCATTTGATCCCCGATATCGCTTTGGCATCGTTCCTGCATCGTATTGGACATTTACATCATACAACGCACGAATGATATCGGGGCCAACGCACGAACCACGTGACTTTTTGTCGGAGTTGGACGCCGCTATCGGGACGTGTAAAGTGGCCATTATAGGTTTAGACTTAAACTCTTCTATACCTCTTTGAGTTGGGAGCAGTTCTTTAATATAACTACGGGATAAACACATTGCATTTCTAAAGCAAATTAGATCATGTTATGTGAAGGGTTGTATAGGGGACATCATATTATGTGGAGGTGTGTGGGGCCATTATACTGTATAGAGGTTCATTGTACTGCATGGAGAATGTTTTATTATATGTAAGGTTCTTTGGGGGCCATTGTATTGTGTGTAGGGCTATGTTGGGGGCATCATACTTTGTGGAGGGATGTGTTGGGACCATCATGCTGTGTGATGGGTTGTGTAAGTGTCATTATACTATGTGGAAATGTGTGGGGGCCATTATACTATATGGAGGACCATTATTCTGTAAGGAAGGCTGTGTGGTGGCAATATTATTGTGAGGGGGTCACTGTTTGGGCATAATACTTTTTGGGTGGTTCACCATAATCTGTAGGGAGGATTACTGTAGGGTCATCATATGGTGCAGTGGAGGGCACTGTGGAGGAATTCACGATGAGGTAACATAGTGTGTTTGGGGGCATATTTGTTAGCATCATTTTTTATGGGGACCATGTAAGGGGTATTCTTAATGCATGAGAACACTAAGGGGCTTACATAGAAAGAAAATTTTGTCGGAAGGGCTACAAAGTTGTGATGTATGCTTTTCTGTGATCGCATAATATTTTTTTGTAGGGGGGCCATATTAAGAGTTCCGCTATGGGGCCCTATGATTTCCATGTATGCCACTGCCTATCACATAACACATTGATGTCATTGCATTACCCACTCTAGGTGGTTGGGTCAGTCTTGCTTGTCTTCTCAGATAACATCCCTGGCTCTCAGTTAGAGTACATTATGTAGGACTGGGGCACAATGTAGACACCAGGTGGTGACATTCCTGGTGTTCCTGAAAAAATATGTATTCCTGAAGATCAAGATCTTCCAGATCGACGTCTTCATCATCTGCATGCATCTCCTGCAGCCTAATGAGTTCTGGTGGTCATAGCAGAAGAGTGTTATGATTCCCCACCATTGTTAGTACGAGCCAGCCATCACATTACCACATATATGTGATTTGTCTACTTGCAGTAACATACCGATTAGATCTGATCAGACATATCTCCATAGAAATAAATTGAGAGAGACTCGATGAGTCTGATCAGTGAGTGACCGCTAGTATGTAAATCATATACAAGCCGTCATATGACTGCCTGCTCACATTGGCAATATTGTGGAACCCTGACAGCATGAACACCACACACTGCCACAATTCAGCAATCTGCAATCCAAGGGTAAAGGCAAATTAGTGTACACACAATCGGAGCAGTTTTGATACATGACAGTCATGAAAGTGCGTAATGCGAGTGCAATGTGATTGTGCACCCACAAACTTTACAATGGCAAGTCTCCTGAGATATGTGTGTGCAATCGCACCATGCTGAGATCTTGCACGCAATCCGAGTTCAACGGAGGAAAAAGTAACCAATATGATCTGATTGTTTATCATTTTCTCACATTGCACTCGCCCGAGTTTGATGCCAGTGTGGCTTCATACTAAAGGTACCGTCACACAGGGACATATCGCCGGCGATGTTGCCGGCGATCGCGGGAGCGCGCATCCCTGACAACATCGCCGGGGAGATGTCAGACGGAGCAACTTACCGGCGATGTCGCCGGCTAGTTGCCGCGGCTATCGCTCGCTGGGTTGCCCAGCAACCCAGCGAGCGATAACTCGCAATGTTGTAGATAGGCGGATTCGCCCGCAACATTGCAGGTTGCCGCGTTACACAGGGCGATCAGGCATGATCGCCTGACCAACATCGCCAGGTTTCCCAACATTGTTGGGAAACCTGGCGATGTTACTCAGGCGAATTTTTCCCCTGATTATCGCCCTGTCACACGAGGCAACTCGCTGGCGATGTCGCCGCAACCTGGCCACGCCCCTCAGTTGCCGGCAACATCGCCGGCGATATGTCCCTGTGTGACGGTACCTTAAGAGACAGTCTTTTGTCTCAAGCCTGGACAACCACTTTCACCCCTCTCCACTGCCAATTTTCTTCTTTATGGTTCACGCTTTCCCTTCCCCATGAGCACTACATTTTTTAAATTTTTCCATTGACCAACCTGTATGAGGGCTTGGTGTGGCCAACACTGTGGTTAAAGCCCATCACGCCTCTTTATCTTCTTGGAATATTGGGAGATATGTATACAGATCTCCGTGCTTATCTTATAGATGACCTGACACTATTGTGAATAACTACAATATGATAACACCCTACAAACAATCATATTGTTTCCTGCTTTAACAGAATAATGTAGAGGGAGGATAACATCTGGGAATGACAACTGCACCAACTTCCCATCAGCAGTTCTGATCTTACAATCCTGTGGTTTTCTGGTGACTGCATACACAGGTCACCGGATAGAAGTCAGCATGGGGTCGGGAATTCATCATAGTCAGAGGAAGAGACTTAGTCATCGATTCTAATACAGTAGCAAAACATGATCTACTGTTTGACTTGTCTTATTGTTTGTACGGTAAATTAGCTTCATGCTTCATTATGCTGGAAATGTAGCTAGTATTTATTTAACCCAATTATTAGTTATTCTGTGGCTATAAGAATCATTATAGGTCCAAAATTTCCAATAACAACAGTGGCAACAATAATGAAGCCTTACAAAAGTTTTATCATAAAGCTTTTTTTTTTTACTAAATTTGAGTGAATGTGTATAGAATGTAGTGCAGTGTCAGTGTGCTAATATACTCACCTACCACCAAGGGTGTAAGGGTGCCTTCACATTTGCGTATGGGAAGGCAGCGTATTGCTGCGTTCCCATACGCAGTCAAACGCATGCGCACTGCGTTCCTATGTTTAACATAGGAACGCATAGTGCCTGCGTTTGCTGCGTTCGGGTGCGGATGCGGACGATATCTGCTCCTTCCGGTGTCCAGCATCCGCACCCAGGACACAGCCAGTTGCATTTTTTTGTGCGCTCGGGGAGCTTGGACAATCAGTAAGCGTCCCCAAGCGCACAAAACATGCATTGTCTTCAATGGGTCCGCAGTGTTCAGCGCTTGACAGCGCGGGAGAACGCTGCGGACCCATTGAAAAATCTCCCGGTGGCCGCCGGTGATGTCACAGGAGCTCACCGACGGCCACCGGGAGATCAGCTGAGCCACTGCTGTCCTCCTCCTCCCCGCCGCCTGTAATGTGCTAGCGATGTCGGCGGGGAGAACAGCTGATGTGACAGCTGTTTGAATCTTCCCGCGCCGACATCTCCTCTCAGTGTCGGCGCGGGAAGATTCAAACAGCTGTCAAATCAGCTGTTCTCCCCGCCGACACGTCTTGGTGCTTACCGGCGGTGGGGAAGAGGAGATCTCCGGCGCTGAACTCCTCCTCCGGCCCGCCCCCGGACAGCGCCGATTGGCTGCCGGGCTCCCTAGTGATGTGTCCGCAGGCGGACATTATCCGCTGCGGACACATCATTTCACACACTGCTTTTGACAGCGTTTGTGTCTGCATGCCATCAGCATGCAGACACAAACGCTAATGTGAAGCCAGCCTAACCATCATGGTCGCAGTGGTCATGGCTTCAGCCGGGCCTAGTTGGGTTGGGGGCCATGTCCTCCCTGCAGATTAGCAGACGGCTCTTCTCAGTGAGTGCATGGTGTACAGTGTGATGCAGGCCTTTGCAGAAGATAAAATAGGTGAGGACAGCAATGGCAGTCTGACTGGCTCATAAAGTTGTGAGGCATAACTTATGGTACCTTTACACGCAGCTACAGGTAACAGGTTTTCCACAGGTAACTTACTGGTAGCAGTGAAATCATGGAGACATGGTTCTATCTTGGTGCTGTGTACAAATGGAAATATGTCTCCATGATTTCACTGCAGCCAGTAAGTTACCTGTGGAAAACCTGTTACCTGTAGCTGCGTGTAAAGGTACCATTAGTGTGCCTCTTTGTCCCAGCAGCACAGGCACAACTGTGTTTTAACACTAGAAGTCCCAGAGAGGGGTCATTTAACATTTCTACCTTTGGAACCCAGAGACGGGTCAAATGACCTGAAGGATTTTGGGCCACAATTACAAATGAAAGGTTGCTGATTGGAGCCATCAGAGTTGTCAGTTTGGACTAAGGGTCATTTGACCCTCTTTCGGTGACTTCAAGGGGGAGATCGAAATTTCTGGGATTTCTAGTGTTAAGGCCCAGTTACACATAACGACGCACCAGTGATCCTAATAACGATGTGCAGGGATCGCAGGTGCGTAATTTTTCACATCACTGGCAAGATATCAAACAGGAATCTCACCAGCGATGTGAACATCGACGCACCAGCGATCCAGAGTTATACCGAGGTTGTTGGGAATTGTCACTCCATAGTGTAGCATTGAGATTGTTGGTCATTGTCCTTGTCAAACACAACAATGTAGCGCTCCCAGCTGGAGTGCAACAACGTAGAAATGATCCAGAGCAGTGTGTAACGATCAGCGATCTCACAGCATGGGCCAGATCGCTGGTGCGTGTCACACAGAACAAGATCGTTAACGGAATCGCTGTTGCATCACAAAATCTGTGACGCAACAGCAATCTCGTTAGCGATCTCGTTATGTGCGACAGGGCCTTTACTCTGCCTCCCTATCACACAGATGGCCGCCGGGGGTGATGGTCGCATGTGAGGAGGCTCCAGGCACCTTGGACACCATCCACAGCATCCAAGCTTGCCTGTCCTCCCACACACCATCTGCCTCCTGACTATCACCCCCGAGCACCCCAGTAGCCATCTGAGCCGCTCACCACAGCCTGCGGTTGTCCAGGCCGGCCGGCGGTCGTGCCCTGCGGCCCCCACCTGGGCACCACTCCCAGCCGCGCCTGCACACAGGCGCCTCCATCGGCGCTGTGATCCAGGCGCAGCCCTGCGGCTCCTCCCGCTCTGCCTGCCCGGGGAGCCGCTCCATCAAATTACTGCGGGCGCGTCTTGCCCCAGGGCCCTGAACTGCCGCCGCGGCCCGCTCCCACGGCCTCCCTGAAGTCCCGGCAGCAGAAGCTGTGCGGGCGCTCCTCCCCGCAACTGCCCGGACCCACGTGCGGCCAACCCGGCGCAGACACCACCGGTAAGTGCGGTGCCGCTGCCCCCGCCCTCCACCTTTCCCCACCACTGCTGCGGCCCCGACCGCGGCCTGCCCAGCCCCACTCCTGGGCTCCGGTGGCGGTGCCCGGCCCCCCCACGGCGCTGCACAGTTGCGGCGGCGGCGGGAGACAGCCGGCACTTCCCACAGAGCCCACCGCTGCCTACTAAGCTGTGGACCCAGTGGGGCCGGCAGCGCTACCCACGGGTCCCCCACAGCAGCATGGGCAGCAGGCTGTGCGGGGATCAGCGACACCGCACACTTCGCAGTAGCGCCGCAGAAGCCCCTGTCTGCCTCAGCCCTACAACTAGTCTGAGGTGCCCATCCCCTACACCAAGACCCTGGGCATACCAAGACCTTGGGCCCCCGACCACCTGGTCCCATCCGACCTCCCAGCTGCACGGAACCCTCTACTTAACAGTCCCCCTAGACGCTTTGGCCCCTCTGCCTCACGGCCCTGGCTACAGCAACCCCTCCGCTGCATGGACCCCTCTGGCTGCACCTGACCCAGGCTGCCTCACTGATACCCAACTGCACTGGTCCTACTGCACAGGCCCCTCGGCCTCACGGACCCTCTAGCTGCACTGAACCCTCTGCCGCACGGACCCTCTGGCTGCAACCGACCCCGGCTGCCCTGCCTCAGCTCATCCTCCGGCTGCCTCATCTCATCCTCCGGCTGCTTCGTCTCATCCCCGGCTGCTTCATATCACCCTCTGGCGGCTTCATCTCATCCTCCGGCTGCTTCATCTCATCCTCCGGCTGCTTCACCTCATCCTCCGGCTGCTTCACCTCATCCTCCGGCTGCTTCATCTCATCCTCCGGCTGCTTCATCTCATCCTCCGGCTGCTCCCCCTCATCCTCCGGCTGCTTCATCTCATCCTCCGACTGCTTCATCTCATCCTCCGGCTGCTTTATCTCATCCTCCGGCTGCTTCATCTCATCCTCCGGCTGCTTCATCTCATCCCCCGGATGCTTCACCTCATCCCCTGCCTGCTTCAGCTCACCCCTTGGCGACATCATCTCCTCCTGGGCTACACCATCTCACCCTGGCTGCTCCATCCCAGCCCACCTGCTTCACTTCACCCCGGCTGCATCACCTCACCCACGACTGTGATTCAACCAGAGCTGGGGTGCATGGGGTACTCGGTCACCGGGGCTTCTGTGTGAGATGTCATGGAAGGTCGGTATCCCCGGTGCCGTGCCCTGGCGAACAACTATACCAGGTGTTGATGGTAAACGGTGGGGGTGAAAGGGGTTATTTACAGGGGAACGTGACGCCACCTGTAGAGTCCGGTAAAATGGTACTGGCGCTGCCAGCCGGCCGCTGAGGTGATGGAGGGGGCAGCAGTGTGTGGTACAGCTCCCCACAGGTGGAGCTTTACCTCAGGGCAGCTATGGTGGTGAGACAGTGAGGGAGGACAGTGATGGTAAATGGTGGTGCAGCTCTTACCCCTCTGCTGTTGATGTTGATGATGTTAAGTCCTTTGAGCTGCAGCAGGAAGAATAACAGAAACCATTTCCAGTTTAACTTTGCTTTACTCGGTACCGGCTGATGGCATAACAAGACACGGTACAGTTTGGTTTAGGGTGTTGTTACCAACTCAGGATTTCTCTTAAGGAGTCTTTAGATGTTCTCTCTCTGTCTTTCAGGGTTTCTACTTTCTCTAGATCTTTCAGTCTTTCCCACCTTTGAAGAGCTCCCCCGCCAGTCCTACAGTCTGTTTCTAGGAGATAAGGTCTGTCCACTACCCGGTCTGGACAGGGCAACCCGAGACTAAAAAGTTCCCTTCCAGCACCGCAGTAAATGTCTGTCCCTTTTTATTTCTCCTAGTGTCCTGAACCGGTTTTCAGACCTGAGGGGAGAGGTACCTTTGTGGTGCTGTCAGCAACCCGTTTCTGTTGGGCGTGCAGCTCGTCGTTTTGCAGTCAGGGCTGAACTCCTGGCTGCCTCGGTCGTCCGTGTCACCGGTGTCCCCTCAACATGACCAGCTGGCTCCTACCAGTCCTGGTCCTTTGCCATCTGTCCTGGGCCCCCACATAAAGATGGGGTACCCTCCACTCAGCTGGGCTGCCAGGCCTGACCACTCTGTCTGCCTTCCCAACGCCGTCTGAGGTAAATCTCAACTGTCACTCTAACTCTATCCTAAGCTCCGCCCCCACCTGTGGAACCTACTATATTACAGTTCCCCCTACTCTAAGTGGTGTGGTCCTAAGTGAGTGCTAAAAATAGACTCCATAAGGTTTAAATCCTAACCTAGCAACTTACAATAATATTACATATAAATATTAAATGCAATACCACTCTGTGGCGCATACCCGCAGGGGCGCCACAACTGCACCACCTAATCCCCGGCTGCTCCACCTGCGCCAACGTGTCCTGGCCGCAACTGCATCATCTCTTCACCAAACTGCACCTCACCCCTGAACTGCACTTCCTCCCCCGGACTGCACCTCACCACCTGGCCGCACCTCGAACGCGGCTAACCACCCATCATTTTGAACTCGCCCTCACCACACCAGATCCCCGGCTACCTCTGACCCCATCCATCCTCCCCCACCCTCTTCCCCCACCATGTTCCCACCCCTCCTCACCTTAACTCCCATCTTCCTCCACTTCCTACTACCCCCACCCATCCCCCACTGTGCAAAGGAATTCTGCTCTCACCCTCCATCCTTCCTACCCACCTCACCCTATCCTCCGAACTATTCCCCCACTTTCAACCCACCATCTCTAGATGTACACGCCCACCACGCAAGCTCTCCTTCTCCCACCTCCTAACCCTCTCCCTGCTCCTCCTACTCTCTGGTGACATCTCCCCCAATCCTGGCCCACCCCACCTCACCACCTCACTCCCCTCCTTCCCACTTCGACGACCCACCACCAACCCTCGTAACCCCCTTAACCTCCGACCCATTCCCCCCACCCCCGCCTCCCCTGTCCCCTTACCCGGCGCACTCTGGAACGCCCCGCTCGGTCCGTAACAAACTCACTCTCATCCACGACCTCTTCATCTCCAAAAAACTCTCCTTCCTCTGCCTCACAGAGACCTGGCTTACCCCCTCTGACACAACCTCCCCAGCTGCCCTC
This sequence comes from Allobates femoralis, assembly GCA_033576535.1. NCBI lineage: Eukaryota > Metazoa > Chordata > Amphibia > Anura > Aromobatidae > Allobates > Allobates femoralis. The sequence goes on from JARQOC010000003.1 coordinate 775,755,663, forward strand.
TCCTACGGTGGATTCACGCTCTCCCACACTCCTCGCCCCACCAACACCCGTGGCGGCGGTGTTGGCCTACTTCTGGCCAATGACTGCTCTTTCTCCCCACTCACACCCCCCCCGCCCCTCCTTCGAGGCACACGCTGTCCGCATCTACTCCCTCTGCAATCTCCAACTGGCCGTTGTCTACCGCCCCCCTGGTTCCCCCTCCACCTTCTTTGACCACTTCACCACCTGGCTTCTCCACCTCCTCTCCTCCGACATCCCCACCATCGTCATGGGTGACTTCAATATCCCCATCGACACCACCAAAGCCGCTGCCTCCAGACTCCTATCCCTCACCTCCTCCTTCGGCCTCTTCCAATGGATCTCCTCCGCCACACAAACTGGTGGCCACACACTCGACCTAGTCTTCACCCGACTCTGCTCCCTCACCGACCTCACATACTCGACCCTCACCCACTCCGACCACAACCTTCTGACATTCTCCTCCCTCTCCCCCCCTACCACGCTCCCCCCTCTCCGGACACTCCCCCACCCCCCGCAGAAACCTTAAGCTCATAAACTTCGATTCACTCTCAGAATCCCTCCTCCCCCTCTCCGACTTGGCCTCTTCTCAAGACGCTGACTCTGCCGCCTCCCTCTACAACTCCACTCTCACCACAGCCCTCGACCAGGCCGCCCCACTCACATTTCGCACAACCCGAGTACAACGACAACCCTGGCTCACGACCCTCACCAAAAAACTCAGACGGACGACTAGAGCAGCCGAGCGGAAGTGGAAGAAATCCCATTCCGCAGAGCACTTCGCCCTATACAAACGTTCCCTCAACACCTTCAAGACTGCCCTTGACTCCGCAAAGCAAGCCTACTTCTCCTTATTAATTACCGCTCTGTCTCACAACCCCAAACAACTCTTTAAAACCTTCAACTCTTTACTTCGTCTCCCTGCACCGCCTCCCTCACCCCTCATCTCCGCCGACGACTTTGCCTCCTTCCTCAAAGACAAAATCGACAAAATCAGACAAAGCTTCGATCCTCATTCCCCCCACCCCTTCCCACCCCCAGCCCATCCCCCATCACCCAAATTCAGTTTCACCCACATGACAGAGGACCACCTCTCCTCCCTCCTAGCAAGATCACACCTCACCACATGCGCCCTTGATCCACCTCCCTCCCATCTCATCCCTAACCTCACCACAGTCCTCATCCCTGCTCTAACACACCTCTTCAACATTTCACTCAAATCCAGCACTTTCCCCTCACCCTTCAAACACGCCCTAATCACACCCATCCTAAAAAAAACATCACTAGACCCTACAACAGTCTCCAACTATCGCCCCATATCTCTCCTCCCGTTTGCCTCAAAACTTCTTGAACAACACGTCTATTCCGAACTGTCCTCCCACCTCTCTTCCTGTGCTCTCTTTGATCGCCTTCAATCCGGCTTCCGGCCTCACCACTCCACCGAAACAGCCCTAACCAAAGTAACTAACGACCTACTGATTGCCAAGAGCAAGCGACACTACTCTGTCCTCATCCTTCTCGACCTTTCTGCTGCCTTCGACACTGTTGACCACTCCCTCTTACTCCAAATTTTTGAGTCTCTTGGCATTACTGACCTCGCCCTCTCCTGGATCTCCTCTTACCTAACGGACAGGACATTCAGCGTCACCCACTCCCACACCTTCTCCTCACCCCACCCTCTCTCTGTAGGTGTCCCCAAGGCTCGGTCCTGGGACCACTACTCTTCTCCATTTACACCCTCGGCCTAGGCAACCTCATCGAGTCACACGGACTCCAATACCACCTCTACGCTGACGACACCCAACTCTATCTGTCTGGCCCTGACATTTCCTCTCTTTTATCCAAAATTCCTCCCTGCCTATCCGCCATCACATCCTTCTTTTCTTCCCGCTTCCTAAAACTCAACATGGACAAGACTGAATTCCTCGTCTTTCCCCCGAACAACCCCGTCCCGCTTCCTGCCTATCCATCACCGTCGATAACTGCACACTCTCACCTGTCCCCACACCAAGTGCCTCGGGGTAATCCTCGACTCCTCCCTCTCCTTCAAGCCCCACATCCAAGCCCTCACCACTGCCTGTCGACTCTAACTAAAAAACATTGCCCGTATCCGTTCCTTCCTTGACCACAACACGGCCAAGACACTCGTCCACGCCCTCATCATCTCCCGCCTGGACTACTGCAACCTCCTGTTAACTGGCCTCCCTGCCTCCTCCCTCGAACCTCTCTGCGCCATCCTCAACTCTGCTGCCCGACTCATCCACCTATCTCCCCGTTACTCCCCCGCCTCCACCCTCTCCGCCGAGACCTCCACTGGCTCCCCATCCCCCTGCGATCTCGCTTCAAAACCTTAACCCTGACATACAAGGCCATACACAACCTGTCCCCTCCCTACATCTCTGACCTAGTCACCCGCTACCTTCCCTCACGCAACTTGCGTTCCTCTCAGGAACTCCTTCTCTCAACCACCCACATCTCCACCTCCCACAACCGCACACAAGACTTCTCTTGCGCCTCTCCCAGACTCTGGAACTCCCTCCCCCACCACATCAGACACTCCCCTACCCTGGGAACCTTCAAGAAAAACCTGAAGACCCACCTCTTCCTACAAGCCTACAACACACACTGAGACCCTATCCACTGCACCATCTCACCTCTCCCCTCCTACTGTCTCCTTCCTCACCCCCTCTAGATTGTGAGCCCTCGCGGACAGGATCCCCGGCCCTATTGTACCCGCATGATTTATTGTGGATTTGTCGTCGTCTGTGGTCGTCTTTGACCACCTGTCTCTGTCTACCCTCTAAATTGTAAACCATTATGTATACCAATAGCGCTATATAAATACCTAATAATAATAATAATATTTCTCACTCTATTCAGTGACCTACTGGGGTCAGTTAGTTTACTTAGTAATGTGCGATCATGCAGAACCATACACCAGGCTGGAGACATACACTGTATATCAGGATGGAGACCATATATACCAGGATGGAAAAATATATGCCAGGAGTGGGAACAGTATATATTATACCAAGAATCCCAGAAAAAAAAAAAATAAGAATATTGAGTTTTTGGAAAAAAACCTAAGTTTTTAAATTTTTTCCTCATATATAGACCACTTGTTAGCATGCGTGCATTTTTGATAGTAACTGATTGCTGCAGTGAATTTTTTTCTGGTTGTTTGTTCCAGCATCGCAGCTTGCACCAGTTCACACTATGTCTTGAGTGCTGTGCAGTTTTTTTCTGTTTTTTGTCTAGTATGTGGAGTTGCTGGCTCCATAGCTGCACTTAGCACCCTCATCGCCCCCAGGTGGTCTGAAGTTGAGATGGTATCCACCCACTTAGAAGTAGGACAGGGAGGACAAGGAGGATAGGGATGTCAGCGTTGGACTCATCAGACCTGGGGTCACCATGGCGTGGTCGATGAGCAAACAGATATTGGCCAATATATGCACCAAGAACCCCAGAAAATAAAAAATAAGAATATTGAGTTTTTTGAAAAAAAAACATACGTTTTAATTTTTTCCTCATATATATACAATTTGGGACAGCCAATATGATAATGTCATGTGTTTGGAAGCTTCTGATAGGTTTATTGACATCATTTGAGTTAATAGAAACACACCTATGGATATATTTTAATGCACACCTAAAACACACTGCTTCTTTGTGTAGCATCATGGAAAAGTCTAACAAAATCAGCCAACATATAAGGAAGAGAATTGTGGACTTGCACAAGACTGGTTCATCCTTGGGTACAATTTCCAGACAACTGAACGTGCCTCGTTCACCTGTACAAACTATTATATGCAAGTACAAACAAGATGGGAATGTCTAGCCATCATACCACTCAGGAAGGAGACGGGTTCTGTGTCCCAGAGATGAATAAGGATAAATAGGGAGCGCACATATGGCGTTATCGTCTTAATAAATAGTCCAGTCCCCCCAATCGGTGTGACTCACCTGCAGTGGTTGTGAGAGCCACAACAAACTGAGAGAGCCTGGTAATGGTCGCTGCAGGAGCCCACTGAAGATAAATGATTTCCACCGAAGAAAAAGCTGGGCTTTGTAGTCCGCGCTGACCTCAAGAATCTTCCAGTCCAGTAAAGGGTTAATCAGGTTCTGGTTTATTTGCCTACGCATTTCGTGGCTTTAAATCTGCCACTGCTCTGATGAAGTGGCAGATTTAAAGCCACGAAACGCGTAGGCAAATAAACCAGAACCTGATTAACCCTTTACTGGACTGGAAGATTCTTGAGGTCAGCGCGGACTACAAAGCCCAGCTTTTTCTTCGGTGGAAATCCCAGAGATGAATGTAATTTGGTCCGACATGTGCATATCTGCCCAAGAATAAAAGCAAAAGACCTTGTGAAGATGATGGAGGAAGATGGTAAGATTGTGTCATTATCCACAGTGAAGCAAGTACTGTATCAACATGGGCTAAAAAGCCACTCTGCCAGGAGAAATCCATTACATAAGAAACATAAAAAAGCCAGATTTATTTTTGCAAATGCACATGTGGTGCCCTGTGCAGGTAAGCCACAGAACTCCCTGGTTCACAATGGGATTTCCACAGCTGAGACACACACATACACCAACACCTTCCACACCAGGCCTGTAGGGGGAGCTCAACTGGCTGCCCTTAAGCCAGATCCCCTATAAATACAGGTGCTGGGGGAAATTAGCCAGAGTGTGCAGTCACTACAAGAACTGTGAAGGTCAGCTCAGTGCCTAGGGAGCTGAAACTGGTTACCGGAGCCATGCTGGGCCCGACACCAATGCACACCAGGGCCAGTGTGAGGCCCAGAGAGCGAGGCCGAAGGCAGAGGCGAGGAACACTCCAGACAAGAGCAGAGGAGCCATCCCGGCTCATCCCACCAGAACCCCGGTCACTGGAGACCGAGTCTGCACACAGGAAGAGAGAGACCATCCCTGCAGAAAATCCAGAACACAATGGAGGTTTAGCTTCCCGGACCCCCGCAGCACCTACAATTGAGAGCCAGGGACCGCAGGAGTGATAGCGGTAGCCCAGAGAGAGAGCCCTCAGTGCAGCAAACCGGGTGTGGAGACACAGGAGGTCAGGACTGGTTTCAAGCTAGCTTGGCTGCAGGACAAAGCAAAGGACAAAGGGAGGCTTACACCTCACTCAAATTGGAAGTCCCAGAGTGCACCCTTCATCCCTGGACGTGTACCGGTTTTCATCAGTAAAGGTACAGAAAGAGACTTTTGTGTGTGTGTCCCGTATTCCAGCACAACACCACAATAACTATGCTGCCTATTCCCTCATTCCTACTTCCAATACCCTGGGGAAACCGCCCCATCTGTAGAGGGCTACTACAACTTGCTGCCGCCCATCCCCCGGAGGTCTCAGCAGCGCCGGTGCCATCTCCGGTCCCACAGGTGGCATCACAGACACTGTTTTTATTATTTTTATCCCCTTTTTATATGACGGCTCAGGAGCACGGACTCGGGCACCGACCACCACAGCATTCCCGCAACAGTACGCCCGAGATCCGAGTACCCGTTCCCTGAGTGGCGAGTCACACACAGTAACAAAAACCTACATTTTGGAGACGTGTCCTGTGGTCTTAAGAAAGTAAAATTTAACTGTTTGACCATAATGAACATTATTACATTTGGAAGAAAAGGGTGAAACTTGGAAGCCAAAGAACACCATCCCAACTGTGAAACACGAGGGTGGCAGGATCATGATGTGCGGTTGTTTTGCTGCAGCAGGGACTGGAACACTTTACAAAATAGATAGCATCATGAGGAAAGCAATAGTGAAGCAACCTCTCAAGACACCAGCCAGGAATTTAAAGCTTGGGTGGAAATGGGTATTCTAAATGGACAATGACCCGAAGCATACTGCCAAACTGGTTACAAAGTCACTTATTGTTAACAAAGTCAATGTTTTGAAGTGGCTATTACAAAGCCCTGAAAATGTATGGGTAAAGCTGAAAAGTAGAGATGGGCAAATGCCAGAGTGTTCGAATTCTGATTTGTTCGCCGAATGTGGAGTGTTCGACAAATTTTCCAAACACTATTCAAACCAATGGGACGCAAAATGAAGGGACTAGAAAACACTTTAAAGGGAACCTGACAGCTCGTTCTGCCCACCTATGTTAACACTACCTGTCCCTGCACCTTCCTAGCTGATCCCTAATCATCCCTGTCTGATCTAAAAGTACCCTATAAAGGTTAAGAAAAATGATTTCTGACTTACATGCAGTCTCCATCCAGAAACTGGAAAGGCAGGCTCCGAGGCTCCATTCTCCCCTCATCGCTGGATCCTAGCACGCACTGCTGAACATCCTCATTCCTTGTGCTGTGCCAGCTCTTTTTGAAATTTCCGCCTTCTTTGCTACTGCGATGCGTTGGGCCGGAACGTCATATCCGACCCGGTGCATTGTGGGGGCTGATCACATGTTCAGCCCAGCTCTGGCGCATGCGCAGTGCGCATATTGAAACTGGGCCATACACGTCATAAGCCCACACAATACACTGGCTGGATATGACGTTATGGCCCGGCGCATGATAGCAGCAAAGGAGGTGGGAATTTCAAAAAGAGGTGGCACAGTACAAGGCATGAGGATGCCCAGCGGCGCGTGCTAGGAGCCAGCGAGGGGGAAAGAATGGAGCCCCGGAGCCCACCCATCCCAGTCTACAGTTGTAGACTACATGCAAGTTATAAATCATTTTTCTTAAACTTTATAGGGCACTTTTAGATCAGACAGGGATGGTTAGAGATCAGCTAGTAAAGTGCAGGGACCGGTAGTGGTAGCATGGGAGTAGAACAAGCTGACAGGTTCCTTTTGAAAGGGGTCCAAAAGCTGCCAAATGTCTCATATTAGTGAGAGACACAAGGAAAAGGGACAGCAATCTACCTAGATTACAATTAGTCTCAAGGCGTAGCATGCGTGCATGAGACATGGTCTGTGCCAGCCTGCACACTCTTCAAAATCACTTTAAAATAGGAGGTGGCACAAATTCACTTTAATTTCAGAGGTGGGTGAAATTCAGTTTGAATTCACAGATAGATAAGTCACAGGGGGAAAGTGGCAGCAGTTTTCTACATTAAGTAAAAAGAGAGGGAGTAGGAGTAAAAGTAGGATGAGTGACAGGTGCAGGTATGTCACTCAGAGAGCCCTGCTCCAGTCATTCATCAAACAGCAAGGAGACCATAACAAGAGTCCCCATTTTTCAAAAAAGTAGTGTCACACCACAGCAAAGTGATATGAGTCTTAAGGTACCTTTACACGCCGCTACAGAAGGTTAGAAACAACCGGGTGTCGGAGACAATTGTATCTTGCACCGTCAAAACACCGCGAGGTAGCGGCGTGTAATTCAGGTTGTTGCCACCGGTCACTGTTGACACCTGTTTTTCAGCAGTGCTCAAAAACAGGTTGGTTTCAACCCGATGGTAGGGGCGTGTAATCGAGGAACAGGAAGGTTTTTGCGACACCTAGTGAACTTCCTGGGGCACGACACAGCCTCCGGGATACCGCGCCCCATCAGCGATCATTGGTGGAAGCTCCTGCGTTACGATTGGTTGTCCCTGCATAGGGCGGCATATTTAAGGAGCTGAACAGTCACACTACTTGCACTAGCATCATGTATTAGCCAGCCTTCCTGCGCTGGCAGGCCAATCATGATGCTATAGCATTGTCCAATCACCGTACGAGCGTCTCGTAATCCACAACTCTGGCACGCCTATGTGTTGTCCCTGCTGCCCCAGGTCCTCCCATATTGCCTTGTGGTAGCGGCATGTAAATGAGGGAAGGTGCTCTACAGAAGGTAACCTGCGGCATCCATCGGTGCTTTCAGGGATAGAAAAAACCTTCTGTAGAGCACCTTGTAGCGGTGTGTAAAGGCGGTATCAGGTACCGTTAGGAACCGTTGAAACGTGCTCGTGCACGTGAGACACCCAGTTGTTTCTAACCTTCTGTAGCGGCGTGTAAAGGTACCTTTATAGATTTTGTTTTGGGCCTCAATGGCAGTAAGGCAGAAGGCATAGGCCCAGCATTTCAAGGTTGATTATTTAGGAAGTGGCAGGTTTTATGCTCAGAGAGCTCTGTTCTAGTAATGCACCAAACAGCAAAGAGACCCTAACAAGAGTCCCCACTTTTCAAAAAGTTAGACACAGCCACCACTAAATTGGCAACAATTGCTCAATAGGTGAAATATTGTAATGTGGATTTTAATACAACACACTGAAAAGTACACCAGCGTCTATTCTCCCCATTCTGACACTGGGATGCAAAAGTCCTTGTAGATGCATGACTTGTTCTTCTTGATAAACTTTACGCAAACTACACAGTCAATGGACAGCCGCGTGCGCTTATCCATCAGGACACCACAGCAGCTCTGAAGACACGTTCTGAGAGAATGCTGGCTGCAAGGCACAACATAATCTCCAAGGCATGAGATGCAAGCTCAGGCCATTTTTTCAGTTTTGAAGCCCAAACTGCACAAGGGTCCAGTTCCACAGTTATGGCATCGATATTGAGCTTAAGATATTTCTGCATGATGTGTCAGACTTGTCCTTTTCTCTGGCGTTGCAAAGGGAGGTGTAAAAAAATGTTCAAACAACTCCCTAAATTGCTGATAACAGATACACTGCTGCTGGTAATATTTCTCTGCTGACAATGACTGCATGTTCCCTGGGTTGGAAGTGTAGAACTGTGATGTGCACTCTGTCCGCCACTACTGCTTTAGGGAAAAGCAGTCCTCAGATTGTCTAAAAGCTTATTTTGATACTCATTCATACGTCCCTTTCCAGGGTGGGAAGCATTTGACCAAATTTATTTTTGTATCGGGGGTTTAAGTGTGGCAACCCAGTAGTCTGCATTACTTCGAATCCTGTTGCAGATAGTGCAGCGAGAAGGCACTCATGTGTCTTGCACATCCAGGAGGCTCAAGTCCTTGTTGTGTCGGTGGCAGTGGGGTAACATTCCCACTTGGCTCCTCTGTCCTCTCCCGCCAACATCACACAACAGAAATGTGACCAAAATTTCCCTCATCTGATGAGTCTTCTGTCAACATCGCCTCTTCCTCCTCAATTTCTTCCTCATCTCTTGCCCTTCATCAATTGTTTGACTGCTTCCATGAGCTCTGTTTAAGCTCTCTCCTCCACCCTCTCATGCCACCCTCCTCTGTGCTGACAACAGTCTGAATCTTTCAGGTCTTATTATCCATTCTGCTTACGCCTCCTCCTCTACTTCTTCCTCTTCCTCTTGGACTACCACTAGTGATGAGCGAGTACTAAAATGCTCGGGTGCTCGAAGCTCGGGCCGAGCATCCCGAGATACTCGTGTACTCGGCCCGAGTACCGAGCCCAATGTTATCCTATGGGAGACCCGAGTATTTTTATGAAATGACTGCCGGCAGCATGTAGAAACCCTAAAAATGTCACAAAAGTCTCAGAAGAGTGCTCAAATGACATGGCAATACCATGGGGAAGACCCCTGGAAGCATTTCTCACTCAAAAGTCACAGCTGTGAACAATGTTGTCCGAGTTTCACGCCAATTTTACGGAGTCACCAGAAAACCTTCCAAAATGACACCAAAATGAATATTTAGGGTGGAAATGTTAAGGGCACATACCCAATAGTGAGATACAGCTGGTGTATGTTACTTTTTGTGATTACATGAAAGATTTTACGTGAAAACATTGTGCGGCACTCCGATGACCCTGAGAAGAGACGTACATGAAGCCCTGTCTTGACATAATGTGCCCATTTTGAGGAACTGGGTCTATTGTAGTATTTTCCTTTGCCAGGGCAGTCCAAAATTGGGAGGTTCACCAATGCCCCTGGATAGAGACGTGCAGGAGGGCCTGTAAACCTGAAGTGGGTGTATTGTAGTATAGCCCTTTGGCAGGGCAGCCAAAAATTGGGAGGCTCCACATTGTCCCAGGATAGAGACGTGCAGGAGGGCCTGTAAACCTGAAGTGGGTGTATTGTAGTATAGCCCTTTGGCAGGGCAGCCAAAAATTGGGGGGCTCCACATTGTCCCAGGATAGAGACGTGCAGGAGGGCCTGTAAACCTGAAGTGGGTGTATTGTAGTATAGCCCTTTGGCAGGGCAGCCAAAAATTAGGAGGTTCAACAATGACCCATGCATACAGACGTGCAGTAGGGCCTGTAAACCTCAAGTGGGTGTATTGTAGTATAGTCCTTTGGCAGGGCAGCCAAAAATTGGGAGGCTCCACATTGTCCCTGGATAGAGACGTGCATGAGGGCCTCAAAACATTTTTCCCATTGAAAAGGAGTGGGTCTCCTGTCGAAAAAATTAACCACTGGGGGTATACCTGAAACAACAGCCTAACTATTGTAACGGTCATCATGGTGGCACATGAGGAGAAGGAGGAGCAGTCCAGCGATTAGCCAAAGTGCAGAACTGTGTACCCATGGGTGAGTGGAGGTACATGGCAAATTCCCATAACAAAATTTAAATTCAGTTGTCACTTGTTGGTGGTGTGGTGAAGTCTGGCCCAATCCAACCCTTGTTCATCTTGATCAGAGTCAGCCTGTCAGCATTTTCAGTTGACAGGCGGGTGCGTTTATCAGTAATGATTCCACCTGCGGCACTGAAAACACGCTCTGACAAAACGCTAGCGGCAGGGCAGGCCAGGACTTTCAAGGCGTAGAGAGCCAATTCATGCCACGTGTCCAGCTTGGAGACCCAATAATTGTAAGGCACAGAGGAATCTCGCAGTACAGTTGTTCGATCTGCAAGGTACTCCTTCAGCATCTGGCCAAACTTAGCATTTCTTGTGGCACTACCCCGCACCTCAGGGGCTGTGGTACGTGAGGGGCTGAGAAAACTGTCCCACATCGTAAAGACTGTTCCCTTACCTCTGGCGGATTGGACTTGTGCCCCTCTCGGCCGTACGCCTTGGTTGTCCACCGATTCCTGACCTATGCCGCTAGCGTTTTGTGAGGGGAATGATTTGCCTAATTCCGTGACTATGGCCTTCTGGAACTGCTGCATTTTGGCTGACCTCTCCGCCTCAGGAAAACATAAAGTTCTCCTTGTAGCGTGGGTCTAACAGTGTTGCCAACCAGTACTGATTGTCGGCCAAGATGTTCTGAACGCGAGGGTCACGAGCCAGGCAGCTTACCATAAAGTCAGCCATGTGCGCCAGACTCTTAACAGCCATCACTTCAGTATCCAGACCAACACGATGACTGAACATGCTGTCCTCCTCCTCCTCCCCCTCCTCCTCATCTCCCCTGTCCTCTGGCCAGCCACGCTGAAGCGAGGGTATGACTGGTGTGCATGTCATATCCTCAATTTGGCCAGAGAGTTGCTCCATGTCTTCATCCTCCTCCTCCTCCTCGTCATAGTCCTCCACTGCACGTTGTGATGAGATGAGGCTGGGCTGTGTGTTATCACCCACACCCACTACTGTTTCTTGCCCCAAGTCATCGCACTCCGCCTGCAATGCATCCTCTTTGTTTTTCAGCAGAGACCGTTTTAGAAGGCAGAGTAGTGGTATGGTGACGCTAATAATGGCGTCATCGCCGCTCACCATCTTGGTGGAGTCCTCAAAGTTTTGGAGGACGGTACATAGGTCCGAAATCCATCTCCTCTCCTCAGGTGTTATGTGTGGAGTTTGACCCATTTCCCGACGGCTTAGGTGATGCAGGTAGTCAACAACTGCCCTCTTCTGCTCACATATCCTGACCAACATGTGCAGAGTTGAATTCCAACGCGTGGGGACATCACACACCAGTCTGTGGGCCGGAAGACGCAAATGGCGCTGAAAGCCGGCAAGGCCGGCTGAAGCAGCAGGTGACTTGCGAAAATGTGCAGACAGACGGCGAACTTTTACCAGCAGTTCAGACAGCTCTGGGTATGACTTTATAAACCTCTGAACCACCAGGTTGAGCACATGGGCCACGCATGGAACATGCGTCATCTGGCCTCGCCTCAAAGCTGCCACCAGGTTCCGGCCATTGTCACACACAACCTTTCCTGGCTTTAGGTTCAGAGGTGTGAGCCAGTGATCTGCCTGCTGTTTCAGAGCTGTCCACACCTCTTCTGCATTGTGGGGTTTGTCACCTATGCAGACTAGCTTCAGCACAGCCTGTCGCCGCTTCGCAGAGGCAGTGCTGCAGTGCTTCCAGCTTGGGACTGGTGTGGAGGGTACAGTGGATGAGGATGCGCAGGAGGAGGAGGCTGAGGAGCATGACATTCCGGAGCTGTAGAGTGTCGGTGAAACCCTGACAGATGTAGGGCCTGCTATCCTTGGTGTGGGAAGGACGTGTTCCGTCCCTCGCTCAGACTGGGTCCCAGCCTCCACAATATTAACCCAGTGTGCCGTCAAAGAGATGTAGCGGCCTTGCCCACAAGCACTTCTCCACGTGTCTGTGGTTAGGTGGACTTTGGCTGAAACAGCGTTGTTCAGGGCACATGTGATGCTTTGGGACATGTGGTTATGCAATGCGGGGACGGCACATCTGGAGAAATAGTGGCGGCTGGGACCGAGTAACGTGGGACAGCAGACCCCATCAGGTCGCGGAATGCTTCCGTCTCCACCAGCCGGAAAGGCAACATTTCTAGTGCTATGAGTCGCGAAATGTGAGAATTGAGGACAGTGGCATGTGGGGCGTTGGCAGCGTATTTGTGCCTGCGTTCATAGGTTTGCTGAATGGATAATTGAACGCTGCGCTGGGACAAGGACGTGCTTGATGGTGGTGTTATTTGTGCGTGGGCAACTTCAGGTGCAGGGCCGGAGGCTTGTTCGCGGCCAGCATGGACAGGGGATTGGCTCGCACGCACAACACGCGAAGACGTAGCAGTGGCATCAGCAAGCACCGCTCCTCGACTCCGTTGTACTTCCCACAAAGTCGGGTGCTTGGCTGACATGTGCCTGATCATGCTGGTGGTGGTCAGGCTGCTAGTTTTCGTACCCCTGCTGATACTGGCATGGCAGGTGTTGCAAATGGCCTTTTTAGAGTCATCTGGAGACAACTTAAAAAACTCCCAGACTCGGGAAGACCTAACATTTGCACAGGCACCTTGAGTCGTGTTGTTGTTCCGGGGAATGGTTGCCTGCCTTCTGCCTGCGGACACGACCCTACTTCGTACTGCCTGTTGGGATGCTACGCCTCTCTCCCTCTGTTCACTGCTGTCCTCGCTCTGCATATCCTCCTGCCAGGTTGGGTCAGCTACTGGATCATCCACCACGTCGTCTTCCTCTTCCGCACCCTGATCCTCCTCCTGACTTCCTGGCAATTGTGTCTCATCATCGTCCACCCCTTGTTGAGACACGTTGCCAACGTTCCGTTCGTAAGAACGTGGCTGCTCAAATATTTGGGCATCTGTACATACCATCTCCTCATCACCCACTTCAACAGGAGCTGGCGAGAGGCCAGATTCTGCGAATGGATACGTGAACAGCTCTTCTGAGTGTCCAACTGTGGGATCAGTAATGTCCGTGGACGTGTACTCGGTCTGGTGGTAGGAAGGAGGATCAGGTTGGGAAATGTGCGGTGCAGTATCACGGCTACTGACACTTGACCGTGTGGAAGATAGGGTGTTTGTGGAGGTGCCCATCTGACTTGAAGCATTATCCGCTATCCAAGTAACAACCTGTTGACACTTGTCTTGGTTCAAGAGCGGTGTACTGCTGCGGGCCCCAATAATTTGGGACAGGACGTGCGAGCGAGTAGATGTGCCCCTTTGTTGTTGCGAAATTAGTGCTTGCACACGACCTCGGCCTCTGCCTGCACCACCATCACGTCCACTTCCTTGTTCCTTGCCATCGCCCTTGCCAACGCATTTTGCCTGTATACAGCGACAACAGTCTGGTGACTGTTATGGTCACAGGAGAGAAGGATTTTAGTCCCTAACCTGTATCAAGGTAGTAAGTACAACAGTCTGGTGACTGTTGAGGTCACAGGAGAGTAGGATTTTAGTCCCTAACCTGTATCAAGGTAGTAAGTACAACAGTCTGGTGACTGTTCAGGTCACAGGAGAGAAGGATTTTAGTCCCTAACCTGTATCAAGGTAGTAAGTACAACAGTCTGGTGACTGTAATGGTCACAGGAGAGAAGGAGTTTAGTCCCTAACCTGTATCAAGGTAGTAAGTACAACAGTCTGGTGACTGTAATGGTCACAGGAGAGTAGGATTTTAGTCCCTAACCTGTATCAAGGTAGTAAGTACAACAGTCTGGTGACTGTAATGGTCACAGGAGAGAAGGATTTTAGTCCCTAACTTGTATCAAGGTAGTAAGTACAACAGTCTGGTGACTGTAATGGTCACAGGAGAGTAGGATTTTAGTCCCTAACCTGTATCAAGGTAGTAAGTACAACAGTCTGGTGACTGTAATTGTCACAGGAGAGAAGGATTTTAGTCCCTAACCTGTATCAAGGTAGTAAGTACAACAGTGTGGTGACTGTAATGGTCACAGGAGAGAAGGATTTTAGTCCCTAACCTGTATCAAGGTAGTAAGTACAACAGTCTGGTGATTGTAATGGTCACAGGAGAGTAGGATTTTAGTCCCTAACCTGTATCAAGGTAGTAAGTACAACAGTCTGTTGACTGTTATGGTCACAGGAGAGAAGGATTTTAGTCCCTAACCTGTATCAAGGTAGTAAGTACACCAGTCTGGTGACTGTAATGGTCACAGGAGAGAAGGATTTTAGTCCCTAACCTTTATCAAGGTAGTAAGTACAACAGTCTAGTGACTGTTGAGGTCACAGGAGAGTAGGATTTTAGTCCCTAACCTGTTTCAAGGTAGTAAGTACAACAGTCTGGTGACTGTTATGGTCACAGAAAAGCTTGGATTATGATCTGGATCACCCTGCCTATATCCTCCTAGATTAGTCCTGAGAAGGACTGTTGTGGTCAGCAGCAGTTTGCAGCCCTGCTCTGGATCTACCTATGAGGGCCGCAATTCTGTCCCTAAGCAGCAGCAGACACTCTCCCTACACTCACTGTCTGGATGGCTGTGTGCAGAGCACAGCGCGGCCGGGTCTTATAAAGGCTCGGTCACGCTGTGCAGGCCGGCCAATCACTGCAATGCCACAACTAACAGGGCTTTGGCATTGCAGTGGTCTGCCAGCCAATCCCTGCATGTGGGCTGGCTCTCTAAAGAGCGCCAACATGCAGGGATGAGGACCACGAGCACAGCACGAGTATCGCGAGATTACTCGGTGCTCGCCGAGTAGCCCGAGTACAGTGATACTCGTGCGAGTATCGAGCAGCGCAGAGCATACTCGCTCATCACTAACCACCACCTGACTCAGCATACTGGTCAAAGTGTGCTCCAGCATGTAGATGACCAGAACAGTTATGCTGATAATGATTTGCCCCACTTCAGGATGTTGTTAGCCCAGACTATACATTATGCCCAGACCCTTCTTCGTCTCAACCTGAATTTGACTCACAAAGATTTTGTGCATCGGTGCAGATCAGTTCTTCTTAATCACTGAGTGAAGCTTTGGAGCTGACCTCTGATTCCCAGGCTATATTATGTGTAAACAGCTATCAAGGCTTGGCCATCTGTGTTAATCCACAGTCAGTAGGGTGTCTGGAGACTTTGTGACACCTGTGAGGACTGCACTGTGTATCCTCTTGAAGTTGAGGTGGAGGAGAGGCCACTTGATGGAGCGCTTAATAACCATTTAAGCACCTGCTCTTTCTGGGCCTCATCTACAAGTAAAACTGATGTGCTGCTGCCTAAGAAAGGAATCATACCAGATTGTCCAATAAATAAAATTTACATTTTTCTTTGCTTAGAAACTGGTGTTTGTTGAGCAGAGCTTTCGGTTACTTTACACCTACCCTATGGACACCCAAGGATTTTCCCGTTACCACCATGCCTATTCCCCTTTCTCCCATGACCACGGCTTTTACCACTCATATTTAATGGTAACAGATTTGCAAGTCACTTGTAGGCCAAAAAAATCTGGAGATGTGAATGTAGCCGACCAGATTTACCAAGAAATAGTACTAGGCAAAAGATGTGTTTGATGCCTGGATGTGGCACTAAAAGAGTTTTGAACAGATTTCACAAGCACCACTTTACTATAGGGGATTTGGCAAAAAACACTGGTACTAAGGTCCCCAAAAGGTTTGGTGCCTGGATGTGGACACTGGGCAAAAGTGGCACAAAATGGCTGTGAGCACAAGGTTGGTGCAGATGATCAGACACAGATCACTGTAGCACAGATGTCTTGCCAAAAACACTGGTACTAAACCCTAAAAAGGGCTGTTTTAGGAAGGACTCACTAAACCTACTATCCATCTCCCTCTCTATAAAGACATAAAATCACTACCTAGCTATCAAAGAAGCGCACACAGGATCAGCATCGTCGGCACTGCAGCAACAAGACTGTCACTCAGCTCCAACACTGAGAAAATGTTGATGAGGGGAAATGGCCGGTTCTTATATGGCAAGGACATGTGACATACCCAGCCAATGACACAAGCCCTTGGTTGCAAAAAGTTCTATTTGCTTTATCGGTGCTGATTGGCTGCCAGACCAGACCACCCACATTAAGTGCAGGAAAGAAAAAAATGGAGACCTGTGCTTATCTCAGATAAGTTATCTGACCTGAGACCCAGAGACCTCTCCGCCCTCCCCTCCTGACCGCTATGCAAGACACTGACACTCTGAAAATGTAGAATAGAAGCATTAGTGCAAATGCACTAATGCTTTTTGTCATCTGAAGCATTACTAAATGTACGCTAAATTTCCTGACTTTTCAGCAAAATGTTCAAAATCGAGGTGTTGAACCAATTTGCTCATCACTACTGAAAAGGCAGGTGCGAGCAAGGTGACCTACAAACATGGCTCAGTTACACCAGTTCTGTCAGGAGGAATGGGACCAAATTCCTACCAACTATTGTGAGAAGCTTGCGGAAATGTTAGACAGTTTAAGGGAACATGTCAGGTGGTTTATGTCCCCCCAGCTATCACTGTCTGTAGCTGCAGCTTTATAATACTATTCTAATCATCCCTGTCTGAGCTCAGAGTGTAATGTGAAAGGTGAAAAAAAAAGCATTTGTACCCTGACATTTCCTTATGTAATGAGGCAGTCAGTCTCCAGCTTGGAGGACGGGACTGTTTGGCAGGTTAATAGTTAACATTTCAGCCTTATGTTAGAACATGTTGGGAGTCCTGATGTGATGTCATAACCATGTGACTACAATAGGCGAAGCTAAGTTCTCATAGAACATAGTACGTTTGCTGGCTTAGCTCCGCCCACTATGGTCACATGATCGTTACATCACACAGGTCTTTTAGCCATCCAAGTTAAAAGTGAGTTAACTATTATCCTGCCAGACATTCCCCCTCCTCCATGGTGGGGACTTAAATATAAGTGTATAAATGCTTGCTTCTCACCTTTCACATTACACTATGAGCTCAGACAGGGATGATTAGACTGGTATTATAAAGCTGCAGCTACAGTGATAGCTGGGGGGGACATAAGCCACCTGACAGGTTCCCTTTAAGGTCAATGGTACTAAATGCTAATTAAATGTATTGTGACTTTGCAGAAAGTAATAAAAATGCCTTAGTACATTCTCTCTCTGGGTTAAACATATTGTCTGGGTATAGTAAAGGTTTCAAGACCTAAGTATATATAGAATATAAAGGAAATCTGTCAGCTGGTTCATGCTGTCTGAACCATGACTCTGTTTTTAGAGCTTTGAATGTTTGAGTTTGAAACCCTGAAGGATGTCAGAGAAAGCATACTATGGCAAATGGCAAATGGCAGTCAGCGACTATGTGGCAATGATGCTTTTCCCCACTCTGATCCCCTAAATAAAGGTCTTATCCTTAGTATGTGAATACGGAAAGACCTGTCAGTCTAAGGAAATCAGTGGAGAGAAACCATCAAGGACCTGCCTTACACTTGTCAGTCAAAGATCATTGTCCCTAGCTGCTATTTCAAAATATAGATTCTCTGAATATCTGCAACATTTTAGACGCTATAATAATGGACCAGTTTCCCATTTATGCAGCCTGTGGTTCAGGCAACATGAATGAGCTGACAGGTTCTCTTTAGAAGTCACTAGTCAAAGATAAGGTCTGGGAACTTGCTCTCAATCTTATGGAGAGAGCGAAGTAGGTGAGGAGATTGTAAGCCACTTCCCTCCTCTCAGATATATGCATATATGCAAATTTGCACTTCACTAAGGAAGTTGAGAAACTCCCATGCCACATTTAAGCAGCTTCCTCAAAGTCATAATCACTTTCCTACAAGCTTTTAATATAACTAAGGGATTTGTGCCAGATCAGAACCCCAAACTACAGACGCTGTGTTTCAGGGTACCTGCCCCTCATCAGTGTAGTGTGTGGGATATTCTGATCTGGTAGAGTGAGTGGGCTAAGACAAGGTCTGGGAACTTGCTCTCAACCTTATGGAGAGAGCGAAGTAGGTGAGGAGATTGTAAGCCACTTCCCTCCTCTCAGATATATGCATATATGCAAATTTGCACTTCACTAACGCAGCGTCTGTCGTTTGGGGTTCTGATCTGGCACAAATCCCTTAGTTATATTAAAAGCTTGTAGGAAAGCGATTATGACTTTGAGGAAGCTGCTTAAATGTGGCATGGGAGTTTCTCAACTTCCTTAGTGAAGTGCAAATTTGCATATAGTCAAAGATAGTGATAAATAGTCCTTTTTAGCCAGTCAGAGGCATCCTATAAATTAATGGGAAACTTTCTTTGAGTTTGTCCAGGAAGAAAATGCATTCTTTCAGCTATTGTGTTTGGCACTATGGGGAATTATTTAGTAGGTGCAAATGCATTGTTGAGTGTGTTTCCTGTCAGGATTATAGATGAGCAGACTCATAAAAGTTCAGGTTTTGGTGGTTCAGCTGGACTTCATATAAAGGTTTGTTCTGGACCCAAACTTGACCCAAACCTCAATGGAAGTCATTGATTGGGCAGTTCGCTCTCCGCCCACTTACACCCAGCCATTAACAAGCAATTCCAGGGAAGGGAGAGCGGGTTTTTATCATTTTCTTTTTTTTGTACACATTAAAACGGGAAATGCTGATTTTACACCTAAAGCAGCATGTGAAACACTTCAAGTGACTGACACTGGGCCTAGCACCAAGTGTACCCAAACGTAGTGATACTCGCTCCAGTGGTTGGTGTATGCAAAGCATCGAAACTCCAAACCCGAACACTGAAAATTTGTCTGTGCTCAGTAATAACATCAAACTTTAGAGGGGCAATTCAGGTAATTTTTCAGTAAGCTACTAATATTACCCTTGAATAGGGCCTGGGCAGACCTTTCAAAATCATTATTGTACAGTTTGTAGTTTCCATGTTATCACCAGTGTCAGACCCTGCAGAGAGCTGCTGCATTAGTTGTATCCCATTATAATCAGATACGATTAGTCCTGTGTTGTATAAACTGTCATGTAATTATGCACTCCCTCTCATTAGCTCTCTCTTCCCTCCTCCCTTTGCTAACAGTGCAGTGTCAGGTGTTTCACTTACAGGAGGTCTGTTCAGTTGATATCACCATGGAGGGAGAGCTACTGCAGATCTGCCTGATCTAGACCCCGTTTGTTTCTGTAAAGCAGATACCCTGCTGTGCTGTGACAGTTTCTGTGTTGTAGTTCACCTCTTGTGATGCTGCACACAGAGAGCAGAACAGAGAATACAGCCCCTTTTCCCCCCGATCTCCTGTGCTGTGATGTGACATGCATATTCATCCTATGGGGAGTGGACAGCAGAGAACTAAGTGGATCATTCACTGTGATTGACAGATGGAATAAATCTCTTTATTTGAGGTTTACAGAAGATAAGAGGGAAATATAAATAAAAAATACATAAATAGAGAGAGTTTAAAGGGAGGAATTAGAAAATGATAGCAGTTACATTTGGATTTCTGACCTGACAGTTTTCCTTTAAAGCGAACCTGTCACCCCCCCCGGGCATCAAAAGCTCTAATAGCCACCTTCTGCAGCACTAAGGCTGCATTCAGGGAAGGTGACTATAGCCTTTTGATGCCCTTTATAGTCTGAAATATGAAGTTAGGTAAATGCTTACTCTTAGAAAGAACAGAGACCGCGAGGCAGGGTTTCACGCTGCTCCGGCCCGCCCCCTCTTGTCAGTCATGGTGCTCGGCTGCTGCTGCCTCCCATGACTGTGTAAAATGAACGCGCGTCTCCGTTCTCATGCACGGAGCCGCGCATGCGCTGTGCGCCCGGTGTCCAGGAAGTCATCGACACCGGGCACACAGCGCATGCGCGGCTCCGTGCATGAGAACGGAGACGCGCGTTCATTTTACACAGTCATGGGAGGCAGCAGCAGCCGAGCACCATGACTGACAAGAGGGGGCGGGCCGGAGCAGCGTGAAACCCTGCCTCCAGGTCTCTGTTCTTTCTAAGAGTAAGCATTTACCTAACTTCATATTTCAGACTACAAAGGGCATCAAAAGGCTATAGTCACCTTCCCTGAATGCAGCCTTAGTGCTGCAGAAGGTGGCTATTAGAGCTTTTGATGCCCGGGGGGGGTGACAGGTTCGCTTTAAAGTCTGGTTCACTCAAACCTAGTTAGGATACCATTAGTTTAGGGGTGGCAAATTGTCAAACATTTCTTTCCTTTGGGACCCACATAGTTTTATATGGGCACAATATGGTGGCAATAATTATCCAGCACTGAATGGTTGTGTTACTTAGGATCTGAGCTACATTTAATTATATTTAGGTATGGCATATAAAGTAGAACCGTTTAAAAATGTCAAAATTAAATCCTCTGTTCACTTTTGTATACAGCTGTTCTACCTTTTTATCCTATATCTTTATTGGCCATTAGAGTGAATAGTTGAGCTACGTGACCAAAGAACTGATGTCCTGGGAAAACGTAAACATTTTCTTTTCAATGGAGACCTAATGTAAAAAGAATTTAGCAATGCAAAGATTACAAGAGTTCTCTAATCACAGCAGGATCTGTGAGATGTTAACATTTCTTTGAACTCAATGTGTTCATTCTCTTTGTTTCAGAAAGTGATGAGATGTATTTCATTGTATCAGGCTGCAATTGAGATACAAGATTAATCCTTTGATGCCACCAAAGTCATGTTCTTTTTTATTATCAGAAAAATCTACTTTAACATGTGGTGCTTGCTTTGTAATGAAATAAAAAAAAATTCAGATTGGTATATCAGTGTTGTGAGCGGTGACTGTAATTGTTCTTGGAGCATGGAACCATTATTTTTTTTGTTGTTTTTTTACAGAAAATGTGACAAAATAAATAAGTAATCACTACTCACCTGGTAAATAGGGATGAGCGAGTATGCTCGGCGCTACTCGTTACTCGCATGAGTATCCCAGTACTCGGGATACTTGGCGAGCACCAAGTACCGCCGAGATGCTCGGACTCCTCGCTAATAATTATTGATCTGACACAAATACACAGCTCCCTTCAGTGCACACAGTGAGCTGGCACCTCACAGGGATCAGATTGATTGTTAGGATCCCTCTGGGGGGCACAGCAAGGTGTTGTATGCTGCGGCGATTTGAAAAAGACAAGTATAAAACTTTGATCGGTCTTGCAGGGGCTAATAAATGATTTATGATAATGCACAAGAAAATCACATTACAATTTCAACATTACTAAACTGCATGTGTCTCCTGAAGAAGAAATACCAGAAATACCAAAACGTGCGTCGGGGCAGCAGCGGCAGCAGCACACTCTGCTATTACAATTGTAAGTCTATATTCTTTATCTTTCTTCAGTACTAGTGCATATATTTATTATTATGTTTTCGATAAAGTACTACAAGTGATAAATCACTCCCTTTGCACTTATATGCAATACTATAAGTATTTCAGAAGCTGCGTTTTTTAACTGCTGCTTTAGTGGTGCAGCAAGCGTATCCAGAAAATAATGAGCGTGTCAACAGTGCTTCGTTTTTCTGGTGCGCTTTCTGCACTACTAACATATAATTACTTACCCTCTCCGGTGATCCCAAGTTGAGTCCCGGTGATGACTTCCTACTAAGCACCGGCAGGACCTGTGGGTTGTCTGTACGGTACTTCCAGGACTTTCCCAAGTGACTCATGGAGCACAGTTCCTGGAAGTACCATACAGGCTACCCACAGGTCCTACCCGTGCTTAGTAGGAAGTCATCACCGGGGCTCATCATGGGATCGTGGGGAGGGTACAAAAGTATGTGTGTGTCTGTGTGTCTGAGTATGGGTCTGGGTCCAATGAAAATGAAGCAAAAAAATAGCACAAATATGATACGTTTGTGATGATTTTGTGTAAAAAGAGGATCAGAAACTGCACCATAACCAGATCAATGCAAAATGGAGCACAAATGCTCTGTCTGAACTTAGCCTGATTACGGTATAACACAATTTATTAATTAATTGTGGGTATATTTATTTATTATGTATGAATTGACCATATTTACAGTATGTGTGCCCCACAGCAGTCACTTGTTTTAATTAATTTATTACATAGATCTGTGAGTTCTAAAGTTTATCTAAAAAAAACCTAATATTTTATTCCGGCTAAATATACTGGTGTAGTCCTCTTCGTTGTTCTGATTTCCATAAAGATAAAAAGCCTTAACGTAAATAGTGGGAACTGTGCTGTAATACACACTGCATGTATAGTATAATCTGTTTACTATAGTTAATAGACCACATAAATGATTCTAACCTGCGATTATCATAATAAAATTTAGTATTTGATTTAGTAAAGAGCATTCTATTCTGAAGCAGTTGGAGCTGACGTGTGAGATGTCAAGTCGAAATTTCAAAGTGGAAATAACACTTAAAATCTATTCTTTCATTTTGCACATAGCGTTTTCTATCTGCCGGCTCCCTCGGCCCAGCTGGCAGCTGTCCCTTACTGGAGTGTGATGCCAAGAAGACATCAGCTGTTCCCATATGATGGGCTGTCTGAAAAAGTTTAGCATGAAACTCAATTTACGCCTTTAATGAAGTTATCCATACAAATGAAAATGAGATTACATCGAGGTTTGTGTTACAACGTAACTATATTATTGACTTTGTCCAGGACACCTATAGCGTGGAGAGGCCCTGTGTGAATTATGGCTGCTCTGCACTTATCCTCCACTGCCAAAGGGCTGGAAATCTAATAAATGAGGCGGTATTATTGTAATCCAATTCTGTTTCCCATATATTTCTCACCATGTGGTTGTCACCAATTCATCTCCAATCTGATTTTCATCTTAGTTTTAGCCCATTTGCTTGTTTAACTGTTTTTTGATGGTCCACCTACTGACAGCTGCAATGTTTTAATATGGCAAAAATATGGCAAGAATTGTATTTTTCAGGCTATAAGATGCACCAGACCATATGACGCACCCAGATCATAGAGGAGGAAAATAGGGGGAAAAAATTAAGCAAAAAATATGGTTATAATGCAGTCTTATGGGGGAATCTGCTGCTAACTCTTATTATTATTATTATTTATATAGCACCATTGATTCCATTGTGCTGTACATAAGAAAGGGTTACATGCAAACAAGTTAAAAATACAGCGAACAAGCTAACAGTGACAGACCGATACAGAAGGGAGAGAGGATCCTGTTCTTGCAGGCTTACATTCTGCAGGGTAATGGGGAGGGAGACAGTAGGTTGGGTCTGCTCTGGTGGTGGTAATGTCCCCATTCTGGGCCCCTTCCAGGTAGTATATGTCTTGCATCCTATGATATGGCCCTCCATCCTGGGATATGGCTCCCCATCCTGCGATATAGCTCCATCCTACAATATGGCTTCCCAATCTGGGATATGGCCCCCACATCCTGGGATATGACCCCCATCCTATGATATGGTCTGCCATCCTGGAATATGGCTCCCCATTCTGCAATATTGCTCCCAATCCTATGATATGGCTCTCCATCCTGTGATATGACCCTCCATCCTATGATAAGGCTTCCCTCCTGTGATATGCCCCACCAACCTGGGATACGGCCCTCCATCCTAGAATATGGCTCCCCATCCTATGATATTGTCGAGCCCCAGGCTTTAGGGTACTCGGGTATCAGGCTCCAAGGGGTTAACGCTCCTGTGTCACAGGGAGTGGTGGCCGCGCCTGATCCCGTGTCCTGGGGGACTTCTTTGAAAAAGGGTGCATTTACAGGGGATTATATTTATAGTCATGACGCCACCTGTAGTTTCTGGTGAGGAGTCACCAGCGCCGCCACAGTCCGCCGGAGGTAGATGGTATCGCGGCTGGTTGGCAAAGTCCTCTACAAGTAGGGCTGGACCTCCCTAGTGCAGAGCTCAGCAGAGTGAGCCCAGGACAGCAGCAATAAACACAATGAACACATTGCCCTGGCACCTCCCATAGGGGGAGGATGCCTTTTATGCTAAGAGCAGCTCAACACTCAAGTAGAAACCTAATGGGGAATAGGTGCAGTGCTTCTATATGTGTGCAGGATGCTGGGTATGCATCATAAGAGCATTCCCAGAAGACCTGCCAAGAGGGCACAAGTTCCTAGCAGAGAATGAAGTATATAGCAGCATGAATCCATGGACAGGGTGAGCAGAACCATGGGAGCTGCGTGGTAGGCGCCAATCTCAAAGCAAAACAGAGACAGGCCCCATGGCCGAGGGCATGAGACTGAGATATGGCTTCCCATCCTGTGATATGGTCCCCCCATCCTGTGATATGCCCCCCAATCCTGGAATATGATCCCCTATCCTGGAATATGGCTCTCCACCCTGTGATATGCCCCCCATCCTGGAGTATGGCTTCATCCTGGAGTGTGACACTGCAGGAAGAGGCACAAGGTTAGGACCCTGCAGTATGAGAGACCTTGGTTCCGGTTACCGGGCTGAAATGCCATGGCCATTGCATTAGCTAAATTCTCACTTTTTTTCCCTCTATATCATGAAGCAGTTTTCTGCTGTGCCTGTATACCCTTTTCACATTGAGAAGCTTTGCACATAGCCAGCCATGCATTCACTATGGATGGATCAATCCTCTTCAGGAATGGCGATCTTCTCTTCACATGCTGCTACATTGCACTAGCTCCAGCTACCTTTCTTTCTCTGCAGTAACTCCCTGTTTTTTCTGACTTTTCTTCCTTTCCCACTTTTTTTGATGTTCTATCTTCCTTTCTGTATGTTTGGCTTCATTGCCTTTTCAATCCAATTCAAGCTCTACATAACCTCCTGATGCCTCAGTTGCGGTCAGGCATCAAATTAAGCTTCCAGCTTCAGTTGCGGCCTAGTTGAGATCAGCTGGATACACCACTTTTTTCAGTCTATCAGTTGATTATGCAGGCTATGCTTCTGCTCTGCAGTGTCCTCACCCCTCCTCCTTTTTAAACACCACCATTTTCTCAATTTTCTAAATTTGCAGCTTCTTCTAGCCCTGCCAGATATCTCCAGTAGAAGATCATACCAATCTCTGGTGCATCATCTGGACCCCACAGACTAACAAGCCTTTGCTGCTACCTGAGTTGCTAAGGCAGTGACAACCTAAGCAAAACAT
Source organism: Allobates femoralis (assembly GCA_033576535.1). Lineage (NCBI taxonomy): Eukaryota > Metazoa > Chordata > Amphibia > Anura > Aromobatidae > Allobates > Allobates femoralis. Next base: position 775,781,139 of record JARQOC010000003.1, read on the forward strand.
GTGTCAAGGCATCATGTCTGAGTCTCCATTATCTGAACTGGCAGACTTCACAGATCCAACTTTTCAGGCAGCTAAATACCACTATGGTATGTAAGGTATGGAGATGCCGGGCACTACAACTGACCAGATTACGACCTCCAGAAGAAGCTTGTGATTTAATGGTGAGAACAAGCCAGCATGTAGGTGCTGCTCAGTTTCACAAGCAAATGCAAAAATATACGGTAGTTCACAAGAAGAAACGGCATTCATCCAGGAAGATTGCAGGCATCGGCTTTTTCTTCCGGAGTCCTCCTTCCTCCCACCCCCTCCCTGCTTATTGTATGAAGGATCTGGAATAAAAAGCTGATGCCTGCAATCTTCCTGGGGGAGGGCCGTTTCTTATTGTGAACTACATAGCTAAATACCTCTGTTATGGCTCTCTTAGTACAGCAATCGGTCTGCTCAAGCCTTAAGCAATTTTGTAGCTATTTACCTTGTCCTTTGACTTAACACATGGAATGCTGATCATGTGTGGCACCCCAATGGACAGTGCACCACAGAAGGGGTACTACACCCAGACTAGCGTGTGCGGTATCCCGGTCACCAGAGGATGATAATGTTAATCTGAGGCCTCATCCCTGCATTCATACACTTAGGTCAGGGGACCTTTTGGTTAACCCATTGCTAAGGAACCAGTCCCGGTGGGAGGAGCTAAAGTGTAGTGATATAAGGGGGAGTGACAGTTAGTGAGTGAGTAGTCGTCGTGAGGAGAGTAAAGTGAAAGGAGCCTGTAAAGGAAGGCAGCCCAGACAGAAGAGGGATCCCTGGCTTGAGGAAGCCCAACCCTGGACCGTGCCAAAAACCGGTCCGGAGGGAACCCAGTCCGAGACTGAGTATCGGCTCTGAGTACAGTGCAGGAAGTTTAGCTCTGAGCCACTAATCCCGGTGGGTCAAAAGCCTTTCAGATAGCCCTGACTTGGTCCAACATGCACAGCCCCACCAGGAGCTCCAAACCAAGTTGAGCCCCTTAGAGAGAGAAGGTTTACCTCTTTATACCCAAAGGGCCTGGTAGGAAGAGGACCCCGTGCAGGGCCGCTCACGAATAGTAAGGAGAGCACAGTGAAAAGGACAGAGATTGTACTAGAAGGAACACCGTTGAGGGTCTCAAAGAGACTTGGCATCCTTTGGTGACTACCTGGCCAGCTACCCGTGACTGTGTGACTGTGTACTGAAGAGAACTGCCTTGACAATTTACGTAAATACCCGTGCAGAGCAAGAAGTTCACCTGTGTGTCTCATTTCTACTAAGTTGATCACCTATGCTCCAGTATTAAGGAGAAGACTGTACCTCTCCTGGGGCGAAACCATTTCTTTACCTCGCTACCCTGAGGACACCACCATTAGTCCCATTTTCAGTTTGTGGCTCTCCCCTTTGAGTTAGTCATGGTACTCCAGGTGTTAACAAAAGTCATGGCTGCCATCTTGGCTATTCTGCATGAAAGGGGGGATAGTGGTCATTCCTTACTTAATTAACATCCTTCATTCCTTTCTATATATTAGCAAATTGTAATGATGGACAGTAGTCATCTTGGTTGGGGAGCAATCTTCCCAACCAAGTAAACATGGTGCAACATTGGTAAGACAGTAACAAAATTCTCCTTCACATCAATGTCCTAAAACTTAAAGAGACCATCATCTGGCACAAACCAACTTTTGGGTCTCTTGATCCATATAGTGTCTGAAAACATTACCTTCATTTCTTGCATCAACCACCACAGAGGGTCTCAGAGTCGGCGGGCAATGGCTGATGTCTTACAGATTTTCAACTGTGCAGAACAAAGAGTACCAGCAATTGCAGTGATCCAAATTATGGAAGGAAACAACTGGGCCACAGACTTTCTAAGTTACAAAGGATTAACCGCATGGAAAGTGATGTCTGAACTCCTGTGAGCAAATCTGCCTGTAATGGGGGTACCACAGACATCAACTTGATAGCATCAAGACACAATCACAAGGTTCCCCGATGTGTACCCAGAGCTCGCAACCCTCAAACAATTGCTGTTCTGCTCTACAACTGAGCACATCCAGCTAACATCATTAGGAAGGGCTGATCGGTGATAGTGCTAGAGGTTCCCCCCGCAATCAGATTTTGAAGGCCTATCCTAAGTATAGGCCATCAATATAAAAGTCCCAAACAACCCTTTTAAGTCTAGTATTTTTAAAATGAAAGTGAATTGTATGGTTAGTCACTTAAAAAGAATTATAGTAATTACATTTTCTAAATTTTGGGCTGTGTTGTTGCTGAGGTAATATATTCGATAAACTGAACAATAATTAATTTTTGGTGCCAAACATGCTATATCCTATAATTATCATTGAACAACAAGCCAGGATAGTTAATATTCCCACAAGGGTTTGACATAAGCTGATAATGAGTTGTGGCTTCTGTAATGTCCACACGATATGAGGCATTCACAAGGGTAAACTTTAACTGTACTTTATTCTTGTCTTCTTTCTTTCTCCATTATATATCAGAACAGTCTTTTCCTGCAGCATGCTCTAAAGTGAAAGTAAAACTTAAACTCCCCACCTCCTTCTCCTTACCCATCATACAACAGACCTAGATTTCTTAAAGAGGCAGATCTAATTATTGTACATTACATCATCCCCTTTTTTTTTTTTTTTTTTTTTTTTTTTTTTTACAACTTAGAAGAAATACACTGACAATGTAACAATGACAAGATGTCCAATAGATATATATGTCGGTTTTGGCCTATTTAGTCTAATCAAATCAGGCACCGAAGAGAAACAAAAAAAAAACACAAACGACAACAAAAAAAAACAACAACCATTGAGAACTCTGCATGTTTTCTGTTCTTTTCTCTTTTATACTTCTTCAATAAGCCGCGATGGAGCCCTCCTTTCTCGTGTTGGATAGCGTCTGGGCTCAGTGAGTGTGTCCATTATTGAAGAATTGTTCACTTCCGGGTGGTCCTCTCCACCGAGCACCAAGTCTTCCACCAGAGGAAGATCATTACCATCATTTTGCGGTATGATTTTAAAATGTGAAGAATTTCGAGTTATGAAGTGTCCATTTCGCTCAGCCGTGACCATGCTGCCTTTCTTATCAGTAACATTGTATTGTGCAGGATTATAAGTGGCTGAGGTCTTGTTGGTTGGTTTTTGACGCACGACGACAACATCCCCTTTTTTGATGGCACTTGGCTGTGCCCTTCGCCTTCTGTCTGCATAACGTTTCATAGCTTGTTTGTTAGCAGAGTCTGCTGATCGCACAGAAGAGTCACTTGGTAAGGGATGACTGGTCACATCAGGGATACGTATCCGTGGAGTTCTGTTGAACATTAGATGAGCTGGAGCAGCATTAGTAGTAGAATGTGGCGTATTACGATAATTGCGCATGAATTTGTATAATGACTGTTTCAGCGGGGTGTGCTCCAGACTCGCTGCCTTGACTCTTTTCCCCATAGTGCGCATGAAACGTTCTACTATACCATTGGCTTGTGGCCAGCAAGGTGTGATTTTCCTGTGACTGAACCCCAAGTATTCAGAAAATTGTGTAAACACATGTCCATTGAACGGAGGTCCATTGTCTGTTTTAACCACTCTTGGAATGCCATATGCAGAGAATATGTCATCCAGTTCTGGTATGACACTAGTGGCAGAGGTTGAAGATATGAAAGAAATGACAGGGTATCTAGAATATTCATCAATTGTTACTAGAATGTACTGGCCATTGGGTAATGGTCCGTATATGTCGACTGCCACTTCCTCCCAGACAGCAGTGGGTAGTGGAGACATTTGCAGTGGTTCTAAGTTTGATGATGGAGTAATGAATTGACAGGTGGAGCAATGTCTAATCTTCTCTTCCACCAATTGATCCATGTTTGGGAACCACACTTTTTCTCTAAGTAATTTTTTAGTACCAACAATTCCTAGATGACCTTCATGTGCGATCTGTATGACTAAGTTGCGCAAAGTCTTAGGTACAACCAGTTTGGTACCTCGAAGAATGAGGTGTTCTTCAGTGACTGATAATTCATCCCGTACACTTGAGAATAGTTTTAATTCCTTCAGATCAATCTCAGACTCGGGAAATTTTTCTTTTTGAATTTCATGCCACCTTCGATTTTGTATGATTTCTATTAAAGCACATAGCGTCTTGTCACTTGTTGTTGCATTCACAAAGTGATCAATGGAGAGTGCTTTAGGCACTGCATGAGCTGTGATGAGGTGTATGTATTCTTCAATGGAGGATCGCTCAGGTGAGGCATCATTCATAGGATGTCTTGAAAGATAGTCAGCCGGATTGCTGTATTTTCCAGGTTTGTGAACAATTTTGTAGTTATAGTCCTGTAGACGTAGACCCCATCGTTCAATGCGTGCAGGCATTTTAGCTCTGGGATTTCCAAAGATTGTAAGGAGTGCTTGATGGTCAGTGACAATGGTGAAGGGAGCTCCATAGAGAAATAAGTGAAAGTGTTCACATCCCCAGACAACTGCCAAGCTTTCTTTTTCAGGTTGTGAATATTTCTTTTCAGTGCTTGTTAAACTTTTACTTGCATAAGAAATGATGTGAGGATCTTGTTTATTATCCTTATATTGTGCTAAGATAGCACCCAGCCCCACGGGACTGGCGTCCACAATTAATTCGGTTTGAAGTGCCGGATCAAAATAAGCCATGGTAGTGGTTGAGCAAAGTTCATTTTTAATTGCTTCAAAAGAGGTCTGACAGTCTTGGGACCATTGAAAAACACAATTTTGCTTTGTAAGTTCTCTTAATGGACTGCTGATAGTTGAAAAATTTGGAATATATCTAGCACAGTAGCTTGCCATTCCAAGAAAAGAGCGTACTTCACTGGCAGTTTGTGGAATTGAGGCTGTCTTGATGGATTCTACTTTCTTAGGGTCAGGTTGTACTCCTTTTTCCGAGAAGATGTGACCATAGAACTCTAATGAACTTCTATCAAATTCGCACTTTTCTTTGTTTAAAGTGAGTCCAGCAGAGAGCAGGCATTCAAAGATGTTGTATAGAGCACGATTATGTTCAGCTTGAGTTTTACCAAACACCAGTATGTCATCACTGTAATTAAAGGCATTTGGAACGTGTTGAATGACACTCCTTATCGCATCCTGAAAAATTTCTGCTGCTGAGCAGACTCCAAAAGTCAATCTTTTATATCTTCTGAGGCCCACATGTGTGGAAAATGTTGTTAAGTATCTGGATTCTGGACTCAGTTCTAATTGGTGATAGCCTTTATTGAGGTCGAGCTTTGAAAAGACGGTCGCTCCATTTAATAAATGAATGATGTCATCAATCGTGGGTGAGATATGTCTTTCTCTCTGGATAGCGGTGTTGGGTAGGCGCATGTCAACACACAGTCTCACCTGCTCTGGAGTCTTTGGTTTTGGAACTACCACAAGTGGAGAGACCCACGGAGTGGGACCAGTAACAGTTTCAATGACGTCCTCATCCATGAGGAATTGAAGTTCTTTTTCCACCTTCTTTCTCAGGTGAAAAGGAATGCGTCTATGTGGTTGGGCTACCGGACGAACGCTGTCGTCCACATGAAGATGTATTTGAGAGTCCTTTAATTTCCCCAAACCACTAAATAAGGAGGGAAAACTGTTTACCATGGCCTGTACATCCATATCTGCCGGGTCAGTTATGGTATGAATAATCTGGATGAGACCTAGCTTCAATGCAGTGTGATAGCTGAGAAGACAGCCTCCCGATCCTTGTAATGTGTGAAAAGTGGTTTTATGCCTGTTTTCTTTATAGCTGATTTCCGTGTCAAATTGTCCTCTTGTGGCTAGAGGTGTTGTAGATCCATATGGGAAGATTTTTGTGTTCACTTGCTGTAAAACTGGCTTATTTTTCAATTGTTCATATGCAGTGCTGTCTATAATATCCACTGAAGCACCCGTATCTATTGTAAAGGTGATATTGGTGTTGCAGATTGGGAGTGTGATGCAGGGAGACTGTACGGAGCCAGTGGCAGAAGTGGTGAACACATAGTTTTCCGTCCCGGACATTTCTTCTGTGTCCTGATTTATCGTTTTTATATTTGCGGGCTTTGTCAGAGGCAGAGAAGACTTGTACTGTGCTGACCTGCAGACAGCTGCAAAATGATTCCCTTTTCCACATTTACTGCATGTCTGTCCTATAGCTGGACATTTGTTCAGGTGGTGAGGGAAATCCTGTCCACATCTATAGCATTTCCTCTGTTTTGGGGTTTGCTTGTCTTGGGCATTCTTATGCTTGAGATTATGCACCTGTAAATGATCCCCACTCTCCATTGCAGTAGCCTGATGATCTGCTGTTTCTATAGCGCGGGCCATTTTGAGTAAATCATGTAGAGAGAGATCCCTCTCTGCACACACAAGAATATTTCCAAGCAGGTAGGGTAGGGAGAGGTCAATCGAGCAATCAGATGTCTGCAGACAAGATAGCTCTGAATTAACATGTGGCTCTAAAATCATATAGATTTGTTAAAACAAGTGTTGTGTCAAGCAGCATACACGTTTGAGCACATGTACCCATGCAAATAGTCATACAACCCAATTGGGGACTTATTGCTGGAGTATATGGAGGGCTAAGGTCTCCTAATTTATAGATTGTAGGATTTCTGGCATATTGTCTCTCATATACTTTGGATAGATGACAGACTAACAATGGTTTGGGTGAGTGTATGGCCTGCATCTGTCTCACACATTTCCTCTATACACCAGACTGCTTGCTCTGCTGAGTGCTCCTGTATTATCTATAAGAGAGTCACCGCCGTCTGACAGTGGCTTATCTATGGAAGAACAATAATAATAATATTAATAATTTTTATTTATATAGCACCACACATATTCCGCAGCACTTTACAATTCAAAAGGGACATGTACAGAGAATATGAGACAATACAGAGAAACACAATTCAACAGAAACCATGAGGAGTGAGGACCCTGATCACAAGAGCTTACAATCTATGAGGAAATAGGGGAGGCACAAAAGGTAAATGGTTAAAAGTGCTGTCATATATGGTCCAGCCATCAATATAATAAAGAGGGGATTCACATAATGCTGCATGAACCAGTCACCGGCCAGGATCTGTACAAGTACAGGTAAAGTGCTATTCAGTGCATGGATGGTGTAGACAGAAGATACAAGGGACCAGATCAGGAAGAACATTTTGTAAGGATAAAATGGGAATAGTTAAATAAGTGAGGTGATAGGCCAGGTTTTTAGGGCCTCCTTAAAACTGTGAGTATTGGGAATAATTCAAGTTGTTCTTGGTAGTGTGTTCCAGCTAATTGGCGCAGCACGTGAGCTTGGAGACGAGATTGGGAGGTTCAGATTATAGAAGATATCAGTCTTAGATCCTTAATGTGACGCACACCAGGGGCCAGGGTTACTCCCGGTTTATACAGGCGATTCTTCTCCTTCCTTGTCACGGGTGGACCGCGCCTGCCGGTAGTGGGGCCCGGTGTAGTGCAGATCAAAATTGAGGTCGTCTTACGGGAACAGATTAAAAAGGGGTTTTAATTTGTTTTCTTCGTGACGCCACCTATGAGTAGATTCGGTAAGGGCTACCGACGCTGCGGAACCTCCCGGGGTGATGGACAGCAGCAAGATGTTACGCTCCCCACAGGCTGAGCGGTGATCCCCGGGGGCTGGAGCTGCTCAAGATGTTGTGCGGCAGCTGCGGTTACCTTAAGTTCATGACGGACAGTTCATAAGGAGACACGGACACAGATAGTCTCTGCAACGGTTCTTTACTGTAACCAGCAGGCAGTACATGGCTTACAGTGGTTGAGTAGAAGACCGGGTGGACTCAGCAGTGATAGTGCTCCTCAGAGATCCGCAGTGTACCTCCTTTCTACCTCCTTAGCTTCTCTTGCCAGCGTCGCCCAGGAATACCAGGTCGGGTACGGGAGGCTGCTTCAATGCCCTATCCATGATGTACGTTCTGGATTCTTTGGGGAGCCTTGGGTCCCTCGGTGGGTACACCGCTGGTTAGACGACTGGAAACTGGCTGGTGGTGGGGTGCTCCTATAAAGCTGCTCCTCCACGGGGCTGGTTCGCGTGGCAGAGGTGAACTGCTGCCAGCTTCGGTACCAGTGAACCGGCTGTGAGTTGTGGGCACGGGAGTCTTTTGGGAACCCGTGTAGATATGCCCATTCCCGGTTGTTAAGGCCTCAGGTGCTGACACCCGACCGGTGACGGCCCAGGGGCCCGCACGGAGTGCGGAGCCCCCGCTCCTCTCCAAGTTCTGTGTTCTAGGTTCTAGATTCCAGACTCGACTCGTTCTGACTGTGTAGATTATTGTGTTCTCTTCACTACCCTAACACTCCACCCACCAGGACCTATGATTGGTCCCCTGTTCTAGGTGTTGTATGTTGGGTTGGATCTCTGAGTTAACTATTGCACTGCTTTGTCTAGAGAATATTGCGGCTGCAATACTCCCTTGTGACGCACTCGTTGCGGGGCGCCACACTCCCCCTTGGTTAAATCAGCTTGTCCCCAAGCGTCAAACTACTCACATTACAGAGGTTTTTACATTTTTATACATATATGACACACTTTTATTAGAGTAGAAAAACAGGTAAAGAAATGCTTTGATGTTATAAGCAAAGAAACAGGTAATCACTTTGTGCGGACCCGGCGGGCGGTCGACTGTACTTTAACTAGAGTCCAGGCTGTAGCCGCGAGATCACACAGTCAATGATTAACGGTAAACAGAGTCATTGATGAAAGTTCAAGTTTTAAAGTCACTGGCTCTGAGGGTGATGGCGTACCCGGATAGCAAACCACCCATCTGCACAAGCATAGCGCTCATAGGTGATAATATCGCCCCGGTATAGGTCGCGATCGGGATGTCCTCTTGGCAAGTTTGACTCAACGTCCCGGCGCCCCACAAACACCTCCTCATTCAAACCCACCTCCCAAGCGAACCCCCACCCGGTATTTAAGTTAAAGGTGGAAATTCTACCTTCACGGCGGAGTTCATCAGGCAGCGGCGGCTGGCGGCGAGCCTCGGCACGGGCCTCCATGTTGGCGCGTTCTCTGGCTTGCCACTCCTCTCGTCGTCTCTGGCGTACATCTCCGTCGTTACGGCTCGGGGTGTAAAGATGAGTAATGGAGCTGGTGGTTTGGCGGGAAGCTTGAACTTGGCGGGCTGTCTGTATCGGAACCCGGTGGAACGGCACAGGGGAAGGTGTCGGCAGTGCACCCGACCAGTGTACCCGAGCTGTGTGCCCGGAAGGAAGTTCTTTGTTGTCTCCCCAAGCGAACCCGGTGTCGAAATCCTCAGCGGTGCTGTGGGTCTCGTCGTCATCCTCTCCGACCTCTTCCTCGATGATCACATCAGGCTGCTTGTTGATGAAAGACGTTAAAGCTTGTTCCGTTGTACAACGGGGCGGTGGTGCTGCGGATCCTTCCGTAGGGACGTCCTGCAGGGCTTCCAGGCTGCCTGCCTCTTCATCTGTTTCCGCAGGTAAAGGTGTTTCAATCCCGGTTACCAGGTAGGCCTCTGTGGTTGCAGAGGAGGCCTCCGGTTCTAGGGAGAAACAAGCGACAGTCTCGGTAGTGTGGAAACTAGTCGCGGGTTCCGCAGGTGGAACCTGGTAGAGATCGAGTTCTTCCATGGAGCGTGTTATGAGCTCCGGCTCAAGAACGGAATCGGTTGCGATGTTGGTCGCTGGAACGGGTCGAGTTGCGGCCTCCACCGGAATGACACAGTCTATTGGCTCAGGTGACGGAGCAGGACAGGTGGTAGGCGAGGGTGAGGCGGTCGAGAAGCTGGTGACGTCGTCTGGGCTTGGAGAAGCTGCACCCGGTCGGCTCTGCTGCATCGCATGGTGTAGTCGTCTGCCTAGGGTCGCGCTCCAGCTGCGAATCGTCCATTCCACTGTCTCTAGTAACCGCACCCGGAGGTCTTGTAGAGCCTCTAGCCAGAAGTCGGGGCTGCCGTCTATGGTAAGGGCAGGATCCGGACCCGGTTGGCTTATGGCTGCTCTGGCCTCCGCCTCGACCTCCCGCATCAGGTCTTGGAGTCTCATGCTGGCCATTCTTCTTTGGAGGGAAACCACACCCGATCAACCGGTAAGACGTTCTGGTTGAGCTGGTGAAGATGTCTTCTCTCTCTGTCGGTGTGTCTAGGTATGACACTCCCATCTCCTCTGGGCTTTTGTAGTCCAATCGTGGGAAAAGTCTTTGGGATCCGCCCCCATGGTTGATTCGAGCAATCAGGGCGGACAAAGAGTTTGGCGCCTTTCGTCCTTAGCCCTCCCACAGTGAGGGGGGGGGTTGACTCACTCCTGGGCTTCACGTGGCGGCTTCTTGTGGCGGGAACGCCATCTTGGGCGCCATCTTGACCCAATGGTGTAAAGGCGGGAAAGTTCTTTTAGGGACGAACAAAGTCCAATTGTAGACAATAAAGTCCAGTTTAAGCACAACATACCCGTTGGTAACGGGCCTGCTCGTATCCTGTTCGTGACGCCATTTTCTGACGCACACCAGGGGCCAGGGTTACTCCCGGTTTATACAGGCGATTCTTCTCCTTCCTTGTCACGGGTGGACCGCGCCTGCCGGTAGTGGGGCCCGGTGTAGTGCAGATCAAAATTGAGGTCGTCTTACGGGAACAGATTAAAAAGGGGTTTTAATTTGTTTTCTTCGTGACGCCACCTATGAGTAGATTCGGTAAGGGCTACCGACGCTGCGGAACCTCCCGGGGTGATGGACAGCAGCAAGATGTTACGCTCCCCACAGGCTGAGCGGTGATCCCCGGGGGCTGGAGCTGCTCAAGATGTTGTGCGGCAGCTGCGGTTACCTTAAGTTCATGACGGACAGTTCATAAGGAGACACGGACACAGATAGTCTCTGCAACGGTTCTTTACTGTAACCAGCAGGCAGTACATGGCTTACAGTGGTTGAGTAGAAGACCGGGTGGACTCAGCAGTGATAGTGCTCCTCAGAGATCCGCAGTGTACCTCCTTTCTACCTCCTTAGCTTCTCTTGCCAGCGTCGCCCAGGAATACCAGGTCGGGTACGGGGAGGCTGCTTCAATGCCCTATCCATGATGTACGTTCTGGATTCTTTGGGGAGCCTTGGGTCCCTCGGTGGGTACACCGCTGGTTAGACGACTGGAAACTGGCTGGTGGTGGGGTGCTCCTATAAAGCTGCTCCTCCACGGGGCTGGTTCGCGTGGCAGAGGTGAACTGCTGCCAGCTTCGGTACCAGTGAACCGGCTGTGAGTTGTGGGCACGGGAGTCTTTTGGGAACCCGTGTAGATATGCCCATTCCCGGTTGTTAAGGCCTCAGGTGCTGACACCCGACCGGTGACGGCCCAGGGGCCCGCACGGAGTGCGGAGCCCCCGCTCCTCTCCAAGTTCTGTGTTCTAGGTTCTAGATTCCAGACTCGACTCGTTCTGACTGTGTAGATTATTGTGTTCTCTTCACTACCCTAACACTCCACCCACCAGGACCTATGATTGGTCCCCTGTTCTAGGTGTTGTATGTTGGGTTGGATCTCTGAGTTAACTATTGCACTGCTTTGTCTAGAGAATATTGCGGCTGCAATACTCCCTTGTGACGCACTCGTTGCGGGGCGCCACAAATGGAATGGAGGGCACACGCAGGGTGATACACAGAGATGAGGGAGGAGAAGTAGGGTGGTGCAGAAATGTGGAGGACTTAGTGGGTGAGAGTGATCATTTTTATTGCGCTCTGTGGTGAATGGACAACCAGTGCAATGACTGGCACAGGATAGAGGCATCAGTGAAGCAGTTGGAAAAGAAAATGATCCTGGCTGCTGCATTTAGGATGGATTGGAGAGGAGAGAGTTTTGTAAGGCTGCTTTCACATTACGTTTTTTTTTCCTGTCCTTGGGATCCTACACAGGGATTGGTGCTGACTCTGTGGTGAAGGTTACAAAATTCATCCTCACTCACAACTACTTTATATTTGACGACAACATATATTTACAGGAGACTGGCACAGCAATGGGAAGCAAAATGGCACCACAATATGCAAATCTTTTCATGGCCAAGCTTGAAGATGACTTTTTATCCACTTGTCCTATCAGGCCTCTGGCCTATTACTGTTATATTGATGACATGTTATTCATCTGGACAGAGTCTGAGCAACAGTTGAAGACGTTCCATGAACAATTTAATCAGTTTCATTCCACCATCAGCTTAACACTCAACTACTCCAGCACTGAAATCAGCTTTCTGGACACCGTCATCAAGCTATGGAACAATGAAGTAGAGACATTCCTATACCGGAAGCCAATTGACCATCCAACATATGGGACATTTTTCATCCATAACACATAACAAACTCTATTGTGTACAGCCAGGCCATCAGATGCAGTCGGATATGCTTAAACCCCACAGAGACCCCTTGAGGACCTCAGACCTTTTTGAATCAGGGCTACCATCCAAGAACAATTGACAATCAGATTACAAGAGCCACCAGAATATCAAGAAATCATCTCCTACATTACAAATCTAAAGAAGAAAATGACCGGGTCCCTCTTGTAGTCACCTACAATCCAAGTCTGGAGGTGCTAAGAGGAGCTGCCCAGAATCTGCAACCACTACTACAAAAAGATGCCCGACTAAAATCAATATTTCCGGATCCCCCACTCTTGTGTTTTAGACAACCTCCGAATCTAAAAAACATCATTGTCAGAGTCGCCTTGTCCTCTCCAACAGCAACAGGAACCTTTCCCTGCAACCAGAACAGGTGCAAACCCTGTCCATCTATAATGACAACCGACAAGATAAAGAAGGGGGGGGGGGGGACAAGAGGCGCAATAGTGCCCTTATCACTCGACACTACCTGATGCAATGGTGAAAAAGGGTAATCCACTCACCTACTCCAGTTGTGAGACCCACAACTGGTTTGTAGACCTGTTTGGATAAATATCCTGATGGCTGCTGCTGGACCTTCACCGGTCTCACACACGTGGAGACGAAGCCAGATGCTTTGGGAAGAAAGGAGTGCTGTAGTCTGCGCTGCCAGGTTAACTCACATCAAAGAAAACGAGTAGATGATGTCCAGTTCAATCCTTCTTTATTTCCTACGCGTTTCAGTGCCCTCCTGGCACCGTCATCAGGGATCCACTTGACATCCACTTGAGAAAGACACCTTTAGTTTAGTTTAGTTTAGTACTGTTCACAATAAATTTGAAAGGTAATATTCGATAAGAGCCCAGTGCCTGTTTCTGTCCCTAGCGCTCATTTTATCATACCTTTTTACTTCATATCGTGCTCAAATCCTCCCTTTGGGGAGTGTGGTTTGAGAGCAGCTCTGGGACAGGATTTGGTCAACACAGAGGAGCTGCCCTTCCCTGGGCTCGTGATCTCTGAGAGAGAAGTTGAAGTTCCATAAGGAAAGGCTTCTCTACATGTAGCAACGGATTTATGCCTGCGGTTAAATCTCACCTCAAATCATCAACCTAGTTGTGCAGGGGGCGCCACTAGAAAAGGTGAGTGACATATCAATATAACCCCTTGCTTCGGCTAATTTGCACAGTGTGGCGCAACAATTTCTTGGTGGGTGACAACGAGCAATTTGAATTTGATCCTATAGTGAACGGGTAGCCAATGTAGTGACTGGCACAGAGCAGAAACATCTGAGTAACGGTTTGCTAGATAGGTGATCCTGGCTGCTGCATTGAGGATAGACTGGAGAGGGGAAAGCTTACTGTGGAGGAGGCCAGCTAATAAAGAATTACAGTAGTCAAGGCGGGAATGAATCAGGGCCACGGTGAGGGTTTTAGTTGTTTCCATGGTGAGAAAGGGGCGGATTCTAGAGATATTTTTCAGGTGCAAGCGACAGGAGCGGGTGAGAGATTGTATATATGGGGTGAAAGAGAGATCAGTGTCCATCAAAACACCGAGACAGCGAGCATGCTGACTAGGTGTTATCGTGGTGCCGCACACCGAGAGAGAGATGTCAGGTTTAGGGAGGTTGGCAGAGGGTGGGAGCAGAAGAAGTTCAGTTTTGGAAAGGTTGAGTTTCAGATAGAGAGCGGACATGATATTGGAGACTGCGGTTAGACAGTCATTGGTGTTCTTTATTAGAGCGGGAGTAAGGTCAGGGGCTGAAGTGTATAATTGTGTGTCATCAGCATAGAGATGGTACTGAAAGCCAAATCTGCTGATGGTCTGTCCAATCGGGGCTGTGTAGAGAGAGAAGAGGAGAGGGCCAAGGACTGAGCCCTGAGGGACCCCAATAGTGAGAGGAAGAGGGGAGGAAGTAGAGCCAGAGAATGATACACTGAAAGAGCGGTCAGAAAGATAGGAAGAGAACCAGGAGAGAGCCGTGTCCTTGATGCCAATGGAGTGCAGCATAGAGAGTAGGAGATGGTGGTCAACAGTGTCAAAAGCCGCAGAGAGGTCAAGAAGGATAAGCAGAGAGTGGTCACCATTACGTTTTGCTGACAGAAGGTCATTGGTCACTTTGATGAGGGCAATTTTTGTAGAGTGTAAGGGGCGGAAGCCAGACTGAAATGGATCTAAAAGAGAGTGAGTGGCGAGGTAATGGGTGAGGCGGGTGTAGACCAGGCGCTCCAGGAGTTTTGAGATGAAGGGGAGGTTGGAGACAGGTCTGTAGTTATTTGTGCAGGATGGGTCAAGGGATGTTTTCTTTAGTAGTGGAGTAATAATAGAGTGTTTGAAGGAGTGTCCTGTATCATAATTATTGTTGTACATCAAAATTGTAGGTTTTCCTGTTCTTAAAGGATACACAGCTAATTCTAGTCGTATTTTAATTAATAACATATTGTTTGGCTATGCCTTAAATGTCCCAAATGGGGAGACTCCTTTAGGCTAGGGTAACACTTGGGTTGTGGCATCCGCTTGAAGGATGTGTTAAAGGATGCATTTATTTATTCCTTGTATTTACATGGCATGTGTGCATTCAGGGGCGTATCCAGGGGGGTGCAGCCGGATCCTTTGCCCTGGGCGCAACTCAGAGGGGGGCGCCAGAGGCACCCCTCCCCCCCCCGCTCCTCAACCAAGGCTGCAGGAGCGGCGGGGCGGGGCTGAAAGCTGACAGCACCCAAGTCCCCCCCCTCTGCACCTAAGGCTGCAGGGGAGGCGGGGCTGGAAGCTGACATCACCCAACCCCCCCCCGCTCCGCACCTAAGGCTCACCGACTCTGGGGGGGGCGCCAAAATAGATCTTCGCCCCGGGTGCCATGAAACCTAGATACACCGCTGTGTGCATTTATGTTCCCTTAATTAACGGAAGTGTTAACGCATGGTACATGTATGCACCATGCGTTAACGTATGCATGTGCCATAGACTCTAATGTTAAAAAAATGCATGCGTTTTTCTAAGTGCCCAAAAACGCTGCAGTCCACGTTTTTATCTGCGTTGCAAAAAAACACATAGTGCCAAACGCATTGCATTTTAGCAATGCTTTACTTGCATTGAGGTCTATGGGTGCATTAACGCATGCGTTTTTAGACATGTGCACATGAAAATAATGCATACTTTTAGCGGATGCATGGCGTGAATCTGAATGGCGTGAATCTTAGACTCATGATTAAAACCAATGTTCCATTGTTACCTACTCCCTGCTCCCTCTTTCTTTCTATTCTGCAGTCTGATGGAAATCAGTGCCGGTGTTTAATAAGGGTCTGGCACTATAAGTGTAAACCTGGAAGCACAGGGTGCATAACGCCATAGATTCTGCCCACTTAGGAGAATGTGATGCCAACTTCAGAGCAGAGTTATTAAAACAAAACATTTATCAGTGAGCCATGTGCTTGTTATCTGTGGGATCAGAATCAAACACATTTGGGAATTGCCTTTTTTAGTGTCTAGGGCCCCTGTGCAAAGAGACGAGAAGCAGCCTGGCACTTTCTCAGACTGACATATTAATGGTATTGGAACTTGCTAACCTTGCCCGCAAACTAATGGCAATATAAATGCTGAGATCCTGGCAAATTGCAGCAGGCATACTTATAGAGTGTGCACAGAAGAGGCTTTCTTAAAAATGACAGGAACCTGGCACCTACCCTGTGATATATACAGTCACACCAAGAGTACAAGAACAGGTTCATATAAGGTTAGTACACTGGGCACAGAAAGCAGCTATCTGACACCAGCACCGAAATATGGAGCTAAATATCCAGTTATTCCGACACTGCCTGCAAGACTCTATCTACCCATCCATCCTTCTATTCATCCATCCACCTATATAACTATCCAAACTCTGATTGGTTCTTATTGACTTTCATATGATCCATTCAGGATTTTGTCTGATTTCTGGTGTTGAATACAGACTACTATATTCTTGCTTCTTTCTAGCCCAGGGTATGAGGACTCGGGTATCTGGGCCCTCTGCTGCGGTAGGGATGTCACTGGTGGCCTGCCCAGACCCGTGGCCCTGCTGGTCAACTAAAAAGGGGTTATTGAAATGGGAATAAAAGTTTATAAGTTTATCATGACGCCACCCGCAGATTCTGGTGATGTAACACCAGCGCCGCTTCAGACCTCCAGAAGGCGACGGTATAGCAGCCGAGATGGTACAGCTCCCTGCAGGTAGAGCTGGCCCTTCGGGGCAGGAATGCACCTGTAGTGATGGAGGTGCTGATGATGGAGAAATAGTTTGCAGTGCAGCGGTGAATAAACACACAGAGACTCTGTCACTCTACCCGGGTACTTTACTGGAATGATGCTGATGGTAGTACAGTTCACAGAAAACAGCTGTTGTTAAGTAAGTGTGGCACCCCAGGGGTTAATGTGCCTCAGTAACATCAAGCAGGGTTAATTCCCCACAGAACCCACAACACTAGCACCTCCAGGCCAGAAGGGGGAGCTAAAGCTGGTGTGGAGAGGAAGTGAGTAGTTCAGTTCCTAGGAGAACTGAGGAAGAAAGACTGGGATGTAAAGGAGCTGCCTTAGGCTCCCCACGATCTGCTGCTCAATTCCAGGCCTAGCCAGGGTCTGAGGAAAGGAGTTAAGAGAAACAAAGGAACACATCTGGGAGACTGAGTTACCCTATAACTCACCCCGGAGGAGCGCAAAGACCGGATACTGGATCCGAAATTGTGCCTGACACAAGCAGCACAGTGAACACCGGACTAGTGGAGGTTAAATATCTTCACTGTACCACAGCAAAGCAACACGGCGGGGTCAGAAACACAAAGATAAGACTCAAGTTGCCTAGCAAGTGGGTACCCGTGAGAGGAGACAGGGCCGGCAGCCTAGCCAAAGCGGCAGCAGGGCCACACACACAGCGCAGGAGTGGGAAGCCAAGGACCCGGCCAGGGTGGGAGCAGCCCGGCCCCGGTACAGACTCCGTGGACAGTACGCTGCTGAATAAAACCTACAGTAAAGACTTTGAGAACTACAAAACCGTGAGTCTGTGTAATCCTTGCGCTCAAGCCCTACTTTCCTTCACAAACTGCTATCATCTCTACCACTACCCCTACTCTGCATCATCCATAGACTATTATCACCACTGCCCTGGGGAACCAGGCTCTGCCCGTGGAGAGCCGTTACATCTCAGGCTGCTATCCCTCATCCCCAGAGGTTCTGCAGCAGCGGTGGTCATACCACTTCCTCCCCTGTAAATACCCCCCATTACTAGTGGGTTCAGGACATGGTCCGGATCAATATTAACCCGAGTACAGAGTTCTAAAGCCAAACAACCCAGTGTAAACATCACAAAATCCGCTGATTGCATGTGCATGTGCTACCCAGACACGTGTTTCAGATAGTCTTGCTTCAGCACTTAATTAAACACGTGTCGGGGTAGCCCTAAACACGTGTCGCAATCCCCCATTACATGGGTGAGTCTGGTTATTAAGGACAGGCTAGGGATGTGAAACACGTGTCAGGGTAGCCCCTGAACACGTGTCACAATCCCCCATTACATGGGTGAGTCTGGGCATTAAGGACAGGTTTGGGATGTGGTACGTTTTACTATATTTATGGAATTGTGATGTACCCCATTGTTTGCCATAGATTGTTGATGCCTGTATAATTGCCTTTCTGTATTGGGGACTGTGATTTGTTCATCCCCTCTGAAACAACTGTACCTGGTTTTATATACTTTTCCAGTGTTTTATACTCTTTCACTAATGTTTATAAATAAACGTGTGCACATGCAATCAGTGGATTTTGTGATGTTTACACTGGGATGTTTGGCTTTAGAACTCTGTACTCGGGTTAATATATATATATTGAGTTGCTGATCTATGAGTCCATGATGTTACCCTCTAATCTTGTCTTACACGGTCCGGATCAAGACTACCGTGATACCTCCCCGTGATACCCCGGTCCGGTACCGATTACCCCGTTCCAGTGGGCCCTACATAAGGATAGCCGGCCGGATAGTCACAGTGGGCTGCAGGATCTCCTGGAGTCTCCTGTGGTATGCCTTCCTTGTTTCTAACCCGAGTCTTAATGCTACTGTCTGTCCAGGAACAGCCCGCTTAGTTCCAGGTCCGATTGGGGTGCTTCCTGTGTATCCCGGCTTCCCGCTCTCCTCTCACATGCACTGGATCTCGACCCCGGTGGATTATCCTGGTGTGACTGGTTTTCTTTCTGACAGGGTGTCTGGGCCGGTAGACGGACCCACGACCTCCGGTGTTACGGCTCAGGGGCTGAACTCCCTGTGCCGCGTCTTCGTAACCAGTGCTCCGTTGTATGGACCAGGGTTCCCTCCCTGAGTATGGACGCTCTGTAAGTCCCCTCCTTCAGGTGGGGCTGCCTGTTCTCTCTCTCCAGGCCCCTTCTCTGGAAGTCTCCTATCTCTCTCTTGGAGTCTCCCCGCTCTCCGTCTTTCCTCAGTGCTGACTAAAACTCACTGTGTGTCCTCCCTCCTCCCCTAACTCCCCCCCCAGGGTACAGGCCCACAACCATCTATTCTAGGTGGGTGTGTGCGAGTGCTAGGATGGGATCCTCCTACAAATCCTACATTCCACTATGACAGGGATAACCACACACTCATTTATGGGTGCAGTACCCCAACTGTTACACCTGACCAGTGGGACGCCATACTTCTAAAACCACAGATAACTGGACAAATAAAATTACAGGATCTTTCATCAGGTATGCCCAATGTGATAGATATGCAGCTCGCAGCTACACAGCTTGATACAGAGGTGTGTCTTGTCGGCCCATTCACTGTCATGTGTTGACAGCTCTGCAGTTCATGTGAAATGATCTGCTGTAGTTAATTTCCTTTGATACATTCGGCGTTAATGTTAGAAGTGGCTTAGTATTGCTGTCTATGTCTCGGTGACTCTTCAGGTTAGGGTGTGTGTCAGAGAATGCAATTGTCCACTCCCCCAGCCCTTAAATAGTTCCACTTCCTGTCACTAGGTGTCACTGAAAGAGTTTCACTCTGCTTTTACCGTGTGCACTGTTAGGACGTTTGATTCAGAAAACCTTATATTAAATTCAAGGCCCTCCAACCAACATACAATTCCCAAAAAACTCCCAGGAGTTAGGCCACATTCAATATTCAGTTACTCTTTATTAAAAACACCATTTACAGTGATTAAAGGCAATGCCAAACCGGCACACAGAACATGTGACCACATGATAGTTGTACATAAATATACATAGTAAACATCACTTATTGTGCAGCCTAATAACATAAAGGTATAATACCACAAATAAATAATGCCCCAAACCTGGGTGCATAACAGGCTAACATAGGCACAAATTCCAAGACAAGTGTCAAATCATGGGTCCAAAGGTTTTACCTGTCTGTGGCCGCCCCCTGACGCGTTTTGCAAAGGCTTCTTCTAAGGAGGGTCAGGACGTTTGGGAATTTTGCTGACGCTTTCCTGCAGTGTTTACGCTTGAAGATTGCCATCTCTGAGGAAATTGCTATTGCTATCCTGGCTCGTGGGCAGAGGTGAAGGGGTGCTAGCCCAGGGCTGGTTGAGGAACAGGGTGAGGGTGGCAGCCCAGACATCGTCATCTTCAGAGGTACTTATGGAAGCAGGATCAGCTAGGGACACTGTCTACTGCAGTGTTCCTCAACTCCAGACCTCAGGACCCACCAACACGTCGTGTTTTCAGGATTTCCTTAGTAATGCATCGGGGTTTGAATTATCCCCAGTGCAGGTGATTAAACTATCTTCTGTGCAATACTAAGGAAATCCTGAAAACATGACCTGTTGGTGGGTCCTGAGGACTGGAGTTGAGAAACACTGGTCTACAGGGTCAGAGTACTTACCAAGTTTATATTTGGCCATCATTCTCACCCCCTCATCTGCTATACCACCTTCATGACATTCACCTGTGCGTCCATCGTGTGGCCAGGACAGGATTTTGTTAATGGATGTAAACAATGAAGATTTCTGTTCAAAAATTTCAGCTTTATGAAGATTGCCATGAACTGGTCCAAAGTATATTGGAAATGTTAACACTTGTACAAGGAAGAACATTTGTTTACACGTTATTAAACTTTGAGACTTTCAAATGTTAATATTTTTCATTCTCCTGGTTAACACGGTACAAACATATTTATTTGTTTAAACTGTGATTCTTAAATTGTGTTTGTGCTTCCTTAATATCTCTGTTTCTGTAATTCATTATTAAAGGGATTGTCTCCTATTTTAAAGGTTATTCTTAATACATCCGATGTAGATTAATAAATAATTTTAAAAAAAATGAGAAAATTCATGAAGTCCCCCTATGTTGATGCCAGGAGATCGACGGAAACCTGAAGGCAAAGGAGTGGTGCTTATTATAGAAGTAAGTAGATATGTTTATGATTGATATCCCAAATCTGGTCCCATTTATCATTATCATAAATTAGTTTAAATGAAGGAAACTGTAATGTATTATAGAGCTGCAGTGTCTGTAACAAAGACTTACAGGGGATGTCTGTATGTAGGAGAGAAGGGACAGAAACTTATGGCGGGTTTACACGTTGCGATATCGCAGTACAATTTCAATCAAAAGTCACGTGGTTCGCTCGTTGGACCCGATATCGTTCCTGCGTTGTATGGTGTGAACGTCCAATGCGATGCAGGAACGATGTCAATGCGATATCGGGGATCGAATGAGCGTGCTATTCAATGCCCCGATATTGCATAGCGATTGAAGCCGGATCGTGCTGTGTAAACGCCCAATTACGATGCGATTTGATACGTCACCCATTCACTCCCATGTTAACTATGCGATCCTGGGTTGGGAGGCGGAGACATCGCACGGACGTTGTATTCAGAGATCGCAGCGTGTAAACATTCAATGCGATGCGGGAGGAACGTGCACGAATTGCGCGCTCCCGCGCCATTGTACTGCGATATCGAAACGATATCGCGGCGTGTAAACCCACCATTAGAACCAGAATGAATTCTCATCGCCACACAATAAAAGAAAGACACGTGGATCTACCAGTAG
Organism: Allobates femoralis; assembly: GCA_033576535.1. Lineage (NCBI taxonomy): Eukaryota > Metazoa > Chordata > Amphibia > Anura > Aromobatidae > Allobates > Allobates femoralis. The sequence goes on from JARQOC010000003.1 coordinate 775,802,513, forward strand.
CCAAGCATTTTTCAAGCCCTAATCACAGCACAATAAACATGAAGCTGCTCATATAAAAAGGTGATTTCAAGTCACAGAGAGACAGAAGAATTTGGGATTACAAACTGATGATGACTTTGGACACATTCAGAGCAGGAATGAATATTTCACATGAATTTGTGTCTTTTTACATCAATTGAAAGGCATTTAGAGGCATCATATTTTTGAACAGACCCCGATTAGAGGACAATAAAACTTTCACACTTCTTATCAAAGAACTGTTCTGATATTTACTGCCATAATTGTTTCACCCCATCCCATACTGAACATTGCTGTTCTGCTCCACCTCAGTTGTCTTATGAACTGGACTATTTCATGTCAGATTGTGTATAAATATGTAGCACATCAGATCTTGTCTTAGGCTAGGGTCAAACTTGCAGATTTTACATGCATTTTTGAGACTTGCGTTTTGTGAAAATTCATGCAAAAAACGCATCCATAGGCCCCCATGCAAAAAACGCATGCCCCAATAGCAAAAACGCATGTTTAACTGTACCATGCGTTTTTGAGATGCTTTTTTGGCTCAGCACCAAAAAATACTGTAAGCAGCATTTTTTGGTGCTTTTTTTACAAAACGCTTGTGTTTTTATAACATTGGGCCCTATGGGAAACGCATGCATTTTTGAAAGTGTCTAAAAGCACCATGGGTTTCCGCATGCGTTTTTGCATGCGTTTTTTAAGGGGCCCCACACCTAACAGCAAAAACGCATGCAAAAATGCAGGCTGGAAAAAAACACCTTAAAAAACGCATGCCAAGTGTGACCCTAGCCTTAGGCCCCTTTCACATCTATACGCCCAGCGTTTGCCCACCCTGCACTAGTGCAATCGCAAGCGCAGGTGCATTCACATGCAAGTGCAGGCAAGCGCATTGGAGCATAAATGCAGAGCCGTTGCGCTTGCTCCCGCGTTTGCTGCCATTACCTTCTATGGCGAGACCACAGGAGCGAAACCCAGAATAGGCAGGCAAACGCTGGATGTGTAGATGTGAGAGGGGCCTTATACTAGCCTGAAGAAGAGACCTGAGTTGTCTCAAATGTTTGCTATTTGTTACCACCTTGTAAGTTAGCCATTAAAAGGTATCAACCCCTGACGACTCTCAGATTCTTATATTTTTCTATCTACTGGCTAACACGGTACAAACATATGCTTTATCTTGACTAAAACTGTGACTGAAAAGTCACTTGTACAACAGGTCTATCATGCTCTAAATATATGGTGCACTAAGTAGCCATGTACCCTTTGAAAAACTGCTGGAGCTGTCAGTGGTTGATTGAAGCAACCAAAGCTCTCATCTTCATGGAGAATGCTGACCAAAGGTCTCTATTTAATGACCTGACTCCCATAAATACATAGTGTTGCAATTTGGCTTCTACACATTAGTTAAAGGATTAGGAGTAAACAATGAGGACAGTGAAGGAATTTTAAGTCTCTGCTTTCATTCACTAGGAGGCAATTGCCTAAATTTAGAAATGATCTTTGGTTTTGGATAATAAATTAGAAGGCTTCACCCCCTTGGTATGCAGGTCACGAAGGTGTTGGGATCTATAACATGGGAATTATCACCACATTGAGTTGTACCTTTGGCTTAACCCAGTTGAAGAGGTTGCAGCATGTAAGAATCAATGGAAAAGTGGGAACAGTTAATCAGGGTTGACAACATGTTCAGACATTCCTGGACAGTCTGTAAAAAATATAGCACTTTTTTGTCCTGTCCTTAAAAAAAAATAAGGCTTTTTTTGCAGCTGAAGAAACTTTTAGAAACAGTTTTTACTGTAATGATCATAATTTTACAGTTAAATGTAAATGCAGCTGATGTCTTCATAACGGTATTATGGGTTGTAGATTTTTATCACATATAATCATGATTATTTAGCATGGTTTTCTAATGTATCTGTCCATGATTTTTTGATAAGCTGTCCAGGTAAAAAAAATAGTTAAGTTGGCAACCAACAATGCACAATAATAATACGGCTGACGACATATGATCAGCCTCATCAACAGTGAAGGTCAGTCCCACTCACATTCTCCACCCTTACCCTACGGCAGACAACTGACCCTCTATGATGTCCATATGCTCTAATTAGTCACAGGAACATGGGTTGTCTTCATAAAAAATCCCCCATAGTTTTGTATTAATGGTGGTGTTTTTGTAAATCTATTATATAATTGCCGTAACTGACTTCCGTCGGAGCGGCGCAACTTCCGGTGGCTTTGTTAGCGAGTCCAGGTTGTTTCTCCTGGACTCTGCGCTTAAGGGCCGACACGCGTATGCCCATGGGACTGTAGTATACCATCGCACTGTACACTACAGCGCCATGCTCTTAACCACCCCCTAATGCTATAAACCACCCCCTAAGTGCGCCGCACCTAAGCCCCTACCCTCTAAGCCACCTAAGCCCCTACCCCCTAAGCCCCGCCGCACCTAAGCCCCTACCGTCCGCCGCCGCCCCGCCGCACCTAAGCCCCTACCCCCTAAGCCCCGCTGCACCTAAGCCCCTACCCTGTAAGCCCCGCCGCATCTAAGCCAAGCCCCTACCCCCTAAGCCCCGCCGCCGCACCTACCACTACCCTCTAAGCCCCGCCGCACCTAAGCCCCTACCCTCTAAGCCCCACCGCATCTAAGCCAAGCCCCTACCCCCTAAGCCCCGCCGCCGCACCTACCACTACCCTCTAAGCCCCGCCGCACCTAAGCCCCTACCCTCTAAGCCCCGCCGCATCTAAGCCAAGCCCCTACCCCCTAAGCCCCGCCGCCGCACCTAAGCCCCTACCCTCTAAGCCGCGCCGCATCTAAGCCAAGCCCCTACCCCCTAAGCCCCGCCGCACCTAAGCCCCTATCCTCTAAGCCCCGCCGCACCTAAGCCCCTACCCCCTAAGCCCCGCTGCACCTAAGCCACTACCCTCTAAGCCCCGCCGCACCTAAGCCCCTACCCCCTAAGCCCCGCCGCACCTAAGCCCCGACCCGCCGCACCTAAGCCCCTACCCCCTAAGCCCCGCTGCACCTAAGCCACTACCCTCTAAGCCCCGCCGCATCTAAGCCAAGCCCCTACCCCCTAAGCCCCGCCGCCGCACCTAAGCCCCTACCCTCTAAGCCCTGCCGCATCTAAGCCAAGCCCCTACCCCCTAAGCCCCGCCGCACCTAAGCCCCTACCCCCTAAGCCCCGCCGCACCTAAGCCCCGACCCGCCGCACCTAAGCCCCTACCCCCTAAGCCCCGCCGCACCTAAGCCCCTACCGTCCGCCGCCGCCCCGCCGCACCTAAGCCCCTACCCCTTAAGCCCCGCTGCACCTAAGCCACTACCCTCTAAGCCCCGCCGCACCTAAGCCCCTACCCTCTAAGCCCCGCCGCATCTAAGCCCCTACCCCCTAAGTCTAAGTCTGCCGCACCTAAGCCCCGCCGCACCTAAGCCCCTATCCCCTAAGCCCCGCCGCCTCCTAAGCTCCCGCCGCTGTCGCTAACACCTAAGGCCCTACACCCGAAGCCCCCGCCGTACCCTAACCTAACGCCCCCGTCGATCACTTACATGCCTTCTTAGTCATCTGATCGTCCGTCCGATCCACAAGTCCTCCGTCCGGCCAGGCGTCCTCTTCCTCCGGCCCCGGGGGTCTTCTCTCTTCTTTCTGCCATCTCCGGCTCTTCGTCCGGCCCCCGGGGTCTTCTGTCTTCTTTCCGCCAACTTCCATCTCCGACGTCCTCTTCACTTCTCATTAAGATAGAATGGACGAAAAATCCGCCATTCTATCTCTATGAGATGTGAGCTGCTCTTCTGATTGGTCGCTGTCTAATGCCCTCAGCCAATCAGAAGAGCACCTCATATCCCATTGAAATACATTAGCGGTGTGTCGCCGATTTTATGGCCGCCCACCTGGTTCTATTTGTCGGCCCTAAAATCGCGGACACACCGCTAATGCATGTCTATGGGCAGTCAGCTCGATTTCTGATTGGTCGCTCTCTGCTGACGCCGACCAATCAGAATTCAACCTCACTGCCCATAGACATACATTAGCGGTGTGTCCGCGATTTTCGGCCCGACAAATAGAACCAGGGGCGCCGGCCGTTAATTCGCCGACACACCGCTAATGTATGTCAACAAATAAATTTAATAATAAAAAAAATAATAAAAAAATAATTATAAAATAATAAAAAAAATAAATAAAAAATAATAAATAATTAAATAAAAAATAATAATAAAAAAATAAATAAGCGGACCTGAAGGAGAACTGTGTCTCAGCCTCAGGCTCACTTAAAATAACTAATAAATTTAATAATAAAAAAAATAATTAAATAATATTTAAAAAATAATAAAAAAATAATAAAAAAATATATAAAAAAATAAATAAAAAATAATAATAAAAAAAAAAATAAACGCTAATCATATGAGCCCTTTCAGCGGACCTGAAGGAGAACTGTGTCTCAGCCTCAGGCTCACTTAAAATAAATAATAAATTTAATAATAAATAAAATAATTAAATAATATTTAAAAAATAATAAAAAAATAATTAAAAAATAATAAAAAAATAAATAAAAAATAATAATAAAAAAAAAAAAATAGGCTAATCATATGAGACATTTCAGCGGACCTGAAGGAGAACTGTCTCTCAGCCTCAGGCTCACTTAAAATAAATAATAAATTAAATAATAAAAAAAATAATTAAATAATATTTAAAAAATAATAAAAAAATAATTAAAAAATAATAAAAAAATAAATAAAAAATTATAATAAAAAAAACAAAAAACCCTAATAATATGAGCCATTTCAGCGGACCTGAAGGAGAACTGTGTCTCAGCCTCAGGCTCACTTAAAATAAATAATAAATTTAATAATAAATAAAATAATTAAATAATATTTAAAAAATAATAAAAAAATAATTAAAAAATAATAAAAAAAATAAATAAAAAATAATAATAAAAAAAATAAATATATGCTAATAATATCAGCCCTTTCAGCGGACCTGAAAGAGAACTGGGTCTCTGCCTCAGGCTCACTTTAAATAAATAATAAATTTAATAATAAAAAAAATAATTAAAAAATAATTAAAAATTAATAAAAAAATAAATAAAAAATAATAAATAATTAAATAAAAATAATAATAAAAAAATTAAATATATGCTAATAATATCAGCCCTTTCAGCGGACCTGAAGGAGAACTGGGTCTCTGCCTCAGGCTCACTTTAAATAAATAATAAATTTAATAATAAAAAAAATAATTAAAAAATAATAAAAAAATAAAAAAATAAATAAAAAATTATAATAAAAAAAAAAAAAAACCCTAATAATATGAGCCATTTCAGCGGACCTGAAGGAGAACTGTGTCTCAGCCTCAGGCTCACTTAAAATAAATAATAAATTTAATAATAAATAAAATAATTAAATAATATTTAAAAAATAATAAAAAAATAATTAAAAAAATAATAAAAAAATAAATAAAAAATAATAATAATAATAAAAAAAAAATGCTAATAATATCACCCCTTTCAGCGGACCTGAAGGAGAACTGTGTCTCAGCCTCAGGCTCACTTAAAATAACTAATAAATTTAATAATAAAAAAAATAATTAAATAATATTTAAAAAAATAATAAAAAATAATTAAAAAATAATAAAAAAATAAATAAAAAATAATAATAAAAAAAATAAATATATGCTAATAATATCAGCCCTTTCAGCGGACCTGAAAGAGAACTGGGTCTCTGCCTCAGGCTCACTTTAAATAAATAATAAATTTAATAATAAAAAAAATAATTAAAAAATAATTAAACATTAATAAAAAAATAAATAAAAAATAATAAATAATTAAATAAAAATAATAATAAAAAAATTAAATATATGCTAATAATATCAGCCCTTTCAGCGGACCTGAAGGAGAACTGGGTCTCAGCCTCAGGCTCACTTTAAATAAATATTAAATTTAATAATAAAAAAAATAATTAAAAAATAATTAAAAAATAAATAAAAAATAATAAATAATTAAATAAAAAATAATAATAAAAAAAATAAATAAATGCTATTAATTGTATTATTAATTTTATTAATGCTATTAATAATGCTATTACTGCTAATAATAATGCTATTAATGCTAATAATTATGCTATTAATGCTAATATTTATGTTATTAATGCTAATAATTATGCTATTAATGCTAATAATTATGGTATTAATGGTAATAATAATGCTATTAATGCAAATAATATTGCTATTAATTATATTATTAATGCTATTAATGGTAATTATTATGCTATTAATGCTAATAATTAGGCTATTAATGGTAATAAGAATGCTATTAATGCAAATAATATTGCTATTAATGCTATTATTAATGCTATTAATGCTAATAATTATGCTATTAATGCTAATAATTATGCTATTAATGGTAATAATAATGCTATTAATGCAAATAATATTGCTATTAATGCTATTATTAATGCTATTAATGCTAATAATTATGCTATTAATGCTACTAATTATGCTATTAATGGTAATATTAATGCTATTAATGCAAATAATATTGCGTATTAATGCTATTATTAATGCTATTAATGCTAATAATTATGCTATTAATGCTAAATAATTATGCTAATTAATGGTAATATATAATGCTATTAATTAATGCAAATAATATTGCTATTAATGCTATTATTAATGCTATTAATGCTAATAATTATGCTATTAATGCTAATATTTATGCTATTAATGCTAATAATTATGCTATTAATGGTAATAATTATGCTATTAATGCTAATAATATTGCTATTAATGCTATTATTAATGCTATTAATGCTAATAATTATGCTATTAATGCTAATAATTATGTTATTAATGGCAATAATAATGGTATTAATGCAAATAATATTGCTATTAATGCTATTATTAATGCTATTAATGCTAATAATTATGCTATTAATTGTAATAATAATGCTATTAATGCAAATAATATTGCTATTAATGCTATTATTAATGCTATTAATGCTAATAATTATGCTATTAATGCTAATATTAATGCTAATTATGCTAATAATAATCATATTAACGCTATTAATAATGCTATTAAGGCTAATAATCATGCTATTTATGCTATTCAAAATGCTATTAATGCTAATAATATTGCTATTAATGCTCTTTATGCTAATAGTAATGCTATTAATGCTAATATTAATGCTATTAATTGTATTATTAATGCTATTAATGCTATTAATAATGCTATTAATGCTAATAATAATGCTATTACTGCTAATAATAATGCTATTAATGCTAATAATTATGCTATTAATGCTACTATTAATGCTAATAATCATATTAACGCTATTAATAATGCTATTAAGGCTAATAATCATGCTATTTATGCTATTCAAAATGCTATTAATGCTAATAATATTGCTATTAATGCTCTTTATGCTAATAGTAATGCTATTAATGCGATTAGTTATGCTATTAATTCTATTGTTTATGCTATTAATGCTATTAATAATGCTATTAATGCTATTAATGCTATTAATAAAGTTATTCATGCTATTAATAATACTATTAATGCTATTAATGCTAATATTAATGCTATTAATTGTATTATTAATGCTATTAATGCTAATAATAATGCTATTAATGCTAATAATTATGCTATTAATGCTAATATTAATGCTAATAATGCTAATAATAATCATATTAACGCTATTAATAATGCTATTAAGGCTAATAATCATGCTATTTATGCTATTCAAAATTCTATTAATGCTAATAATATTGCTATTAATGCTCTTTATGCTAATACTCATGCTATTAATGCGATTATTTATGCTATTAATTCTATTATTTAGGCTATTAATGCTATTAATAATGGTATTAATGTTATTAATAATGCTATTAATGCTATTCATGCTAATATTAATGCTATTAATTCTAATAATCATGCTATTAATCCTATTAATAATGCTATTAATGCTATTTTTAGTTCTATTAATGCTATTAATAATTTTATTAATGCTAATAATGCTATTACTCCTCATAATAATGCTATTAACGCTATTATTAATGCTATTTATGGTAATAATGTTATTAATACTAATAACAATACTATTAATAGTACTATTATTGCTGTTAATAATGCTATTAATGCTAATAATAATGCTGTTAATGCTAATAATTATGCTATTAATGGTAATAATAATGCTATTAATGCAAATAATATTGCCACGTTCTAGAATCCCGATGCATTTGCATCGGGCTCACAGCTAGTCTGATATATTGGGGCTAATTTGCCCCTGTGTCGGTATTCAACAAGTTTTTCTATACTATAGGCTGGCGACATGACGTCAGTTTCGGTCCAGTGCATTGTGGGGACTTATCAGGTGTATGGCCCACTTCAATAGTCACACTGTGAATGCACAGGAGCGTACAGCTCATCCACCTGCACATTGTGCAGAACTGGAACTGATGTTCCAACTGCGCATGATACTATCAGGAGGAGGCAGGAATTTCAAAACACGGGGCGAGAAGAGAAGGAATGATGACACCCAGCGGGGCGTGATAAGAGCCTGTGAGGGAGGAGAATGGAGATTCGGAGACCGCCTATCTCAGTATATGCCGTAGACTAGAACCCTCATTATTATAGGAATATGTAAGTTATTAAATAATTTTTCTAAAGCTTTATAGTTCAGTGTTAGCTCAGAGAGGGATGATTAGGGATGAGCTAGCAAGGTGCAGGGACAGGTAGTGGTAGGATATGGGGTGTTTGCATGTCCCTTTAAGGGGACATGCAAACATAGACAGACTGACACACAGAGACAGACAGACACAGACAGACAATTTCTCACCATCTCCCGGTGATGCCAGGTATTCTTCCTCCATGCACTGGCAGGAGATGTCTTCATTATCCTTCCAGGACCTTGCACCATGTGACTCAGCCTATCACATGGTGCACAGGCTCTGGCTCTCATAGGATGATACATACCCACATGTCCTACTGGCGGTGCACAGAGGAGGAAACACCAGAGATCACCAAGAGGTCGCTGTGTCATTACTGTGGCAGAGTGTGTATTGCAGCATTTATGCTGTAGAAATCACTTTAAAAAACATGACAAACACTCTGTGGGAATACCCATCCATTTGTAAAGCATTTTTGGGGGGTTAGAATGGAGTCAATAGGGAAAACGCAGCCCAAAAACGGGCAAGTTTATTGCAGACACATAAAAAAACATGTAGGCGATTTCTGCACCAAAAACACAGCACCCAGAAGTGCACATGTGGGCACAGCTGTTGTATAATCACATAGACATTTATTACAAAGCTGTGGGTGCTGCGTTTTTGGTGCAGCAACGCATAAAAAAGCACCATAAATGCACAGTGTGCACAAAGCCATACAGGTTTGCTTTTCACCAATAGGTATATTTGACATGTTGTCTAAATTCTGTGGGCTGATACAATTACAAAAATACTAAATTTTTATGTTTGTATTTTTCAATACTTTTACACAAAAATGTATTTGAAAAACAATGCAGGATACTATGTAACTTGTACTGTATCGCATTTGAGAAAACAGAAAGACCTCACGGGGTCAGGGCTCATCACACTGAATGCTCATACTCCTTTTCCAAGAGCAGAACACTACTCCAACAGCACAGGGAACTGGTACCATGCTCTTGTAAGACTATATTGGGTCACCAACAGTCAACAGCATGTAGTACACAAGATGTTGCATGTGACAGAGTCTCACCCTTTTGCTGGCTCACCAGGGATCAAAATCTCTGTGACTTTGGACCAACTACCTTTGTGAGCAACTTTCTGCTTCTAGCAGGCACTCACTAAGAGGTGGTGACAACAAACTTAGAAAACCAAGCAAACACTTACAGATTTGTGGCCATGTGACTGGATTGTCTCAACCTGGGTTATCCAAACAAATATGTCAGTTCAGTGTTGGGCCGTAGAGTAGTTCTGTAATCCACCAGCTGGAACCATGGTCCAAGGGCTGAGGTCCTGTAAAATCACACCAGTGCTAGGAGTAGGCTTTTTTTATATTGTTCAGCTCTAATTTCAGGGCATTGTGCCCCACAGGATTGGTGGGAGATGGTTGTACCCTGATTGGTCGATAGTTCAAGCCAACTGCATAATTATCCTCTGAATGATGTAGTTTAGTACATCGCAGGGAGCTGATGCAATCTACAATCAGCAAGCATTCCACAAATTAGCAGACAAAGAGGAGCATTGAACAGTCTCACATGAAACAATGGCTCATGTCCCTTGACTTGCAGAATGAAGGAATACTTTGATTAGTATAATTAAGAATTGTTCACTCCTGCACAAGAGCCATCACACCTAGCTCAAACCATGAGCAGTTGTGGCTTTGTTTCTAGAAAGAAAAGTAGCCATGCATTTCTATTCTTGTACAACCCCTTTAAATTAGTAACATATGTAAGAGAACAACACTAAAGATCTCAACTGTAAAGCTTCTACCACACAGCTATATTACTGCTCTGTTTTGTATGGAAATGTAACTGGGCTGACATAGAGGTTAATGGGCTCTCTGTTTTATATCCATATGTTTCACAGCATAAGCGGTAAAATGCGGAAAAATATCTAAAACAAATCTATAGAGCATTACAGAGAGGGATCATACTAAGATCCAGGATCTGTGCACTGCCATGTCTCATGTCTAGGAAATGTGCTGAGAAAATGGGTTTTCAAAATCTGCGATGAACAAGAGAAGACAATCCAATACACTCCAGAAAACCTTTAATCGTGCCAACGTGTTTCGTAGCTGATACAACTGCCCTGAGGAAGTAGCGTGTCAGCTACGAAACGTGTCGGCATGCTTAAAGCTTTTTTGGAGTGTATCAAATTGTCTTTTCTTGGTCAGTGCGGATTTTGAAAACCCGTTTTTTCAGCACGTTCCCTGGACTTGAACCTCGCGGGGGTCCACAGCGGCCAACTTCAATACTATGATTATTATTATGATTATATTTATAGAGCACCATTGAATCCATGGTGATATACATGAGAAGGGGTTGCATACAAACAAGTTAAAAATACAATGAACAAACTAACAGTGACAGACTAGTACAGAGGGGAGAGAGGACCCTGCCCTTGCAAGCTTACATTCTACAGGGCAATGGGAAGGGGAACAGTAGGTTGGGTCTGCTCGGGTGGTGGTGGAGCACCAGGTCCAATGGTGGTGGAGTGCCGGGTGGTGGTGAGGTGGCACTGTGGTCACTGCAGGCTGTAGACTGTTCTAAAGAGATGGGTTTTCAGATTCCGCTTGAAGGTTCTGAGTGTAGGGGACAGTTGGACGTTTTGAGGTGCAGAATTCCAGAGAATGGGGGATGCTCGGGCGAAGTCTTGCAGACGGTTAGATGAGGAACGTACATGTGTGGAGGAAAGGAAGAGGTCTTGGGAGAATCAAAGATTACGAGTTGGATGATACTGGGAGATTAGTTCAGAGATATATGGGATATGTGGAATATATGAGGGGGACAGATTGTGGACGGCTTTGTAAGTCAGCGTTAGTATTTTGAATTTGATATGCTTGGGAATTGGGAGTCAGTGGAGGGATTTGCAGAGGGGAGAAGTGGAGGAGCAGCAAGGAGAGATGTGGATTAGTTGGGCAGCAGAGTTAAGGACAGATTAGAGGTGCAAGAGTGTTAGCGGGGAGGCCACAGAGGAGGAGGTTTCAGTAGTCAAGACGGGAGAATATGAGGGCATATGAGGCGGCAAGAGGTGGCTAGAGCTTGAATGTGTTGTCTGAAGGATAAGGCAGAGTCAAGGACCACTCCAAGGCAGTGGACTTCAGGTACAGGGCAAAGTGTGATATAATTTATTGTGATAGATAGATCAGGTAAGGGAGGTGCACGAGATGGGGGAAAGATGATGAGTTCAGTTTTGTCTACATTTATTTTAAGGAAGCGAGAGGAGAAAAAGGAGGATATGGCTGATATACACTATGGGATTCTGCACAGCAGAGAGGTGACTTTTGGGCCAGAGAGGTAGATCTGAGTGTCATCAGCATACAGGTGGTACTGGAATCCATGGGACTTTATGAGTTGTCCTAGGTCAAGGTTATAGATGGAAAAAATAAGGGGTCCCAGGACAGAGTCTTGAGGGACCCCAACAGAGAGGGGATGGGGTGAGGAGGGGGTGTTGGAGTGGGAGACACTAAATGTGCGGTTGGAAAGGTAGGAAGAGATCTAGGAGAGGGCAAGGTCAGTGATGGAAGAGAGGATCTGTAATTGAAGACAGTGGTCGACTGTGTCGAATGCAGATGACAGGTCAAGGAGAAGTAGGATGGAGAAGTGTCCTTAGCTTTGGCAGTAAGTAAGTCTTTAGTAATTTTGGTTAAGGCGATTTCAGTGGAGTGGTGGGGGCGGAACCCAGATTGAAGGTTGTCAAAGAGAGAGTTGGATGAGAGGTAGGATGAGAGTACAGAGTGGATATGCTTTTCAAGAAGTTTGGAGGTGAACGGGAGCAGCGATATGGGGCAGTAGCTGGATGTGGAGGTGGGGTCGATGGATGGGTTCTTCAAGACAGGTGTAATTGTTGCATGTTTGAAAGTGGAAGGAAAGGTACCGGAGGTTAGTCAATATTGCAGTATCGGAGGTTAGTCATTATTGCGGTATTAGTCGGTTGTGACTCACACAACCGTACAAGGTGAGTTGCACTACCCCTTGTACACCCTGGTCAACACAGTTAAAGCCCTATATGCGCTCCCTTCTTCTCATTTTATGTCCCATGTCTAGGAAGAGTGCTGAAAAATATGCAAAGTTAACAGATCCTGAGGCCCTTCTTTACCCATCCCCTCTGGAAGCAATATTTCTGGCGTCTAGATATTAAAATAATTGCTGAAGCCTGTAATTGACTGCAGCAGTCAGGTGACCTGGGTCATCAACTTGACTTTTTATGTTTTCTTAACGGCTTCTCAAAACATACATATTATAAAATCATAATAAATTATTATGATTATAAGTGACCCATGTCTACAGCTCATAGTTCCGATATGATGACATTAGCTGTATTCATCATAAATTGAAAGATGATAATTACAGTCAAGGTTATTTGTGCAAGTTTCTTCAGCTTTACATTTTTTTTACAGACTGGGCAAAAAGGTGCTTTATTTTTACAGACTGTCTTGGTCTTTCTGGATAGATGGCTACCCTGCAGGTGAGAGCTCAGCATATCCTAGAAACATCCCATGATGCTCTCTTTTAGTCAGCTGATGTAATGTCCATCCCAGTTTCAGGTTAAAATGGGAATCCTGGACAGACAGAATGCAAACCGCAGCATTAGGCAGAACCCTGAGATAACCAGACACCCTTTAACCCTTACAAATGAATCTGGCTTTACTGCAAGTTCCAGGGGTTTGCTACCAATAGATGGGTTGCTGTCCAGGAATAGAAAAGTTGCTAAGCATTGGCAAAGCTGAGAGGTCAGAAAAGTACAAAATCGTTAGGCTGGAGAATAGTACTCAATCAGGCAGAGGTCAATCAGGAAAATCATTAACACAAAGCACTGTGAAAAGACGAGAGAAAGCGCAATAGGGTTTTATCTTTGTAACACTTTACGTCACTTGAACAATTGTCACTGCTCACCTGGGATGGTTGTGCCACCCACAACAATGGCTGCCACAGGATCCACACTCCACTCACAATAGTGGTAACCAAAGGCAAAAACAAAAAGAATCGGACTGTGCTTCCAGAATCTGTGCTGCTCACATGATGAGATAGATTGGAGTACACAATAAGAGTACAATGATGGTTTTTATTGCAATTCTGCCAACATGTTTCTGAGTTAGACCAATCTCCTTCCTCAGGGAACCAATATAGTCTCTGTTGGCTTCCTGAGTAAAGACTTTGGTTTAACTCCAAAATGCTTTGGAAGAATTGCAATAAAAGCCATCATTGCACACAGTGGCGTAACTACCGGCATAGCAGACATAGCGGTCACTTTGGGGCCCGGCGCTTCTGGGGGGCCCGGACCCAGCGCCGCTACGCTGCTATACCGGCAGCTGCCTGTGATACCTGTTGTGTGGCCGTCAGGTGGGGAGGTGGGGGCCCGGCGGGGAGCGCACGCGCCCGACGGGGCCCCCCGGCGAGGTGGATGCAGCTCCCATTCAAAGCGGCCGCAGGCGCTGGCCGCACACAGATCAAAGGGGCTGCCGCCGCCAGACTGTAGCCTGCTCTGCTGCCTGCCTGTGTGTTATCTGCGGAGTTGGTCTCCGCCTGGCCGGCCTGTTAGCTCCTTACTAACCGGCCGGTGACCGGTCACAGCACAGCCGCACAGGACAAGCAGGAAGGAGCTTCACTGAGCCCGGGGAGAGGGTGAGAGGCGCAAATATTATCACTATTGTACAGTCAGTGAACAGCGGCAGCATGGGGAGGCCTTACTGTGAGGGGGGGCCTTTATACCCTGTGGTGGCTGGGACTCTGGGAGCTACCCTGTGCTGGGACTCTGGGAGCAGTGGGAGCTGTATACCCTGTCTGTGCTGGGAGCAGTGGGGGCTGTATACCCTGTCTGTGCTGGGAGCAGTGGGAGCTGTATACCCTGTCTGTGCTGGGAGCAGTGGGAGCTGTATACCCTGTCTGTGCTGGGAGCAGTGGGAGCTGTATACCCTGTCTGTGCTGGGAGCAGTGGGAGCTGTATACCCTGTCTGTGCTGGGAGCAGTGGGATCTGTATACCCTGTCTGTGCTGGGAGCAGTGGGGGCTGTATACCCTGTCTGTGCTGGGAGCAGTGGGAGCTGTATACCCTGTCTGTGCTGGGAGCAGTGGGAGCTGTATACCCTGTCTGTGCTGGGAGCAGTGGGGGCTGTATACCCTGTCTGTGCTGGGAGCAGTGAGAGCTGTATACCCTGTCTGTGCTGGGAGCAGTGGGAGCTGTATACCCTGTCTGTGCTGGGAGCAGTGGGGGCTGTATACCCTGTCTGTGCTGGGAGCAGTGGGGGCTGTATACCCTGTCTGTGCTGGGAGCAGTGGGAGCTGTATACCCTGTCTGTGCTGGGAGCAGTGGGAGCTGTATACCCTGTCTGTGCTGGGAGCAGTGGGAGCTGTATACCCTGTCTGTGCTGGGAGCTGTATACCCTGTGTGTGCCGGGACTCTGGGAGCTGTATACCTTGTGTGTGCCGGGACTCTGGGAGCTGTATACCTTGTGTGTGCCGGGACTCTGGGAGCTGTATACCCTGTGCTGGGAGCTGTATACCCTGTGCTGGGACTCTGGGAGCTGTATACCCTGTGCTGGGAGCTGTATACCCTGTGCTGGGACTCTGGGAGCTGTATACCCTGTGCTGGGAGCTGTATACCCTGTGCTGGGACTCTGGGAGCTGTATACCCTGTGCTGGGAGCTGTATACCCTGTGCTGGGACTCTGGGAGCTGTATACCTTGTGTGTGCCGGGACTCTGGGAGCTGTATACCCTGTGCTGGGAGCTGTATACCCTGTGCTAGGACTCTGGGAGCTGTATACCCTGTGCTGGGAAACTGGGAGCTGTATACCCTGTGCTGGGAGCTGTATACCCTGTGCTGGGAGCTGTATACCCTGTATACCACCACTGGGGCCTGTATATACCACCACTGGGGCCTGTATATACCACCACTGGGGCTGCTGTATATACTGCTGGGGCCTGTATATACCACTGCGGAGGCCTGTATATACCACTGCGGAGGCCTGTATATACCACTGCGGAGGCTGCTGTATACCACTGGGGCTGCTGTATATACTGCTGGGGCCTGTATACTACCACTGGGGAGGCTGCTGTATACTACCACTGGGGAGGCTGCTGTATACTACCACTGGGGAGGCTGCTGTATACTACCACTGGGGAGGCTGCTGTATACTACCACTGGGGAGGCTGCTGTATACTACCACTGGGGAGGCTGCTGTATACTACCACTGGGGAGGCCTGTATACCACTGGGGGGCCTGTATACCACTGGGGGGCCTGTATACCACACTGCTGGGGTCTGTATACCTGTGCTGGGGTCCACCCTCGGCTTATACACGAGTCAATAGGTTTTCCCAGATTTTGGGGGCAAAAGTAGGGGGGTCGGCTTATACACGGGTCGGCTTATACACGAGTATATACGGTAAACTGGGTGGCGTCAGACTGTTAACACCGATTCGGTAAAGGGGTGTGTCTTGAAGGGGGCGTGTCATTGGGGGCATGTCTTGGAGGGGGCCCCGTTCAAAAGTTTGCTATGGGGCCCTGACAGTTCTAGTTACGCCCCTGATTGCACACTTATTGTGTACTCCAATCTATCTCATCGTGTGAGCAGTGCAGATCCAGGAAGCACAGTCCGGTTCTTTTTGTTTTTGCCTTTGATCACTTATAATACAAAGCAGGAATTCCAAGTGAACCAGGGAATATATCTGACAACCAGCAGAAGCATACAGAGCATTTACATAGGCTGCAGAACTGTCTGAAGTCAGAGTAAATGACTGCAGCTGGGCAGCCATGCAACACATCCACAAGTTAGACAGCTACATCACCAGCCCCACCTTTGAAGTAAACACAGGGCACCTGGTGCAGAAGCTGAAGTTTAGGAGCAGACTCTGGGGTGTGACACGTGATCGCTGCAGCCAATCACAGGCTTCAGATGTAATGACATCCAGACAGCACAGTCAGTATTAGACCATTGGAGCGTCCAATGCTAGATCCACCAGTGTGATGGAAGTTTAGAATGCATGCTTTATTTAAAACACCAAGGCCTAAATACACAAAATGTCTGTGTTGGATAATCCCTTTAAGAAATGACTTAGCACAAAATAATGAATATTAAACAACAATGTGTTTTTTTTTTAAGTAAAGTTTACAGGTTGAGTAAAAAAAAGTTGTAATTCTAGGTGAAGAGTTGCAGTAATGCCAGACTTTCCTTATCAGAACATTTCTCAGCTGTGATAAAAATGTAAAATTAGAAACATCATCTTACTCTTTCTTTACATAACACACTCAGTTATACTTCACTTACGGAAAACTACCACATACTTCACATATTTGAGCGCAGCATGCTAGATAGCTGGTATTTCCTTTACTCATTGACTTGGTTCACATAGAGCGAAATGAGAGTCTGGATAATGAATTACCAGGATGTCTGAGCTCAGTATTTACTTGTAGAATATTTGATAAGAAAACTGGATAAACTGTTCCCACCTGTGTAAAATAAATCCCAGCTACAAGTATTGATCTCTATCACACTAATGAGAGCTGGGAAAAATGTGTGCAGGTCAGAAAATGATAAGAAATGAATGATTGTGACCATTCATACACCATATTATCTGGGCATGTTCACACACAGAGGTTTTGTTGTAGAAGTTTCAGCAACAGTCTATAAACATGAAAGGACGTGATGGCACTGCAGATTAGCTGACCTGCTATAGTCAGTGACTGGCTGCAGTGGTCTCATGTCACTCTGAGAAGTCTTACAACAGAGGAGACATCGGGACGATGACGTAAGCATTGCTTCTTTTGTTATTTTTTGTTTTATACATTCTGAGCCTTTTGTAAAAAGATTTACTTGCCAAGGATATGCCCAACAATAGAGATGAGCGCATCTAATGGCCACTTTACACGTCCCAACGTCGGTCTGATATTGGATCCAACGCCGCGGGAGCGCGCTTTTTCTGGGCAGAATTCCAAGATCGCATAGGAGATGTTACACAGCGCGATATCGGCAGCCAAC
Organism: Allobates femoralis; assembly: GCA_033576535.1. NCBI lineage: Eukaryota > Metazoa > Chordata > Amphibia > Anura > Aromobatidae > Allobates > Allobates femoralis. The sequence continues at coordinate 775,820,193 of JARQOC010000003.1, forward strand.
GCCACTACGATGTGTACGCCCCTTTGTACGGCCGACCCAGGAACGACCATTTAACATGGGACAGGATAGGGGAAGTTGTACTCCACATCGTAGTTGGGCTTTTACACAGCACGATCCTGCCACAACGCCCAACCAATATCGGTCCGTTGGAGAGCAGGCTCATTTGATCCCCGATATCGGTTTCGCATCGTTCGTGCATCGTA